>OX578133.1:70314284-70384284 GCA_951213105.1 Amaurobius ferox | reverse complement strand
TATACTCCCATGATACAGTAAATTCAGATTTTCTAGCTGCTTAGATTTTCGAGTTGTTCTTGAAAAACGAGTAAATTTCTATGGTGGGCCCAAGACGGGCTAGCCCGACAAGGTTTAAAACCCAAAGAATTACAATATACCTCAAAGGACAATAGGACTAAATTTAGACATTCTAAATGATCGATTTTTGAATTATTCTCAAAAACCGAGTACATTCCTTTTGATTAGCTCAGGACAGGATAGCCCGATAAGGCTTTTAATCCAAAGAGTTAAAATATACTGCAAAGAACAAGAACATGCTAAAGTTGGAATTTTTAGATACTCCTGTTCTCGAGTTATTCCGCAAAAGCGGGTAGATTTCTAAGGCGGGCGCAAAACGGGCTAGCTCGATATGGTTCAAAATCGAAAGAATTAAATATATTTCGAAGGAAAATGATATATTTTCTATTTGCTCTGATTTTATTTATTTATTTATTTATTTATTTATTACAAAGCCTGCAAGCAACAGGACGTAGTCCCAGTTACAGCATGCAGGAGCAAAACTACATTCAAAATACCATGACATACATTAAAAAAAGTTAAAATACATTAAAAAGTTAAAACATTAAAATTAAAAAAAGCACTTTACAAGAATACATGTAATAAAACACAAGATGTTCACAACAAATGCTCTTTAAAATCCTTCTCAGAAGAATAAAAAATATCAAGATAATCAGGGAAACCATTATATAATTTAGAAAAGCAATTTATAGCACAATTATTGCCAATACTCGACCCAAACTTCCTAATGGCAAATAAATTCAAGCTTCTAGTTCTATACTGTGGGACATGAAAACCAATCCCCCCCAAGAAATGGGAACAGTCAACTCGGCCACGAAACAAACCCCTGAAAAAAGAACACAGAATAAAATCCCTTCTTCTCTGTAAGCTTACAACACCAAACAAACCACGCAAAAAAGCAGAAGACAATGCATAACAACTAATGCCAGTTTTCCTAAAATAAAGGTATCTTAAGAAACTATTCTGGATGACCTCAATCCTTCTAGAGTGAACGGCCTGAAAAGGCCTCCAAACCACAGACGCATACTCCAGCCCAGACCTGACCAAGGCATTGAAAAGAACTATTCTGGAATCCTCATTTACAAAATCATGCGTAATCCTCCTGATGTAGCCTAGATTTCTGTATGATTTAGCACAAATATTGGAGACATGTGTGGAAAAAGAAAAATCAGATGTATGCGTAACCCCAAGATCAGCAATAGAAAACCTTCTAGTCAAAACAGAGTTGCTAATAGCATACGAAAATAAAATAGGCACTTTTTTACGAGTAAACGACACCACACTACATTTACTGATATTGAGATGCAAACGATTTTTGGCACACCAATCAGAAAGGACAAGCAGCTCCGACTGAATATTATTACACGAAACAGCATCAAAAATAGGACACAAAATCTTCAGATCGTCTGCATAAAAAAGGCAATTTCCAAAACAATCAGCAAGATCATTAATAAAGACAATAAATAAAAGGGGACCAAGAATAGAGCCCTGGGGCACACCAGATGTAGCCGAAAAGCTCCTACTCGATGACGAACCAAAATTTACACATGAAAACCTAGAACCCAAATATGACTTCAACAACATAACCAAATTAGGACAGAACCCAATACTATTCAATTTATGTATCAGAATACCGTGATCAACCGAATCAAAAGCCTTCGCAAAATCCGTGTAAACAACATCTAATTGACCCCCAGCATCAATGGCATCAATTACATACGAATTAAAACAAAGAAGATTTGTAACAGTTGACCTGCCTCTCATGAAACCATGCTGATTGACAGAAATAAACGACCTAACTTGTCTATATATACATCTATGCAACACAAACTCAAAAACCTTGGCAAAAGGAGAAATAATGGAGATGGGCCTATAGTTATCAATACGACATTTGTCACCTTTTTTAAAAATAGGAACAATTCTCGATCTCTTCCATTCCTCTGGAAAAACATTACACCTGATGGATAGGTTAAACATAATGAGTAAAAGATATGCAAGATATTCAGAACACGCCTTAATAATATAAGCAGGAATATTGTCTAAACCCAACGAGCCAGAACCCTTAAGACCATTAATGCCATCAGAAACATCATTCAAAGTAACAAGACCAACACTCACAACACCAGAGATATCCGAATTGTAATGCCCATCCGGAAACGAATCAGCATCGAACGGTGTACTGACAATATAATTAGCACAAAAAAAATCAGCGAAAGCATTAGCAATGGCTTTATCAGTGGAATACAAAGTATTATTCAAATTCATAGTTTTGCACACAGTCTTATCTTTAGATTTACTATAGCACCAAAAACGCTTAGGATTGCTTTTAATAGACAATTCAACCAACCTAACATAAGATTTATAATCACTATTAATATCAGACTTAATCTTAGCTCTAAGCACTTTATACTGAATAAGGTCATAAGTCAAACCTCGCTGTCTATATTTTTCACGAAACCTGTTCTTCAGCCTGATATTCCGTATAGTACCACGACCAAACCAAGGAGGGTAGTCACTGACTCTAGCAACCGTCTTAGGAATACATGTATCAAAAATTTGAAAAAGATGAAGATAAAAAGCACTAACCACATAGTCAATATTATTAGACCAATTCAAGAAATTCCAATCAACATTACTCAATTTTTTATACAAGAGCTCAAAATCAGCCTTTTTAAAATCATATCGCACACAATCAGAAAGAGGCCTCCCCGTCACCTTGACTCTTGGAGTCTTAGTATAATTAAGAGTTATAATGATAGAGGGATGATGTACATCCTCAGGAAGCAAAATATCCTCAACACTAGCCCGTTTAATACTTAAAATACGTTCATCATATCTAGAGATAACCAGATCCAAAGCTCTGTCATTGATATTCAACACCTTGTTCAGTTGATTCATCTCATACAGGTTTAAAAAATTCATAAGTAACATTTCAGTATTCGTGTGATTAACTTCATTAGACATGACACAGGGCCAGACAATACCAGGTAGGTTAAAATCACCAACTATAATAATGTCATGATTAAAACAACCAAAATCAGCTTCAAACAGATTGAAAAATTTGTCATAGGCAATAAAATCAGAAGCAGGTTTAATATATACTACACATAAAAACAAATATTTACCAACAGCTAGATCAATTTTAATCCACACCGATTCCCCCTGATCATCACCCATGGATAACTCTTTGAAATAAATATTAGACTTGAGTGCAATCAGCACCCCACCTCCACGTAAATCCCGATTATCCATATTTGACCTATCTCTACGTATAACAGTGTACCGGCCATCAAAAAGTTCAGAGTTTTTTATACTTTCACAAAGCCAAGTCTCAGTAAAACAGATTATATCATAGTCTTGGGCCAACGTAGATAAGAACACTTTGTTAGTTTTTGTCCGAAGACCCCTAACATTCTGGTAATACATCTTAATGTCCCGGATTGAAGAACATCCATCCTTGACCACTGGCCCAATATGTAGTCAATTCACATCATTATCCTCGAGGCCATCCGTCACACCCTCCCGGAAAACTTGTTTATCATTTAATTTGCCAAAAAATTTAGTTATAAAACAACCTTCTGGCCAAATATCACCCTTTAATAATTTTCGAGTCATTCTCAAAAAATGGATATATACCTATGGCGGACCAGAACGGATTAGCCCGATAAGCTTCAAAATCGAAATAACTTAAATGTACCACAAAATAAAACGCCATACCGAATGATGAATGGTACCTGATTATTTTTTACCTCATACGTTTGAATGAACACCAGATCAAGTTAAATAAAATTTTAAAAATAGAAATATATCCTCAGCTCAATCTCTCTGGAAATCAAATGACTTTTTGTATATACTATTTGCAATAATCAAACCCAATTTCTCACGATTTCTTCAGTTAATTCGGAAGATATCGGTTATTTCATTTGTATTAAATTCGAATAAATTTTAATGTTAACGCCTTGGCTTTTGATCTATTATTCGAAACCAGCACCATCTGGCTATGAGTGATTTTAGGGAACCCTTTTTTGCTTCGGTTGGGATACTATCTCTTTTAGCCACTGTACTACAGGTGTGGCATTGTTTGCTTCTGTGGTTCGAAGGCGTTTGCTGCATAGAATACAGCGTGCAAGCATTCCTTTCAGGAGGATACTGTTGACCCTGAATCATCGACGCCTCCAGATTACAATGGACGGAGAAGTAGAAACCATGGCATGAGGATTGGCACCAGATTCTGTTTTCGAACGAGTCCCGCTATAACTTGAACTACAATGATGGCCGCATACGCATTAGACTGATTGTGGTGAGCGTCATCTTCCTACATACGTCATACTGCAAGAGCGTCATACTGCAAGATCGTTAAATGTGATGGTGAGGGGGTGCTATTGGCTATCATAGGCGAACTTGTCTGTCATATATTGCGGGTACGCTCAACAGCAACCGCTAGATTCAGGGAGGTTCTGGAGGCCGAAGTTGAACCCTTCCTTTATCATACTCTTGGCGCTATATTCCAAAAACACAACGTCCGATTACATGTTGCCCGGAATGTCCAAACCATCTTCACTGTACAGCAGATACCGCTTCTTCCTTGACCTGCCCGTTCGCCAAACATGTCACCGATTAAACATGTATGGAATATGGTCACTCGGCGACTGGAGCATTGCTTTTCTCCAGCAGTCACCACCAATGAATTATGGATCCGGATCGAAGAAGCCTGGCAGGCAATATCCCAGAAATACTTCTAAACTCTCTTTGATTCCATGCCAAAATGTTTAGAAGTTCTTATTGCGCTAAGGGCGGCTTCACAAAATACAAATTTTGAGCCAGCAATGTGATTGTGTGGTTGTATTGGTCTGAAACGGTAATCATTTATTTGTATCATCTTTAGTAATATGTGGTATAAATATCATTCTAATCTGACCATTCCTTCGTGGTGCTGCATTTTTCATAAACACGATCGTATTTTAAGAGCTGTTAATACAATTGTAACTGAGGATCTTATATTTTTAGTCTTCAAAAATTATGTATGAAACAAGCATTTAATTGATACATTTAAAAACATTTATTTCAATATTTCAGATTTTTAAGATTTCTGCGGGTCATTTAGCAGAAAAGTGCAAGTGTACTCTTCCGAATCATACCAAAATCTAATCAGCATTATTGTAGAAACCTACAAGTGACTTACTTACCTACGACATTTTGTGAAATTATGTAGAATACTTTTTGATTTACAGTGAAAACTTACATTGTAGAGACATACACATAGACCCCAAGCCAAAAACATTATTTTCGTGTTCTAGAGTACCGAAACTTGCTGATATGTGGAAAACGACACTAATCAAATACTTTCCTTGTATATTATCATGTTTTGTAAGGAAAGTAGAAGTATTAAATTCATTTTCACTTCTTAAATTCAGTTTATTTGTTACTTTTTTCGAGTTAGTACAATCTACTTTTCAATAATGGATTTTACCTACAAATAGAATACATTTCATCTAATGGGTTGCGTTTAGGCTCAAAGTTTTAAGCTATAGAGTGTATAGATCAAGAGTATTTAGGATATCATGGTATCTTTGATATAATTATGAAATCTACAAAAGTTTATGTTTAGAATATATATAGGGCTAGATAATGGCAGCAGCTTATTTATACATTAATGGGAATGTAATATGTATGACTCCTTTAATCTGATGCATTGCTAATGGAAAATTATTATATAGATAGCAATATGCCTGTTCTTCGTACGGAATATACAATAAAAGGAAATTTAAAATTCACAATCATGTGCAAATTCCTATTATATTCTAAATGACATTGTTATTCAAAGCATTATATTAAAATATTAAAATTAATGCTCTTAAAAAGAAATTTAAGGATCTGTGTTCTCGCTACACAAAATTATCACCGCAAGCAGATCTGAAGAATAATACCCGTGTGTAAACAACTCGTGTGTATCCCGTGTATAAACAACTCATGTGTATTCCGTATGTAAACAAATTTACATAAAATATGAAATTGAATCAAATTATACCAAAATAAAAGCGCTAAAATGCATTAGGATATATAACCGTTACTCTTTAAATTCTCGTGTATTAGAAGATTATGCCCGTGTATTAAAAGATATACCTGTACTACAATATATGGATTTGAAAAATATTTCACCAAAATAAAGCGGATGATGTAATCATTTGAATATATCAATAATCCCCGTAGTCTTTAAACCTAAAAGCCGTAATGGATATAATCTAACAGATAACATTTATTTATGTATATTTTTATTATTTAAAACAGAAAATATTTACTGCTGTATTAACCCATTGGGTTTAATTTCGTTAATACCATTTTTAACGCTTTACAGCATAGTTGAAAAGTGTTTATGACTTTGTTCATTCTGTCTGTCTGCTGTCCGTTCGCCTAAAAATGACGTTATAAAATTAAATTTTAGTATGTTGTTGAGACGGTCTGTGGAATATACTGGAATGTAAATAAATAATATCACCCAATTAGTTTTGGATTGAACCCGGGTTAAAAAAATGAAATACATTGAACCCTATAGGACCTAATTTTTAAACAAATTCAAAATTCACAAATTGCTTCGAAAATTTTAGGAAATATTCAAGTTATCCCATAAAATATATAAAAAAAATTCAGCAAAATATGTTCAGTAGTTTTTTAAATATGAATTAAAATTGTAATTGCACCCATATTATATGAAGAGATCACGTGATCCACTTCAGAATAAAATATGGCCTCCATCTTGTGTCAAATTTGTGATTTTTAAAGTTTTTTTAATTTAAATTTAGTGTTGCATCCGTCCTAAAACCGCTTTATGTTTTATTTTCTTCTATGCATCTATATACTGCGCCAACGAAACTACAATATTTTGGAGTTTAAATGATCATCAAACTTTCATTATTTCTACAACGAAGCCTAATTTTCACGTATGCAGAATGTAAACACATCAAGCTGTAAGAGGAGTTATATAAGAATTGCTGAATTTTTTTAAGGCAAATTTACTTAGCTCTGAAGTATTGTAGAAAGCTGATATGAATGAAATATTCATTTATTTTACATAGAGAAGCAGACAATTTTATAGTATAACTTTTTTTGATGAAGTTTTAAGCATGGAGTAATAAAGTACTTTTACCTCCATGGTTTTAAGTTTTTAAGTAAAATAAATTATTGTAGTATCGTTATAATTTTAAAAATATCACCGCTGAATGAAAGGAATGGAGTAAAAGTGTATGAATGAAATATTCACTGCTATAACACAGAGAGCCAGGCGATTTATATTTCGATGGAATTTATTGATGTCATTTGATGAAAGTTCATTTTTTTTCGATGAAGTTTTAAGTTATCAAATATAATAAATTATTGTATTGTGTTAATTTTAAAAATATCACCACTGAATGTATCGCATTTAAGAGATTTTTAAATAAAATTGCATTGCAGTTTGAAAGTGTTTCATAATCAATGTTTTATGCATGATCACCGCTGAATGAAAGGAATGGAATAAAAGTTTATGATTGAAATATTCACTACTATAACATAGAGAGCCAGGCGATTTATATTTCGATGACGTCATTTGATGAATGTTCATTTTTTTTCGATGACGTTTTAAGTTATCAAATATAATAAATTATTGTATTGTGATAATTTTAAAAATATCACCACTGAATGTATCGCATTTAAGAGATGTTTAAATAAAATTGCATTGCAGTTTGAAAGTATTTCATAATCAATGTTTTATGCATGATTGATCTTTCTTGTTTATTAATACCTCGATAATCCCCTGTGCGAAAAAAACTCGAAACATGGACTAAATTTTAAGTGGGGCTATTTCAAATCTATCCTAAATATTTTATCCAAAGTTATCCCTAATTATTAATCAAAATGTTATTATATTAATATCGGTGCAGCCGGTCTTTCGTGATGATGAGACAAACACACACACACACGCACACACGCACAAAAAAAAAATAAACTGCCAAATTCTCAATTTTATTTATACAGATTTAAATGAAATGGAAATCCCTAAAAACACTTTTATATTTGAATGAATGCATTTTATCCAAAAGTAGAGTTAAAAGATTACATATCGCAACCAGAATTTTTACCACGAGTTTTTATTAATCAGACAACGCTTTATCTACTGAGCTACTCGTATGATACTTTTTTCTTTTATAAATAAAATTGACCCTATATTCCAGTGCCGCAGGAACCCTCTTTGTAGCCTTGTGCGAAGTACTTTTGACTGCGTCTCTTATTCTACATGTCATATCGATGGAAGTGTCGCGATACGGCGCCTGGTGTGGGAGCACCGTTCGCGCTTCCCTTAAAGCGGCGATACTACATTATCTTCCTTCAGATTTCAGATTGATGTGAAACTTTAGATTTGGACGATCTCTTCTACCTTACTTATATAGGCAAGCGTCCTGCCCGTCATAACAAATGGCAAATATATGCCACAAAGTCTGCTGGCGCCTGCCCTTAGAGAAATCATAAATCTGGTTTTTACGACTTCAATGATTCACTGAATCTAAACTACATAGTTCAAATATTCACCCGGCCCGACAACAGGCAGTTATGGTCAGGGGTGCCATTTCGTTTGATAGCCGGACCCCTTTGATAGTCCTCCGTGGCATCATCACAGCACAGCGGTACGTTGCCAACATTCTACGACCCGTTGTATTGCCATTCCTTTCGCGACACCCCGGGGTAACTTTTCTGCAAGATAATGCCAAACCACACACGGCACGCCTCTCTATTGATTATCTGCGTGCTTATGACACGCTTCCTTGGCCAGCCAGATCACCAGATCTCTCGCCTATTGAGTACATTTGGACTGCTTGGATGGGACGTCGCTTGCGACCATTCCAGAATGTAGGCGAATTAGCTCATCAGTTGGAGGCTATTTGGAACGGCATCCCTCAGAACACCATCCGCCTACTTTATGCATCGATTCCACGTTGGGTAGCAGCTTGTCGAAAGCCCAGGCCGTCCGACTCGTCCGAAGACATGGAGCAGCAATGTGGGCGGTCGGGGATAGCAGCTTGTATCAAAGCTAGAGGTAGACCAACGCCATATCGGCGTGCTCATTTTGTGTAGATCTTTCAATGCAATAAATCCTCCAATTGTTCTGAAATTCTAATTATTTCTTTTTCTGTACATCCACATTACACGTACCAAATTTTGTCTTACTTGGTGCATCCATTTTTTTTGTCTTACAGTGTATATTATTCTATGTTTGAAGTGGGCCTGGATAAGTGAAGCATAGAATATAATGTTTAATTTAAGTTCAGCGAAACTCAAATTTAAATTACGCCTTTTTACCTACACCAGTTGTCACCAACTTCATGTTATCTCTCTTTGTCAGTATTTTAGTTCAACATCTTTGACGAACACGTTCTGGGGCCCATGAAGCATGTAGAGAACACTGCATACGTCCAACAAAATATTTGTATCTAACAAGATATTTGTATCACGTTATTACGTTATGCCGTTACGTCATTTACGGACGCCATGAATATGTTTTGCTTATTTCATATATTTAGACCTATAAGTACAGCTTCGATCCTGCCGGAATTTGAAACTTCCCATTTTGAGATTTCGTATGTTTTTAGAAAAAATGTTTTTGTTTCTTGTACTTCGGGGGAAATTTTTTTCTCTGAAGGTGTGTTTTCCGTGAGATTTCGTCACTTTTTGTAGAAATATATGTATTATATATTTCTACACTGATTATACTTATTATATTTTCGGTCTCTAAGGAATCGATTTGTGTAAAAATCGCACAAAATTGTGCTAAAACATAAAATAACTCAAAAACTAATTTATGAAAAATCTCACTGAGGTGCACCTTTCCGGATACCCGTGTTCCAAATTGCATAGCCGGAAGTTGCTAATATTTTCCGCTACGGGCGACACAGATAGACATCTACCTTTATTAGTGTCGAAATCAATTCATTTCTGAATTTAATATTACAAAAGTATAAAAACATTATAAAACCATTTTATTTCTCATGCGTATAAGTGCCTTCAAAATAAGCATTGTGAAATATTGTTGATGGTTTGCGAGCCAAAATGGTACTGTGATCTGTACTTTGTGTTTAAGATTGTTCATATGTGGTTTATATCCATAGTTCTCTTGAAATTCAAATCTACAAAATCAGTGTATAGCTATGTTTAAACTAGAAATTAGTACACATCACGAGAAAGTTTAAGATAAAGCTATGTCAAAAACTATATAATTGACAAATTCTATGTAAATTTTTAGACGACTATTAAATGTAATTTTTATTATGTGTACCTCAAATTGATTGATGAGTAAAGTTTATAAATTGGAATATGTGGGAAATATTGTAAATTGCATGTCTATGGTAATATGTAATGGTTTACAAGGCTCCAGTTGTCGATAATTTTACTTCTGAGATAACATGGTTTTCTTCCGAGAACTGTGTACTTTTTAGTTTTCAACGAATTTACGTAGTCGCATGCTTGTCAAATACGAAGCACCTTTTAATTATGATCTACTTGTTGCCATTTCCGAGAAATTATTTTTTCTATCAACTGGGGTTGGAAAACTCAAGTATTTTAAAACAAAAACTCTGTTTACACCATCGTTTAAACAAGAAATTGTTTAAACAAAAAGAATAAAACATGGTGTAAACCAGGGTCTTAAAACAAAGGGTTTTGACCGGTCAACCATGCTATCAAACCAAAAAACTTACAAGCCATTTTTCTGTGTTTTATTATTCTAGCTTGGTTAATAATGTAAACAATTGTAAAATTAATTATGCGAATTTGACATGCAATTTTTTTTATAATCAGTCTAAAAATATGTACTTAACAAGGCCTTAAGATCAATTTTAAAATTTCCAGTAACTAGACTACTTCATATGTGCAATAGTTATAAAACTAGTTGCATAGCAAACTTTTAACAAAACAATAAACCCTAAAACTAACTATTTTTATTTCACATAAATAGCTTTTGGTTCAAATATACCATTCAAACAATCATTCAATTAATCAGTATTATTCACAAACACAATTAAAAGCACCATAAACTCCTAAACATTCAACAATAAAAAATATACAACATTTACATTTCCTAAGAAATTGCACCACGTTACTTTAGGAAAAGGATCTGGAATACAAAACGACCAAGCGTCATTTAGGTTTCTTATTTAGCTATTTTTTAGCATGCTGATATATCCACAAGAAGTACTTTAAAGAACATCTCATAAAGCTTTCTAAGATACTAAAGTATGTCATCTTTGAAACTTTTATTTGACCTCTGCAAATAACTTCTGTGGACAAAAGAAACTCTCATTGAATGGATAATAGATTACACAAATAAATGGCAACGAGCCAAACGGAGAAAATTTGAGAACCATGAAAAGAAGACCTGTTTTGTTTTCTATTATTATAAAGATATAGAAGAATGTAAGAGTGAAACATTTGGGTAACTCAGAATAGGTTTTGTAAATCTCCTTTCAGTGTGATTTGTGGAATATAAAGAATACGTTTATGTGCTAAGATACCTGATACATATTTTATTATCATGAGTGTTTAAAAAGTTCTCTGTTTACAGTTTTAGTTAACGTTGCATTGAAAATGTACAGTTTAGTTGACGTAGATATATATTTTAGGCAATAATTTATGAAAAGTATGATAGTTTCCCTTTGACTCAGGTAAATCTGTAAAGCACTTATCAAAGGTCGCGTCATCGACTTTGTCGTTTTGATGCAGAGTACCAGTAATCTACAGTATTAAATTGAATTCACCATCATCTTTTGACATTATTTCAATTACCATCATGGGATTTCAAGATTTTGCAAAGAACCTTGCTGCCCCAATCGAGAATCGAATCCTGGATCTCCGAACTAGGCAGTCAGCGCTCTACCGTTGAGTGACTGGGACGAAGTTCTAAGCTCTTATTATCGAAATGGACTCTGCATTCTCCACCCTCTAATGTCAGATTGGCGGGCAACTGCCAATCTGACTGACCATCTCCTGGTATTTTTACCTCAAGTTAGCTTCCTGCTACTACTATTTTTTTCCAGGTTAGTATCTTGCGTGGTCGTTATCCTCTTAATTTTGAAATCGGCGCTCAATCTTCCAGAGTCCACTGAATCCATACTAGTCGTGCTAGGGTTACTCTCAGACCTCCGACATCTTTGCACTAACCTACAGGGTTGATTTGTTCGGTCTTCATTGTAAAGGACATTGCTGTCCCAACAGGAAATCGAACCTTGGATCTCCGAACTGACCAGCTGATTCTTTACCCTTGATCTACTGGGACGAAATTGTAAGCTCTTATCGTCGAAGTGGGTTCTGCGATTTTCATTTTAGATTTTCATTTATAACAACATTTTTTATAAAATATGTTAGTTTGCACTTTATTAAAATAATGTGCACGATTTAAATGGGTACACATATTCGATTAACAAATGGAAAAACAAGGGGTGTGGTAGTTATTATCTCGATTAATTTTTTACTCGACTTGTACTTTTAAATATATTTATCCTATTTTATAACAGGATCGCAGAAATTGTTAGCTGGCTTAGGATTGGTCTATATAACTGAACCAGTAAGAAGTTATTAATTAAAAGTAAATAATAATTTAGGAAGCATTAATAAATTATAACTAAATGTTATATTGACCTCTCACTCGGCCCAATCAGCAAAAATTTTGAACGCGAGATCCCTCTTAACGGGATCGACCATATAAAATTGCTCCTAACCACCCCATTTCTTGCCAGCCACGAGCCAAATTCTTATATCTCCGAACTCCATCCAGCTTATCCAGTATCGGAATGAGATATAATTGTTAGACCCCAATACAACTAATCACCGTTTACAGAGTAAAGTGACAAATCTACGATGGGTAAGGCATCATTGCCTCATGACCCCTTGCAACGACTTCTAAAATGACCAAGTTAGACCAAGTTAGTTAGACCAAGGAAACAAAACCTGTTTCAATACAGGACTACAAAAAATTCTTTTAATTTATTTTTCATTTAAAGGTCTGAAAGAAGTGAACGCGACGCATCATATATATTTTACATTCTTTTCTACATACACATTATTTTCTTCGTCATCCATCGCTAGAAAACCTTTTTCTTTTTTTTTTCTTATTTACCTAATACTTTCTATATCATAAAAGATTATTTACTTAACGAATCTAGTTTTCCAGTTTCTTTATCCGTCATTCTCCCCTACCTATTTTCGAATTATATAAAACGAACATTTTCATGATTACTGCAATTCGAAACCATTTTTTGCCTCATTCGACTTCAATCATAAACCAAGCATTCACCTATTCTGATCCCCATATGATCAAGAAATTTTAGTGATGCACATAACAAAACTCCCCGTTCCCTAACGTTCTTTAAAACTACTCCGAATAGTAAAATTTCTTAAATGCGTGAACTTCCATCAATGTCTCTCTAACCCTTTGATTATGAAATTTAAACAAGAATGAACCCACAACCCACATTTATTTTTACTTATTCCGCAGAATCAAAATTACACTACATCAATACAGATTTTACTACACATAGAATATTCATTACATAATTCATTTATCTAAACATCTAGTATATACATTTTGTATACATTTTTTCCTATAATATTTGTCTTTTTTCCTTCCAATTGTCGGAACAAAGCAAGTTGTCACTTTAAAACTAAACTTAATTTTTCATCTCTCTTAAAAACAGGCGTCATATATACAATGTTTGTTGACAGACTTGCTTCATGAGCTTAATTTTTCTTTACATTATAATTCTCTAACCGTCTCTCGTACGATAGGTTGATCTTAGAAGCCTTGTCTTAACAATACATATACACTTTTACAATATGTACAGTATACGTTTTTAAGAATAACTACTTATATTTTAATTTTTGACTTACTCATCAGCATCCTTCCATGTTGGCCAGTCTGGGTCCTGGAATATTTTCTTTCGTTGTTGCTTTGATCATGGGGACTTGTTTTTGAATTTCAGTAGCTGGTGCCAGTATAGCCTTTTCTTTGTCCACCTCCGGGATCCTACCTGAGATGAGCGGTCTACATGAACCGCAGGATCGTTCGGTCTCACCATGTCATTCCACTGGAGTCAGAGTGGTTCAGCTTGCGCCAAGAGTCCAGCTATGCTCAGATCATTTTTGCATTTTTGGCAGTTTCACAAATTCCTTATATTTTCTTGAAGCTGCATAAACGCTGCACTTTTTTCTTTGCTTTCTCTTTTTCAGCCTCGTTTGTGCCACTTTCTTGGGTATTATCCCGATTTCTCAAGTTTAACATATACTTTGCGCATTTTGTAAAAATGTTTAACGTCTGAAACCACTTGACTATTCTTTTTCACATACTCGCCCAACTCACTAACGTAGACCTCACAAACTGCGGTATCCATCTGACTACCACATATCTCGCGAACCTTAGTATACACCTGAGTAACATTTAACTCTCAAACTGCGATACCTCCTTTCAAATCTGATTTCAAATCCTTACACTGAACTTTACATATCTCAAAATGACTTTCCAAACCTGACTCAATTTTATTACATTCGTATTTACCTTCCAATTGTGCTTCCATTTCACTTTCAGAACCTTAATCTTATTACATTCAATTTTACCTTCCAATTTTGCCTCGAGTTCACTTTCCAAATCCAAATTACTTTCATTCAACTCAACATATAGTTTGACCCAATTTTGTAAATCTGAATCAATGTCAATTTGAAATACTGCCTTCGGTTTCAAGAACTCATTTTCCCGTATTTCAAATTCCCTCAAACTCCATCAATGCCTCTTTACCCACTTTAGTATTTTCTTTCGATCTTGCATCTATTTCCTTTTCAAATAACTGTTTCAAATCAAAATCCTCTAATTTCAAATTCACAGCTTCGTTCAAAACCGGCAGTTCTGCTTTAGCATCATCCATTTTATTTTGATTCATATTATCATTTACATTAAGCAGTTTAACATTTCCTATTTTCGCCTCTAATTCACGTTCTAATAATTGGACCAAATTAGACTCACTTTTCAATTCTGCATTTACATTCGCAACTTCGATAGAAATCGAACTTTAGTACTTTACACTCTTTTTCTTGTATTCCGAATTGCTGCAAATTTTTGTTACTTACTGTTCGTTACTAACGAAAATGCGATTCTCAGATCTCGAATACACTCTTGTGCAAGCCCGCTTTAGTAAGTCCGCAGCTATGTTTTGTCATCCTCGCCATCGTTTCACTACATTGGCTAAACAACCTTCCGTATTCGCTTTGAACAATTTGAAAACTTATTTGTGCAATTCTAGAAATTTCTTATTTATGCCGCTATTGCACCACTAAAACTGCTATAACAGTGTAATTTTTTAAACTCGTACACATTTATTAATTTCTGATACGGCTAGTTTTTGAGAAAACTATGTCGCAATTACTTCTTTACACAGTTTATATACACCGCGTGATGTTGGCACATTTCGGTCGCGGTAGCCCGGTGGTTTGCGCGCTAGATTTGCACGCTGCCACAACTGCCGCCGTGTTCATGCAGAGTACGATCACGTTAAGCATGTGGGTCCGTAAGTCCTTCCGAGAGGTTGGTGGTAGGGAAAGGAGGGTACGGTTCCTGTGGATGCCTCCCCCACTGGGTTCAGGTCTAAATTGGGTGGCACTTCCCGGCCGTCCAAACGGTTACCTTACACCTTTCTGGTAGGTCGGACGGTCTGGGTCTCAACAACAACAACACAGTGTATACAGACTTTAAATCGATTACCTTGCAAAAATTTCTGCTATACCGCTCTTGCTTTTCTTTTTGCTTGTGGCGCCATTGTAAAGTCCGTAGCTGGATTCTTAAAGACTTGCCAGATAAAATATCATAACTTCAAACTTCGATATTACTTCAATGTGGCCTTACGACCAAGAAATCCACAGAGAGACTAAGTAATCAGGGTCCCCACAAAGGAGGGAGGGGGGCAGTTGGTACTACGGTACTGGGACACGGGGACTGTTAGGGACTCGTGAACATTGCTAAGGATAAAATATTTATACATTTGTGTATGAATATATAATTTTTTTTTCTAAATTATTTGAACGTTTTGAAATTTACATATTATGCGTAATTATAAAACTACAAATATAAATTAGATATAAAGCTTAAACATAACCTGTAAGTTTGAAAGAAAGAAAAGAACAAAACATTTTGTAAACATCTGCTAAGTTGCGTTTGTTTGGATTTTGTGTCTCATTTCTAAAATAGTCAAAAAGCCTCGAAGGGCCACTTAGTTCAATACCAGTCGCCTGGGTACTGATAGCTTCAGCAGCAGAATCTGTCCATTATTTGTTGTTAAGAAAGGCGAGGTCAACAAGGTAATAAAAACTGATACATTACAGGGAGAAATTTTCTAGAATTTCACCTGACTAGATACATTTATAACTCTTTTGGGTAAGTTTGGTCATTCATTCATGTTTACAGCTCATATCAATCACGTCCAGCTAACTACTGAGACCCTTCTGCAGGTTTTTGTTTGTGCAATTATCAGTTTGGGAAGGGGGCGATCTTATCTTCCTGCTCTTTGAGATCGAAAACCAATTAACGCTACGGGGTATCCATAGTGCACAACTGAATGCAGGGATGTAGAAAAAAAAATTCTGGTTTCTTCGTCCCTGCCAGGAACTTGCTTTCCACGTTGATTTCAGTGATAGCCGATATTGTTTTACAAAAAGCAAGTTTATTTTAATTTCTCATGCAATTATATGGTAGTCTCATATGTGTTATAAGTGGTGTTGCTAGTGCATCTCTCAACACGTAACTAAATCTTATAAAATATTATTCGCTGAAACAAATCCCAATGCTAAGATTTTAGGTATGTTCAAAATAATTTTCTTATATTTTTCAAATATTATTTTCAGATATATTAATCTTAAAACAAAGTTAATCTTAGAATGAATTAAAATTTATTTTATCAAATTTCTATACTGTTTTGTAAGTTTAATAATCCTCTAAAATAACTATAATTAAATATGTACAAAACTTCAGAAAAAATATTGCTTTATGAAAGAGAAATGGATACTTTTATGTTTATAATGCGTTTTTAAACTTTCACTTTATATTGTCTGATTTTATGTTGAATTTGGAAATTACTAGGAATTGTGCTCATTGATAGAGAAAATTCACACATTCGCTATTATATATTTATCACATTTTGTCAAGGAATATCCAGAGGAGGGGAGAAGGGAGATTTGGGGTTTGCCTCCTATTTTTATAGTAGTTTTTTTATTATATGGGATTTTTGGTATATTCAAAGAGTGTTGCTTGTCCTTAACAGCTTGTGTGATCCCACCCCTCCAAAAAGAATTATGGATACGCACATGGCATTTTATTTCATAAACATCAGAATTAATACATTTTGGAAGAAATATTTTATAACTGTAATCAATGAGTTTAGAACACATGACAATACAATATTGAATTCACTTTGTTTGCATTCTCTTAATGTAATCATAAAAAAATAATTAAAATGAAATATTTAGTTATGAAACAGAAACGTTTTCAATGAACTTCGTGTTATTAATTTTATATTGGCGTATTGTCCGACTGTGGGAGTATCTAGGCAATTTATATATTCACTGTAGTTCAAAAGATATTCACTAAATTTCCTTAAAATTTGATAGCTATGTTGGTTAGGCATTACTGTGGCACTGATTTGATTTTCGGTGAAAATCAAATGATGCAAAATAAAATAAAATGTTACTGCTCTCGCTATGCTGGTAAAAACTGTTATCAACATACCGAAATTTTCTTAACTGTGGCATGTTATTTGGCGAATTGGCATTTAAATAAGGCTAATTTAACATATAACAGATGACATTTAATGAAAAACTACAAAATCATTATAGTTATTTTAGTTAATTTAGAAAATATAATTTTGTAACAATTTGATATAATGTATTAAATCAAAAGCGATTTCAATCGGTAAAGTTTTCAAAAATATTAGATTAAAACCTGTAAGAATAATTTAGGTAGAGTATTTGGAGGATACAAACTTTTGCTAACTGTTAAAAAACTGCTTTTATTTATTTGTTTTTCTTTTTTCAAAAGCAGAGAACTTTACGTCTTGGGATTTTTAGTGAGTCAAAACGATTGATGCCGAAAACCCGCATATATCTGTGCACATGATATTTCCATCTAAAAGGTTACGAGACAAATGAAAGTAGATCGTCTAATATAATCCCGAGATATTTCGGACATATATTATTTTATTTATATGATGCATATGCACTCTAATTGGAGATAATTCAGCTGTAACACTGATAACTGTTTCTTCTGGGTGGTTGTTGGCGGCAAAAATGTTGCTTTAATTAAAAATATGTTTGGAAGCATCAATTTCCCAGAATCTAACATAAATGGAGCTTTAAGGTCTGATATGGATCTAGCATTGAATTCTGGAGGAGGCGTTAGGCAGATTCACTAAAGATTTCCATATCAAATTCATTTGCCATTTCCAGTTCAAAATTTCCCCATTTCCTTGAAACATACATTAAGATTGGTTATAAATAGAACTTTGGTGATAACGGACATGGATTTAGCATCAAATTCTGGATTCAAGAAGATTTTTTATTTCCTATTTTTTTTCCCATTTCCAATTCCAAAATTTCCTTTGCATCATCTATTTCTTGGAATTGGCTATGGTTGGAGCTGAGACGATGATTTAATCACTATCAAATTTCGAATGGGGGGTAGAGGAAATCACTAAGAATTTTACCTTCTTGTTGTGGAGATGTCACTCTTATTTAAAAAAATTTACATTTTCCTTGCAACAACGTTTTTATTTTTTTAGGATGAGCTTAGATGAGGACTGATATAGCTTCAGCATTATATTCTAGAGGAAGAAGGGAACGTCCTGCCTCCTCTGGAATTTAGTTTTCTAAGGATTTCTACTTGCGGTTTTTCATCTTACGGTTCAGAACATTTTCTTGAAACGTATATTTTGATTGACGATAGAGCTTAAATGATGACTGATATGTATTTAACATCGAATTTCAGGGAGAGTAAGGGGTGGGGATTTACTAAGGATTTTCACTTCCAGTTCTTTTCCCAATTTAGGAAAAAAGGGGATAAAAATACAAATTTAATTTTCCTTCAAACATTTATTTCTCAGTATCGGCTATGGTTAGAGCTTAAATGATGACTGGTAGGTATTCCGTATAAAATTGCTTAGGGGGTAGGAGATTTCATTAAGGATTTCCACTTCTGGTTCTACAGATGTCCTTACAATATTACAATTTATATAATTACAAATATTACAATTTTCTTTGCAATACCTATTGCTCAGTATTGGTTATAGGAATAGCTTAGATAATGACTGATATGGATTCAGCATCGGATTTTGCAGGGCGTGGGGGTCATTAATAACTTACGCTTCTGGTTCTGGAGCTGTCACTTTCGATTTTTCCATATATTCGTATGACTATGCGAAATATGTCTGTAGCTGAGTATAAAAGTATTTCGTTTAAAATGAAATGCACACTTGCTATCATATGAACGATCTTTCATAAACTTCTTATATTTCTGTGTTATATTGTGTTAAACCTCGTACTTGATATATTTTATTAAATTCAACTCTACCCCTAAATAAGACGCAAAAGAAAAAAGGTGGCCAGTCCCCCTTGTTTTTACTTTGGGCCCGCGGCTTTGGGCCCGGGCCAAAAATTAAATGTTGGGGGGAGGGGGCTGTAAGTAATTCAATTTAACACATTTATTGACAGCCCATAACTTATATAGCAGCTGGCTGTAAAAGTTAAGAGATCTGTATACACATCCAAGGGTTTGCACAGGTTCGTATCCTGACTGACATTTTATACTTGGGTAAACCCGGAGTTGTAATATTCGTAGTAACAGAATACGGGCGGCAGATTTTTACCTAATTCATCAGTGGACGTTTGTATACGTCAAAAGGACACTCTTATGGTCTAGATCCATTTCTTCTTAATTATATACATATCGGCTACCTTGTTGATCGGTCACACGCAGATGTCGCTTAAAATGGCACGCTCCTGATCAGGCTGCCGAACGCGGGTAACTTAAAACTAATACACTCACTATTTCTTTTCCAAACAAAAACTTTATCTTGTTCTACTATAGGATAGCAAAAATTGTTAAGTGGCTCAGGATTTATTTACATAACTGAACCAGTAAGAAATTGTTAAAGTGCATCATGGTTTAAAACGTAAACTGGGGGAAATCCTAACAAAAGTTTATATAGACCTCGTAGAGTGTCTAGTTAAGTTTAGCAAACATATCCTCATACTGGCGATGAATAAAGTGCTATAACACATTTTTTAAGAGAAAAACTTTCTTTCGCTATTTTAAGATTTTATTTTCTACAAGAGGATTCAGCTTACCTATTACAGTAGTGGTTTTTCTTATAATATTATCTATATGATATGTTTAAGCAAGATGAAAATCATGAGTTCCAA
Source organism: Amaurobius ferox (assembly GCA_951213105.1). Taxonomy (NCBI): domain Eukaryota; kingdom Metazoa; phylum Arthropoda; class Arachnida; order Araneae; family Amaurobiidae; genus Amaurobius; species Amaurobius ferox. Next base: position 70,363,752 of record OX578133.1, on the reverse strand, counting down.
CTTAATATTTAGTTGATTTTCCCGCATATAAATCATGCGCATTTATGTAAAGTGGGGGTCGTGATATTCGCAATATAATAACGGTGTATTACTTATTTGTCAAAATATTACCTTAATGCGCATCATTACAGATGGCGATTGAAATGACGTGCTAAAGTGCTTAATTTCAAAATAATGTAAATACATATTTGTTAGTATTTTTTAGAAATACCCACCTGGGGAATTCCTCGATTCATTTTAAATATTAATGAAGCATGTTTCAGGTATATGCTGGCGGTACAGTATGAATTTTTAGAGAGTTCTAAAGTTTTGCACTGAAAGTTCTGATTTAGTTTCATATTACAAATATTACATATTTTAAAATAAAATAAAGTTTATTTATAAATTCGGACGTTTAAATACGTATACAAAATTGCCTTAGCGCTTTTGTGTGAATAGAAATACGAATATTAAAACTTTCGAAATAAAATAAAGTTTATTTACAAGTTATAGTACGTTAAAATTCATATACAGAAATCGCCTTAGCGCTTTCAGACGTATTTATAAATAATAGGACGTTAAAATACATATACAGAAATCGACTTAGTGTTTTCGAGCGTTTTCACAAATTATAGGACGTTAAAATACATATACAGAAATCGACTTAGTGTTTTCGAGCGTTTTCACAAATTATAGGACGTTAATATATATATACAGAAATCGACTTAGTGTTTTCGAGCGTTTTCACAAATTATAGGACGTTAAAATACATATACGCAATCTACAACGCAATACAACATCGTATACAATATACATACATGTATTTACATATTATAGGATGGTAAAATACATATACAGACCTTAGCGCTTTCGAGAATTTTTTTTTACTTGAAGAAGTAGACAGTTCCATAATTACAATAAATCAAACTGCTGCGTGTAAGATAAAAATTTGCAAAACTTCCAGGAATAAAGCTGGCATATGTCAGTAAGATGGCGACAGTTGTTTTGATGGCGTTATAAGCCCCAATTTCCAGGCTAAATGAATAGACAAAATAGTATGTAACCTTTGTCATTGACAAGAACGAACTGAAGGGCGCATGCTGTTCTACCTGTTCATTTGGCCTGACGAAGGGTGCTTATAACGCCTTCGAAACACTTGTCATTGCCTTACTGACATATGCCTGCTTTATTCAAGGAAGTTTTCTAAGCTTTTATGAAGTTTCATATTATTCATATAATTCTAGCACAGTTTTATAAGACCCTTTAATGCCATCTATATAAAGACCGAAACATCCACACTGAAAGCTGCCGAACCGCAAGTTGCAGCTCAAATTCGAAATACATCCCCGTAAACAGAATATAAAAATCTGATGTGGGCAGCACATGACTTTCCCTGCGGACTCAAATTCATTTTTTCTTTATTTCTTTAATAATTCATTAAATTGAGTTTAATTGCACAAAATAACACTAAATTTGGATTTTTAATTCAATTTCTGTTTTTATTTGGTAATTGGACATTTTTCCAAAAGTGGCATAACTAAATGCGAAAAATCTCAAATATCGCAAAAACGGTTAGTCCTAGAGTAATAGAGTTGTTCTTAGTCTTTTTCTCATCAAACATTGCGTATAAAACAAGCATTTAATTGATATATTTGAACATACGTAGCTTTTTTTTTAGATTTTTGGCGATTTTTGAGGACGATTTCGTAAAAAAAGGCAGGTTGTTCTTTTCCGAATAATACTAAAATCTAATCAGCACCAGAGTATCCTACAAGTAATTTATCTACCAAATTTTGTGAAATTTGGTCAATTAGTATTTTAGCTAGAGTGGATACATAAAATTTTTACGGACCATTTCGCAGAAAAAGGCGGGTTCTGTTTTTACGAATCGTGGCAAAAACTAATCATCGCCAGGGTCATACCCAAGTGACTTACCTACCAAATTTTATGAAATTCGGTACATAAATTTTTGAGTTAGAGTGGATACATACATTACACAGGCACACAGACACACAGACAGACAGACAGACACACAGACGTCACGCTGAAAATAGTTTTTTCGTATTCTAGAGGTCTCGAAACGTGTAGATCCGTCGAAAACTCGAGTTGTGATTTTTGACATGATTCCAATACTTTCCCTATACATTACCATGCATTGCAGAGAAAGTAAAAACCGTATGGGTGAATAATGGAATAATGTCTTATTAAATTAACTGGAATGTGTCTCAACGCGACTTTCACATACCAGAATCTATAGTAGCTTTTTTTTAAATTTTACAAGAAATAATGTTGAAACATCAGTATCGTGGGTACAAATGATTACAATTATAGGGCGTTGTACTTACCTTAAAGATCTTGAAGAAATATTTCGATTGATACCATACTTCACATTGTACCCCAGTGGGGGATAACTTGCCTCCCCCCCCCCCGAGGGGGACAATGGCATGATTAAAAAAATTGTATAGTGAATATTTTTCACAATAGTGATTGAAATGCTGCCTATGCTGCCATGTTAAAGAAATAAGCAAATTCGACTAAATTTCGAAGTTTTCAGTCGAATTTAAAAAAAAATTATTTAGTTCTAGATTTTTTGATAACAAAGCCGGATGTAAAGTTTTTTTTTTTTAAATCCATGAATATGTGTCGCCGCTATCGTGCACACAAGAAATCGAAAAACAGACATATATACAGACAGGCATTACTAAAAAAATAGTCAAAACGTGTTCAGGAGTTCTTAAAACATATATTGGCATCAAAATCTCTTTACTATATTACATGGAAAGTAAAAAACGATGGAAGCCAGTTTGAAATTTCTCTTTGGACTGTTGGTAATGAAGAATTATTTTTAACGCCTCATAACTTGAGTAAAAAAACAACTTTTATATTTAGTTGAAAAGCTTTTATAGATTCTGAACTCTTTTGCCCAAATATATAGGTCACCGGGCTCTAAGAATTCAAATTCGTGAAACAATGGCGAAAAATTCTTTTTCGAAACGGCCTCCGACAGATGGCACTTGCTTCCAATTTACGGCAGTAAGCAAGTACTGAAGCTCAAAGTATATATAATTGAGCGCGCTTCTATCAGTGTATCGTTATAAAATACATTGTCACGGATTCTAACATTTAAATTATTATTATTTTTTTATTTTTCATAAACAAAGGTTATTACGAATCAAGATTTAAAATCGATTGATCTCTTCTATAATATACTTTATTGTACGAGTTAGGGTGTAGTTTTATTTAACTTATAATTAAAAAGATATTGTTACGGTTTCTTTTCTTATATTATTTTAAATTTTTATAAGCAAACCCACTATGAAATTTTATTACAATCTAAACAACCAGATCGAAGTTAATCGATTGCCAGTTCGCTGCTTTCTGAAAACAAAACACCGATTCCATTGTAATAATTATACGAGACATATCCCATGAAAAGTCAGTATTCAAATTATTTATAAGACAGAATGCCCGAGAGTTTCACTAGTATTGTTTAAGAGGTGTTTGAAATCATATGTTTTAATACCACTAATATTACTCATATTTTTATTTTACTCACTACATTAAAGCTGTTTTTATAAGTTCTCTGTACTGTAATTTTGCATAAAGAGCATTTAGGAGATTGATTAACAACCGCATTTGGGTATACATTGAAACCAACAGTGACTGCTCGAAGTGTAAGTGATTTATGGAAATTTGGGATAAGCATAAAAAATGAAAAATTTAGGTTCTGTGTGAATTTGAGTAGTTTGTAGCTTTTATAATGCATTTATTTATAAATGTTGTACAAAAGTTTTAGAATCTCAGAATTAGTTGTTTATGAAGTTCAACCTAATTAAATATTTTTTAATATAAATGCATAGGTACTTCCTGCTTTGTCTACTTATATCAGAAAAAAATTATCCTACAGAATTTGTTTTATATATTCCATTTGTCTGTACTAAAATTTTAAATTTAGCATTGGTCCTTGATTAAGAAGACTTTTAATGTTACAAATAGTTTGAATCTTTCAGCAATTAAATGATTCAATGGGACAGTACTACCAATTTGTAAATGCATTTGTCAAGATGTACTGCAAGATTTTTAATTTTCTTGTATTTACTAGATTTCTTTTATTCATAATAAATTAAGATAAGTTTAATTGCACAAAATGCAATTACAATTATTTTAAAGTACTCAGAATTCTATATTTGAATTAAACTCCAACTCCGCGCATATTAAGATGGCAGAGTGACAAAAATTCATAAAATCCAAATATTTCGAGAACAGTTCATCCTGGAGGAATGGGATTGATGTTATTTGTTTTATCGTCACATATCATATATATAAAACAAACATTAAATCAAAATATTTAAGAATATTTATTTTTTTATTTTTATTTTGACGATTTATGCGGGCCATTTCGCCAAAAAAGGCTGGTTCTATTATTCTAAATCGTACCAAATTCTAATCAGCACAACATGGTAATCCCAAAGTGACTGTAATTCTCTTAACTTACCTGCCAAATTTTGTGAAGTTTCGTCGAATAGTTTTTGATCTAGATTTGATACATGCATTGCACATACAGCACATTGCATTGCACATTCGTAAACTCAGACATTACACTAAGAACAATAGATTAGTGCTCTAGAGAGCTCCGTACGTGTAGATCCGTCAAAAACTTGAACTCTGATTTCCGATCTAATTTCAATACTTTCCCATGTATTGCGTGGAAAGTGAAAAATGAAAATACTGGGAGGGTTTCGTCGTCACTGTGTGCAATAACTTTACAAGAAACATCATCATATTGATTTTATGAGCTTTAAATATCCTATCATGTAGAATAAAACGAACGTACAATGCAAATGGTTAATGGGGCAACTTTTATTAACTATTTCCTGTCTTTCGAAATAACTCTTCTGGAGAATTCCCATGAAACTTTTGTCAAACCTTTATAAACAGTGAATGATCGGATTTACTTGAATACGCTTCAGTTTCATTTACTTTCTTTGTTACGTAACCTTTGAAACACATATTTTTATTCATCAAATCCTTTGATTCGGTGCAATTCAAGAATACCATTTATTATTTGCTCAATAACTTTTCTGTACAAGTTTGAGTTTTGTTTTTTCTAAAGACATCACTGAAATGAAATGAAAATAAAATTTTGGCGATAATACGGTGCAGCACAAAAGAAAGGGTTATTTAACGCCATAAAAATAGATTTTATATTTATTGCCTAGTCGATTAATATCACAATGCGTCACATATACGTAAATAATTATTAAGATAGTTTCATATTTTCAAAATATAGTTATCCATAACGTTATGAATATATTTGTTTATATATTTTTAGAGCAAGAAATAAACTTATCTTCAACTAAGATCTACTACAATACTCACTTGAAAATAACTAAAATTGCATTCCTTCAAATTTGTTATATCCTTCATAATTCCAGTCTCATCACCACTATTTAGACAGTAGTTTAATTGAATGTTACTTATATTTATGTCAAGTTAGCGCATAGTTTTTATAAATGCTTTTCCTTTATTTTGTGTTATATTCTTCATTGATTTAGTTTCAATCAGTGCTATTTTTACACTTTTTTGATTGGAGAAATTAACCTACATAGTTTTTAAAACTGGTTACTTTCTTTTGTTTCATCCTTGTAATTTCGAATTTATTTGATCGAATGACATTTAATTCATAAAGTTAGCTAATATGACTTCTGAAACCAATCACGTCCTCCATTTTGTAATATAACTATTATTTCCAGTCACATTGATTGGTATTTTTATAGTAGTCTGTTTGTATGCTATCTGCTATTTTTACTTTATTGCTTTTGTTGAAGTTATCCCATTTAACTCCGAAAAATCTTGCTTCCTTCATTATGTTATATACCATTTATTATCATGATAATTGCATGTGGTTATCTTTATTTTTATGCCTCTTCGGTTTTCATCATATTTTACTCCTATTTAGTTACTATTTTGGATATTTTCCTATCTTTCTTTATAAGGGTTTGTCTTCCCCACTCTAACTTCTCACATTTTTTTTTTATTTTAACCAGAAATTTAACGATTTTAATTGTTTTCTCTCTGAGTTTTAATTTGCATTTCATATCAGTGTAGTCTTTCAGTCCCGTTTCCTACACCTTCGTGTTTGAGAACGGAAGACCTTTTACCGGTACAGGCCAATATGTTTATAGTGGGGTTTCTATTTCAATATCTGATACCACCTGCTTACAAATTCTCGTTTTGGGTGTTCTAGCTGTGATCGAATGTCTTTTGTAGCCACGACGTAGTTATTTCTTAACGTCTGTTAAGAGCGCACTGCTTTTGATCTGGGAAAGAGGACTTAAAACGTCATTGAAATAATTGTAGTTACTTAATTTTCGATTGCTGCTTTCATTGGCATTAAGTTAAGATTTTACTGTAAACTAACAATATATCAGATCTTTGGGTTCAGTGACCAATCACAACGCTGACTTGACAAGTGTGTAGATTCTATTTAAGAAGGTATCAAAGTTTTCGGCAGATCGCTTTCTCACAATGAGTCCTAATGGTGTGGTTATGTGGCGGAAGGTTTCGAAAGTGTTCGTACTTGAAGAAATCCTTAGTTGCAAAGGCCGTAAATGGTTGTTCGATTTGACAATAATGTTTTTATCGTGGGTTTCGCATGGGTTGATATAATACGAAAGGCTATGATAAGTATGACCATTGGTACGTAAATGTATTTTCTATGAAGTTTCGGTAATGTGGTCCATGTACAAGAATATGTATGCATATATTTATTCAAGCAAGAAGTCGTGTTGTTTTGTTCAATAAATATTTTAATTAAATTTAGTCTGTGCACATAATTCCCTGGAAGTCAGAGTTCATTGTTTACTTTTCAACAAGACGGAATTTTAAATTAGGTCACTTAAGAGAAAGTTCCCTTTAGCTCAGTTTCAATATTGAAGCCCCAAAAAAATATTGTACACATATACAGATGCGGTTTACACATTTTTAGAACACATTTAAAGAAGTATAATTAAGGTTTGAAGAAAAAATATTTATTTCTTAAATTTTCTATCTAATGGCCCTTTCTCTGGACTATCATTCTACGTACGTCTTGATTTTTAAGATAAGAGTACTTTTCTTAAAGTTATGAGTGGTATTTTATTCCACGTCTCATTCACAGTTTTTCATAGTCCATCTATTGTTTTAAATCTGCGTTTAGAAAGTTCTCTTTTTAACAATCCAAAAGCAAATTAATCTATTAGTGACACATCAGAGGACTTTGAAGGAGTATGTGCAAAAGGTATAGCTTTGATACCTGACCTGTATCTTTTGTCATTTCTTCAACAAAATTTAGAGGTAGAATTTTATGTGGGATTAATAGCGGTATCCTGTTTTATTCTAACATCACCTCATAAACGCTGAATTCGAGTTCAGGGATGACTGAAACGGGTCTTCCATCGAAAGCTTCAATTCGAATATTCGACACTCTCACAATACTTTCTCTATACTATGTTTATTGGGAGGACAAAATATGTTTATTTTACCGTTTTAAGCAATTACATATTAATTTTACCATAATGAATTTTACATATTTAAACTGTTTAAATTATAATGTAATATAGCTTGTAAAATACCCTTCTAATTCCTGAATTGACTTCAATATAATATAAAATTTCCAATAACCTAATGACTAGAGTTCGACGAAGGAATCACGACATTTAATAAAAAATCTGATGTGGGCAGCTCATGACTTTCCTTATATAATGCAATAAATTTACTACTTTTACAGTTTAAAAAAATGTTATTCTTATATTCTTTCCAAAATATTAAATTTTCTTCAGTTAGTCGTCATTTTCATTTATTTAACGTCATTTTTATACATTTGGCGAGATTTTCGTTAATTTGGCAACATTTAAAAATGTCTTCGCTAAATTCGTCGCCAAAATCTCGCCAAGCGTTATGGACGGAGAAATAAGTTATTCTTACAGCAGATAAATGACTATTGGCGCTCAAATACAACAGTATTACTCAAAGTAGCTTTTCTCGTGAATGGAACGAGTTAGATCCACGAGAATGATGTCACCAAGTTTATTGCATGATATTACATATGAAAAGTTAACATGTTTATTAACAGTTAATTATTTAATTTATTGGATTTTTTGATTAATTTATTTGAAAAATGTGCAATATCTGGAGAATGGTTCATGCTAGCGTTCTAAAGTTTATGTTAATTATTTTTTAAGGAAATATTACATAATAAATGTCTATTTGCGTAACTTTATTAAAGGTTTTGATTTTTTAATGATTTTTTCAAAATTTCACTCGAAAATTTAGGAGGGTTCTGAACTGAACAATCGATTGTATTTTAAGACAATAGGCTTCCAATATTTACGGATTGTGATTTTTGTACCAAATTTCATTCGAATCGCTCCATTCGTTCGTGAGATATCGTCTCCACAGACTCACTGACACACACACACACACACAGACATCACTTCAGAAATGTCCGTTTCGTAATCAGGGACGCTTGATACGTGCTCTCCCGTCGAAAACTCGAATTCGAATTTTCGACCCCGTCACAATACTTTCCTTATATATTATGTATATAAGGAAAGTAATAAACAAATGTATTTACAGCTAACTTCGCTGGGAACTCAAAACACATTTTATAAAATACAATCCTATATACAAATTATTTACATTACAAATTCTACCCGAGACATATTAATCTACAATGGAATTCAACCCTAAATTATTACTAAACTGACTTCAATCTGAACCTATGATAATCAAACTACGACACAATAGATATACTCACAAGATTGTAGGCTATATTCTCGATGGTGCCCTTCCATGAACGATTAGAACACATACACGCGCGAACTCGACAGAATGACAGATACGTAATTCTAAAGCCAGCCCTTCTTATAGATCTGGCCAATCGTGAGTATACGATTTTTCGGAATGAAAGTTGAGAAATTAAGGACATATATTAAAATCAGGAAAAGTAGAATGAGAATAAAATGATAATAAATAATAGAATCCTCACAAGCTTTACATCTTCAATTTCTTATAACTCGATATTAAACTAATGTGTTTGTACTCGTTCGCCCGGATTCCAGTTCTATACAGTTTCCAGTACACTGTACCTGGTATTTTGGAGAATTTTCTTCTTAAGTTAAAGAAATTAAAAATACTTAAAAGTGATATTCTTATTATATAATACTTGATTCCTTGCAAGCCTCAGATTTCTCCCAGTTGTCTCACCAGAGATATTAAAGCATGTTTGTGAATTTGAATAAGCCACCCTATTTGTGACCTAATAAAATGAAAAGGGAAAAGTTCTCAGTCTTGAAATTTACCAGGCTAAGGCTATGGGAGTAGGATAAGACATGGTAAAAAATTTGACGATTTAGAGTCTCTCCCCCATTAGTTTTAAAAGGCCAAACAGATTTTTAATTGCATATTTAGCTAAATTAACGTTGAATTTCAACGCTGAATTTCAGCCGCCCAGGTAACAGTCAGACAAACTTTATAACCACGCTTTAGGACCAGTAAAATCGTTTCATCCTAAGTACCCAACTTCTTTAGGTTCCAAGATATTTAAATTTGCGTGAACATCAAATATCTTCAAATTTGGAGTGCACAATGTTGGAAAAATGGGCGCATCAGAAAAACAAACTAGATAAAAAATAAATAAAAAATTGTTTTCATCTGCTGAAATATGTAGAAACATCTGTGCAAAATACAAAAATTTTCAAAAATGGTCATGCAACCAAATATTCTTTTTTTTGGGGGAGGGGAGTTCAGATGGAATGATCCTAACAAAATTCTTTGATAAAACAATTATAATCACTGCTTAGGCGTGATCAAGAGCTGTTTCTCCAGATATTAAAAGTTTCACTTTTTTGCGTTGACCAATATATTTCCTGAAGAAATCTAGCAATTGCCATGAAATTTTCTAAGAATATTTTAATATATAATAAGTATGAGTATTTTTATTTTAAGTGAGATCGAGTGATAAGTAAAATATTATTTGTTTTGTTATTTTCCCACATATTCAGCAAGCCCTGATTACAACTTTGCTACAAATTTCCATAATCCCTAAATTTTCATTTGTAGTGGAAGTCATGTATTAGGAGTATTATATTATTTCTAATCATTAACGAAAATATTAATTCTAAAAAATATAAAATATTTTTTTAAGATATCATAATATAAAATTTGATGCATGAATTAAGGAATTATTAATTAAATTCATTTGAAATATCGTGTTTAAGAAATTGATTTCTGATTTAATTCATTTCTTAGCATACCAATATACAGTTGTAACCATATACCTACAGAAATCTGATGTGAAAACATGACATGATTTTCGATACAAACTCATATTAATTTTCTCTTTCATGAACCATTAAATTGGGTTTATTTGATCAAAATGACACGGATACTGATTTGATTTTTCGAATTTGCTATATTAATGCATTTGTTTTTTTATTTATTAACTTTACGCATTTTAAAACGTGTCCAATTTTTCTTTTATTCCAGAAAATTATTAATGAAGATCCTAGAGCAATAGAGTTCATCTTATTCGGTTTGTGGTCAAAAATTCCGTATGAGACAATTAATTATGTAATTCATTTCAAGATATTCTGTGTTTTACTCTGAGTTTAATGATTTTTGCAGGCCTATTCACAAAAAAATGCCTGTTCTATTTTTGCGAGTAGAACCGGCAAAGAGCTGCCTTGAAACTTTCTGAAAAACTTTTGAGAACTGATGGTTTTTGGAAGATATATACACCTGCCCAAACTAGGTTAAAAACTGAGAGAACCTTTTTGAGTATGGCCAACGAATTGTTAGATAAATTTGATATTCCGGATGTTGAAAGGGAGCCTTTGTGTGGTCCTTCCACTTATCACAGACAGTAAAGTTGATTTCCGCCTTAACCTTGGTCTTCCAGTGAGCAAACGGATACTGAACTTTCTACGGATACTGAACTAAGGATGGCTGCCCTTGCTACTATTGAAGAGCGATACCCTCATCAAATTGGTTACATATATACACTGGTGGATCTGCTATGAATGCCATTAAAAATGCTGGTGCGGGTGTGTATTCTAAATGTTCCAGGCTGAGCAAAGCTATAGCGGAATTTTGTAACAGCTACAATGGTAAGGTGGAAGCTGTGTTTTTGCCACTTGACGAAATTGGCAAGGGAAGAAAGTATCATATTGTAATCTTCATTGACTCACAGGCTACCATCAATTCACTCTCTTCAATCACACTTAGCAATATAAAACCTGTGTACCACTGTCAGATGGATATTAATGCTCTTTTGGAGGAGGGACGACAAATCGTTTTGCAGTGGATCCCCAGCCACTGCGGTATCTCTAGTAATGACATGACGGACAAACTGGCTAAGCGAGTAGGTTCAAACTTATAGCAAACTTGCCCGATTTTGGACTATCATACTGTTAAAAGGCTTGTTAAACTAAAACTTGGCTCCTTCAAACAAAAATTTTACAAGGATTTTGCGAGGGAAAAAACTTGAGCTTCTCTGTTAAGGAAGTCTGTCCCGTTCTCCCTCCATAGAGCTGTGGGAGTGGCTAACTTCCAGCTCAAGACTGGTCACGACTTTCTTCAGAAACATTTACATCGTTTTGGCTTGTCGGATTCTCCGACATGCCCTCTTTGTGGCCTTGGTGACATGACTGGTGACAAACTCTATATTTTCCCTGGGCTTATTGACGTCGCAGATAGAAATTCTGCTGAGGATGACTTTTCGTTTCGTTCAAGACTTTACTGGGCTGCCCGACAGAGACTGATGGTTGAAAAACCAAAGTCCGGCGTAGGATAAAAAAAAACTTTTGCGTGTCAAACCAACCTATAATAAGCACCAGTACCATAGCCCACCAAATTTTGTAGAATTTCGTCTAATAATGTTTAAGCTACAGCAGATACAAACATTGCAACAGACACGCAGACAGACATAGACACAGACGCCATGCTAAAAATTTCAGACCTTCACCCGACCCGACTCAAGCCCAAAGAAATTTACAGACGTAGAACCTGAGACCAGTCCGAAGAACATTGAGTCTCGACCTGGTCTAGTACAAAATGATTTGTATTCAATTGTGTTAAAAACCTGATATTTTTTTAATTTTTTGTACAAAGAATTAATATTAAGGTTGGTTTATTTTTTAACGTTATATTTGCAAAGTTTGAATCATCACAATAATTTCATGTACTCTATTAAATTCATTTAAAACGTTTCAAAATTAAATATGTTCAGTTCATCCGACCCGACCTGACGCTTTCAATACGTAGGCCCGAGTCCAGCCCTGCCTGAGACAGAGTTTGACAATTCAAGACCGACTTCTAAGTGGTCAAAACGTGTAGTTCCTTGGTTTTAAAATTTTTCAAATTTAAAAACGATTCCTATACTTTCCCTATACATTACTCTGTATTATAGGGAAAATAGAAATTAGCTAAAATCAAATCGCTCACCTTAAATATCTAGCATTATTAATCAAGCAAAAATATATTTGAATGACAATATTCCAACTCCAGGGGTGAAAAGAAATTAGCTGCTAATCTGTCGAGATATAAAAGCCTTGAGGTAGAGCACTGAATTGAACGTGCGTCATTTATTCAATTTCCTCTGGAACACACAATCCTATCAGGAAACTTGGAAATGTGGACTTTGCAATGCCTTGGGCTTGAAGAAATATTTTCTGTAATTGCTGTGGAGCTCAGAAGAAAAAATCTGCGGTATTTCCAGTCAGTTGGAGCCGAAGTGGTTTTGTGTGAATAAAATATTTCCTTGTAGGTGGTTTGTCTAAATATATTTTCAAAACAATTCGCTTTCCCGGCTTATAAGCCTTTTAGCGAGCCATATGGTCTGGGTCACGGAAAACAGTTAAAAAAAATCTGATGTGGGCAACACATGACTTTCCTTATATAATGCTATGAATTTTCTACTTCTACAGTAAAAAAAATAGGTTATTATAGTATATACTAATATTCATTCCAAGATATTGAATTTTCATCAATTAGTCGTCATTTTTATCCATTTGGCAATATTTTCGTTAATTTGGCAACATTTCAAAAAGTCGCCAAGTTGGCGACATTCCGCCAAATTCGTCGCCAAAATCTCGCCAAGCGTTATGGACGGAGAAATAAGTTATTCTTATAGCAGATAAATGACAATTGGCGTTCAAATACAAAAGTATTACTCAAAGTACCTTTTCTTATGAAAGGAAGGAGCTAGATCCACGAGAATGATGTCACCAAATTTATCGCATGATATTACATATGAAAAGTGAACATGTTTCTCAATAGTTAATTTTTTTTTAATTTATGGAATTTTTTGATAAATTTATTTGAAAAATGTGTAATATCTCGAAAACGGTTCATGCTAGCGTTCTAAAGTTTATGTCAATCGTTTTTTAAGGAAAAATTACATAAGAAATGTCTATTTGCGTAACTTTATTAAATTTACCATTTATGGACCATTAAATGTACCATTTATCGACTAAATGATCACTTTTAATATCTGAGTTCATTAACAAAATTACTGCTTTCGCATAATTGCAAGTTCCACCCGTTCGCGACATAGGATTTGAGTTACTCATATGTTTTACATGCACACTCTGTCTTACTGTAATGACGCAAAGATGATATTTTCATAATATTTGAAATGACTTTAAGGATAACTAATATTGTGAAAATTAAGTCGGAAAATAAGGAGTGTATAAAATAAAGGAACTAACCAAATCAAGAGACTAAAGGAAATCTAAGTAATAAAAACAGAAATGGCTGGAACAAAGGGCCAGACTTTTGGGAGTCAGGATAAAGAATAGATGGTTACATAAAGTTATGGCACCAGCTGTAAATTAAGCGCTTACAGATACTACAGAAATTATGTAACTTACATGTCACGGAAAATTGAGCAATTAGATGAGGCAGAGCGGCCCGTTTAACGAAATCTAACTGACTAAAAGCTGAAAGTAATAAGTGTAAAAAACTGTCCTAAACAGAGAAAAGGCAGATCCTAATAGATACTACCCTGCGTTAAAAAAGAGGGGAAAGAAGGCCTTGAGAAGCCAGAAAACAAAGTCTTGAGCATTCGAAGAAAAGGATAACTACACTAAGTGAATTTAATGATTCTGCGAGTGTGTTATAAACGAGAAAGACCACACTAATATGTTTCCAATAAGCCCAATATAAATCCTTATTAATATGTCCATGCCGAATCAGTGGACTCCGTCATGAATCTAGATAAACTAAAAGGTAATGTGTGGTTTGTGTTATATATTTTATTGATTGCAACAAGAAAATATATTTATTAAGATCCATAATAAAAAGGTAAGGAATTTTAAGCCAGCATCATCACTTCGTCTGCTCCTAAATAAGTTTTTAACCAATGTTTTTAACAATAAGTTTTTAACTGATGTTACAAGCAGCTTCCCTGTTAACTCACTAAGACAAGAGTTGGAGTTAACAAAATGTTAGCACATGACTGTATCTTACAACGACACAACTCATAAAAAGTTACTGCGTAAAAATAGTCAGAGGAATTTTGTCTCAGATATGAGTGACTTATTTTTTCCCCTGGCTCTGTGCATATGACATCAGTGGGATTGGAAAACGCGCGTATTTTGTTCTTAGGCTCTCCAGTGGGACCGCAACTGTCATCTTACCCCACTGGCGTCACTAAATTTCCTTAGACGTCAGCGAGTAATGTGTGCACAGCCCAATTAAAAATCTATGCACAAGTTGTTTACTTTTGGATATTGCCCCTTCAAAATTAAAAAATATTACTGTAAAAATTCGAAAACTTGCTGGGTTGGCAACTCGTCTCAATGTCCTCCCTGAAGCGGGAAGCCACGAATGACAAAATCTTATCCCACTGACGTCAAGCTGACAACTTTTGGATTTGTCGCCGAGCTGACGACCCAACCTTAAATTAAAAAACCCTGGTAGTAGCAATGTAGCCTTGTACAGACTTGGCTGAACTTTCTTGTATTTTGAAGCTAAGTTCGTTGTATGATTTACTTCATCTGTAAAAAAGGGTTTCGCAGGTGTCGAAAGCCCTGACCACCCGACTCGTCCAAGGACTTAGAGCAGCAAAGTGGATGACCGTAGCCCAGTGGTTAAGGCAAGGACATTGAACTCTGAGAATCCGAGTTCAATTTCCGGCTCTACCCAAACAATCACCGTGTTCACATGGAATATCAGCAGGTTAAATATGTGGTTCTGAAAGTCCGTTCGGGAGGTTGATGGCAGGTAAGGAGGGTACGGTCCCTGTCGATATCACACTCACTGGGTTACGGTCTGAATTGTGTGGACCTGTCCCGACAGTCCAAATACGTAATTTACACCTTCGGGTAAATCGGACGGTCTGTGTGAAAAGAAAGAAAGAAGTTCAAAAAATTGCGGCTAGCAAGTTTTCTGGCCGGCAACACAGTTTTTAGCTATTCTGTCCTGAACAACACTAAAAATCTGATGTGGGCAACACATGACTTTCCTCATATAATGTAATTAATTTACTACTTTTACAGTAAAAAAAAGTAGGTTTTTCTTATAGTAGATACTAATATTCTTCAAAAATGTTTTATTCGTGATCAGGGATGCTTGAAACGTGCTCTCCCGTCGAAAACTCGAATTCAAATTTTCGACCCCGTCACAATACTTTCCTTATACATTATGTATATAAGGAAAGTAAAAAGAACAAAAAAGTTCTCGAATCTGCAATGGAAACGTGTTTTCTGCCAGTGTCTGAAAGCATACTAAAAGATTGAAATGCATCTATGTGTTAATAAAAATATTTTGTAATATTTGTATTACAGGTACTATAGTAACTTATGTCTTTATAATCATTCTCTCGATACGCAACCGACCAAAATTTGGTTTCTCAGAATCTATTTACAAGCTGAACTTGGATTTAATTAACTCTTAAACGTTTAAATTAAAGTTATTTAAACTTTGTTCCACTTACGCTACTTTTAAACTACAGAAGGAATCTACGGTATGAATTAAGTTCGGAATTCCAGTAATTAATGATTTATAAAAAAACGTTTCAAATAAACCAAAAAATTTCAGAATTCTTTATTTGAAGTAAATCACTATTTTTCCTTTATTAGCAACTGTTTGCTATTTTTATTTTCAAAATGAAGCATTTCACTTTTTCTACGTTTTTCCGATTTTAGTTTAAACATTTATTTTCAAAATCTGTTATTTACTCCTTTTTGACTTTCTTTACATACATAGTATAATGTATACAGAAAGATTGCAACTGAGTCGCCAATTCGAATTTGAGATTTTGACGGAAAAGCACGTTTCAACATCCCTGAATTCGAATCGAAATTTTTTGAAGTGATGTGTGTGGGTTTGAGTGTGTGAGTGTGTGTGTATGTGTGTGTGTTTAAGTGTTCGTGTCTGTGTGTGTATATGTGTATGTGTTTAAGTATTGTGTGTGTGTGTGTGGATGCGATATCTCACGAACGAATAGAGCGATTTTGGTACGATTATTAAATTCAGTAAGTACTAGAACTATATTGCTTTTAAAAGCAATCGAATGTTCGGAATGCCTTTTACGAAGTAATTTAAAAAAAAAACGTAAAAAAATTAAAACCTTCAACAACGTTATACATAAAATATATTCTGTATGTGAATATTCATTAAAAAACGAATTACACAAACTTAAGAATTCCAGAAAGAACCGTTCTCGAGATATTGTACGTTTTTCGAATAAATTTGTAAAAATAATTACATAGAATGAAAAGGGAGTTAATTATCGTCAGATATGTTCATTTTCTATATGCAAGATTATGCAACAAATTCGTTAACATCATTCTAAGAGATCTAATTCCTTCCATTCGTCGGAGTAGATACTTTTTGTAATAGTTTTATATTTTGACACCCAACAAATCACCAAAAGTCATTTATTTGTTTGTCTGTATAACAGAAATGCCTGGTGATAAATTTGGCGACAATTTGAGAAAGTATTGTCTGATTGGCGACTTTCTGAAAACGTAGCCAAATTAAAGAAAACTGGTATCAAATAAGCAGAAATGATATTAAATTAACGAAAATAAAGCTAAATGGATCACTCAGTATCTTGGAATATTTAATATTTGATAATTTACTTAATTAAAACATTTAATAATTTATTTAACAATTTATTTAATAATTTCTGTCGTTTTCGGTAAATTGAATATTCTTGATTCAAAGTTTCACAGTGTATGGGACAGGTAAGTTTTGTTAATGGGTCTAGAGTGTCGTAAATTAATTGCGTCTTTTATGGGGGTAATATAGTAATTATTTTTCGATACGGAGTCGTAAATTAATTAATCAGTATGGCGAGCTTAACTTCCAATTTTTTACACGTCCATGTAGTGATGGTTATATGGTTGCTGCAATAAGGAGATTCGTATTTTCAAATTAAACAACGAAATGATAAGTATGATATTAATATATGTGAAGGTCATTATAAGACTTACTATAAGAAGTACTCTTACATTTTATGAATCTATTGATTGGAACGCAAACCATTGGTTTTACACAATAAAATACTAGTTTCTAATTATTATGAACAATTATTATATGAACTATATTTCTTAGCGTATGTTAGCTACATTTCTAATTGTCAAGTTAGATTTGCGCGAAAAATAAAAGTTAATTTGTTATTTCAAGATAGTTTTACTTGTTACCACCCAGAAAAGAGGCCAATATTAATGTACAATTCAACGCAAAAAGCATTGTGCTGTAGATTTTGTACAATACAACCTTATTTAACTGCGAAAAAAAATCAAAGCCATTGCATTTTGTAGTGAAAGTCGTGTGTTGCCCACATTACACTTTTTACTTTCCCAACATACATAATATAATGTATGATGTTGCGAACATGTAATATTCTTTCACCGGAGTCTGTCCTTTTGAGAACATGACGGAGAAAACATCTGTACAAGCTTTCCTGTGACGTTAACGTAGGGTTGCCAGAATTCCGAAGTTTGAGGAAAGATTTCCAGATTTGGCGATTTATCGCCAATTTGACGAGAGTTGGTGATTTTCCGAATCTTCGAGAAACACCTCGAAATAACGATTATGCTACTTAATATAGGAAATTTTCAGAAGTTTCCATGGCGAGTCTATAAAAGGAACCATCACTCAGTCGGAGAGCAGTTCACGAGATACGAGCTACATTGAACTGTAACTCTCGTCAATGTTTTGAGAATAGTAGGTGATATTTTGTAAAATTACTTTCTTCAATGTTTTGATAATAATATCAGTTATATTGTGAAATTAGTGGAGCATTTAAGCGCTATTAGACTGTATATTGTTCCTGTTTACGTTGTGCTTGTGAATAAACGTGCTAGTTATTCAGACTTTTGAACATATTTTTGTATCCTAATCGCACACCCACGATTTCAGAGGACAGACACATCGTAACAATAAGGAAAGTATTGTGACCGAGTCTAAAATCCGAATTCAAATTTTCGACGGAAGAACACGTTTCAAGTATCCCTGAACTTGAATCAAAAGTTTTTGAAGTGAAATCTGTATGTATGTATGTGTGTGTATGTGTATGTATCTGTATGTATGTGTATGTGTATGTATATGTATAAGAATGTTTGTGTGAATCGGTCTATGTGAAATCTCACGAACGAATAACACGTTTCGAACGTAATTTAAAATAACTATTAGAAGCGGTAAATACTAGAACCCCTGGAATTTGAACGGAATGGAATATTCGGATGACCCCCCCTCCCTCCCCCGTCCTTCAATTTTTGAATGAAATTTTGAAAAACATTATTAACAAATCAGAAAGTCCAAACATGTTTCATAAATAATCATTTTTTATGTAATTTTTCATTAGCATATGAATAACATAAACTTTAGAACTTTAATATGAGGAGTTCAACTGAAGATATTTCAAGTTTTGCACATAAATTTAACAGAAACAATAAATTAAAAAGTATTAACTATCGTAAAATATTTTCACTTTTTATATGCAATGTTATACGATAAATCTGAATATCATTCTCATTAATCTAGCTCTATTCACGAGAGAAGATACTTTGTGTAATAGTTTTGTACTTTGACGTGCAATAATTCACCAATAGTCATATATTTATATTTAAGAAAAAAAACTTCTCCATCTGTTTGTACATCTGTTTGTAACACTTGACGATAAATCTGTCAAACTGGGCGGCTATTTTGACGAAACATTGCCCAGTTGACGACTTTTTAATAACTTCAAGTTACAAAATATCTCCAAAATGACAATAAATTAACTAAAAGGACTCAAAATTGATGCATTAACTATCAAAATATGTTACTATATGAACTATATTTGTTATTGCGGATGCTATCAATATTGTCAAGGTAGAGTTACACAAAAAATAAGTAAATTGGGTACTTCAAAACAGTATTGCATGTTGTTACCTAGCAAAGTGCCCAATGTACGGCAGGATGCCACGGCATAATGTTAAAAACAATATCCCATGGATCTTGTACATCATTTTATTTTTGCTGTGAAAGAAGTAAATCCATTGCATGATGTAAGAATAATCATGTGCTGCTCACATCAGATATCATCTAGCAATATACTGGAAAAAAAACTTGAACTACGAATATACTTGAACTTCTTATTGTCCATACGAGTCCATACCACTCATCATATAAGGTCTATCCATAGCAGATCCTTAGAAACAGGTGTTTCAAGGCAAGACTTCCTCTCCATACCCCCCCCCCCCTAAAAAATCCACTTGTACGGCAACAATTTTGCCACCAATAATTATTAAACTCTCTGAACTCTTTGCTGTGTATAATTAATTTACTAAAAACAAGAATCAGTTATAAAATTTCAGAACTCTGATTGAAATTTTTCTACCGCACTAATGTCTCAACTTCTTTCCCTTCAACATCTCGATGATACTTCTGAGAAGTATAATCATCGATGGTAATGTAATACAAATAATTGCGATTCTTAGCATACGTAATCTTAACTTCATAAGAAACGTTAGGGTTTCACATCTCTCGTTTCTTATCATGCAATCAGACTGCTCAAATTTATGTTTTATATCAAGTAGTTTAGGTCTAAAGTGGATTTTTGAGTTAGAAAAAAGTATAAAATTAAGCATTATTTGAATCTATATTTTTACTTTCTTGTTTGGTTAAATACGTTTTTGTTTTAATTGCCTTTTAATATGAAAGCAGCAACAAACAACTGCAAGATTTGTAATGCTTAGTTAACTTTATGCAACAAAACTTTACGAAAGAAGCTAATAAAGTAACTCACGGATAAAGAAAGAAAAAACTGAAAAGAATCTGGAACATGAAGAACAAAGGCGAAAAATACAAGCATATATGCCTTACATTTTTTTCTTCACGTTTATTATTTTCTTTTAAGGAAAATTCAAATTAAGTACAAAATCTTTGAAACATTTACTAATATTATTACTCTGCCTGAATAACAAAAAACTAGCGAATTGGTTTATTTTGTGTAATTTATTTTATAAACAACCCTGCCTATTCCAGATATGGGATATGGCATTTTTATATTATCAACAATTAATTCCGAAACAGTTTTTTCACTTTTAACGTAATTTATGTACAGAAGACTTTTAACGTACTTTTAACGTAATTTATGTACACAAAGAAAGTCCAAACACCGCTTGTTGTTCCGAATCCTCAGATCTTACAGCGAAACCAAATATATCATTGGACTTAGAATAATGTTTCCGATAAATAAACGTGCATTTAATTCGCATAATGGGTCGTTTTACTAATAAAATTCGTGCCAATTGGATTTTTTAAAGGGCAGCACTCATTTATGATTCTCCATGTTAATGTGTGAAATTAAAAATTCAGACCAGAGATGTATCATAAGTTTTAACATTAAAACAACAGAAGTAGTCGCGTGGTGAAGAATAAGCCAGATACAACGCCTCCGAAATTGACACTAAATCAGACAGTGATTTATGACCAATAAATACAAATTAGAACTGACGTAATCCGAACCCATACTGCAGGCCAACCCGAAGAACAAAAGGGAGCGAAGACGAACCAGCCCTCAATTGGGGACCACTGAACCAACATTTACTTATGAGAGTCAAAACAATGACCAATCAAGAAGGATGGTGTGTTTCTCCGAAGCCAGGTTAAAGAAGGTATCAAAAAATTAAGTCTCTGGGCAGTTGCTTGTAAAATCCAGGACCAGAAGATACTCACAACAACTCTTGCGAAGTAGCGTGGAGTTCTGAGGTACGAAATGAACGAACAGATGTGTTAAAATGTTCGAATAATGTGTGGCTCAGAGACAGGCCAAAGCCATATTGGTGCAGCAATGTCCACGTACCCCAAGCAGTATGGAGGTATATACAAATTTCTAGGTGATCGTGCGGCGAGTATTTACATAATTTAATTCCGGCCTAATAATCCTGGTCACGGCAATAAAATATATGGTTATAATTATTCTATCATCTCCTTAAAGATACTATAGTAATAGTTAAAATATTTTATTTAACATGTTAACTTATTAAGCTGCTCTGTGACTGCACAATAATCCTTCAGTTACTTCTTCAGTAAGAAATAACTAACTACTTATCTTTTATGCATTTTACTCAAGCCTTTGTGAGGTTGTGACTTCTTGGAATTTTGAGCTTATAATGTTAAATTGGTGCTGTATCATTTATTTTATATATTTTTTAAATAATTAGCCAATCAAACTAATTTCTATTCCATTTCATGATACTAAATAACCTCAAAAATGAATACTATTTTTTTTATTTTTGAAAGAAATTAATATTAATTAATTATAAAATTCATATTTGTAAAATATATATATGAATATAAACGTGTGTAAACTTTGAGGAAAAATTGATTCAGCAGTGTCTGAATTTTTTCGTCAGCAAAATTTTAGCTCATTATTTTTAGCACTTAAAGAAACACAGACCTATATTCAAAACTGCATCATTTTAAAACTTTTTGGGGACAATACATTAATTTCAGGTGAAAACTGCTCGAAAGGAAAATTTCAAAATTCCAGTGCAATGCAAAATTTTGATTCTTGGCACATTTGCAATGAGGAATCAGACATTTTTATCGCCCTGTGTTAGAAAAAAATCTGTAATTCAATGTGTAATGTCAAATTTTAAAGTCAATTCAGCTCAGATCTATGCGTGTCATGTATGCTTCTCATATATAACTTTATATTTATTATTATACAAGCTTGCTATAAAAAATAATTTTAACTCGAATTTCATTCGAAAATCGAATTCAACAATATTAAATTGTGAAATTGGAAATTTAATAAAATAAATATATTTCTTCTCAATGTGAGCAATGGCCTGAAGAATATGTAGGTAAATACTAAATTTGTATACTTGGACTTTGTATGGTTAATTACAAAACATATTTGGACTATTTCATTGATTATAGGTATATATATCTTTTTAGAATTGTCTTGTGTAACTCTCGTCAGACACCATTTTTTCCTCTTTTCCCCGATTCTATGACATGCCATTTATGTTTACAAAGTTTTTAATATGTTTTATATTAGAAATAAGAATGCGGGTGATAGTCAATGTAACTTCGGGCTAAGGCGGGGTATTATCAGACCTCTTCGAACCAATTCTACTAAGTTTCAGAAATTTTATCTCTTTTTAGCTGCTAGATTTTACAATCTTCTGTCTCAATATTTTAAAATCACTGTTACTTATCGTTCCATTTCCAGGGCCATCAAAGACAGGTTATTTACTTATAATTCAGTTGAAATTGAGAATTTTTTCCGTATTGATGGCTAATTAGTTACCTGCTTTAATTGTCATCATTAACCGTTTTATTGTATATGTTTCTCTTTTTAAATGTTATGGTATATTGAGTTATTGTAACTGTTTTATCTGTAACTGTTTTTATGTCATTTGATGCTACTATAATTGCAGTGTTTACCGATCTCTTTCTATAAGGTTATCTTTTAAGAGTATCCTGTAATCTCTTTACATTGAATATTATTAAAGATATATTATGTTATTATATAATATGATTTTTTTTTTTACTTTCGACATGTTGATTGTATTTAGAAAGCATAGCGATGACTGCCAAAAACTTTGTTTATGCCAATTTTATTCTGTAATTCTATAACATAGTTTGTAGCTATGATGCGCATCGTCTGTAGCTATGATGCGCATTAGTGTACTGGCAAAATAAAAGCCAAATAAGCATTATAGTGGTTCTAGTTAAATAAACTTACTCAGAAATTAAAAATACATTTTTGGACAATTCGAATAAAATGTCACTAATTTCACCTAATTTCTTGATAAAAATTAATTAGTGGCTCCGAGGTATCTGAATTATTTTCTTTATAAACCCTGATTTAATATAAAATATTGATGGTGAAAAATGCCATTTACGCCTTACCTAAAATCCACTACCTTAGGGCCCCACAAGTCATCTTATAAGATGTTTTTGAACAGAAAGTACCATATCAACAAAATAGAAAACGTATAACTACATAGTATGCGTGACCTGTAATTTACTGCCTTAAATAAGGAGACTGACTGCGAACGTTTTTTTCCATATATCTCCTATATTTATGGGCAAAATCACATGAAAATGTATTTTCTTATTATGTTTACTTGATAAATCCAATGATGAATTAAAAAAATGTGATGTGAGCAGTACATGACTTTCCCTACCGACGCAAATTCATTGTCCCTTTATTTCATTAATAATTCATTAAATTTAGTTTAATTGCATTAAATAATGGACTCAAAATCGTCATAGCAGAAATGCAAAAAAAAATTAATCTCTCAAGAACGGCTTGCACAACGGTTTAATTGCACAAAATAACGCCACAATTATTTTTAAAAATGACACTGAATTGGCACTTTTAATTCAATTTTCGTTCTCACATGGTAAGTGGACGTTTTTTTCAACGGTGGTGCAGCGTAAATGCGAAAAAACTAATTTATCTCGATAACGGGTAGCCCTAATGTAATGGGGTTGGTCTTGTTCTTTTCATTGTTAAAAATTATGCATAAAACAAGCATTTAATTGATATATTCGAGCATACGTATTATTTTATTTTAGATTTTGACAATTTTTGCAGGCCTTTCGCATGAAAAGACAGGTTACTTTTTTCCGAATCATATCAAAATCTAATCAACACCAGAGTTATCCCACAAGTGACTTATCTACCAAATTTTGTGAAAGTCGATCTATTAGCTTTTCAGCTAGAGTGGATACAGCAATTTCTGCTGGTCATTTTGCAAAGAAAGGTTGTTTTTTCCCGAATCGTACCAAAAACTAATCAGCATCAGGTTCACGTACAAGTGACTTAACTACCAAATTTTATGAAAAATCAGTTCATTAGTTTTTCAGTTAGAGTGGATACATACATTGCACAGACAGACACACAGACAGACACACACACTCACACACACACACACACACAGACGTCACGCTAAAAATAGTGTTTTTTTGTGTTCTAGAGGTGCCGAAACGTGTAGATCCATCGAAAACTCAAGTGGTGATTCGGTATGATTCCAATACTTTCCCTATATATTACCATGTAATGCGCGGAAAGAAAAATGGGTGTTGCCATTTGAGAAGCTAAATATAAAGACGACCCTTTATGCAAATTAAACGAACATTTATGTATAGCAGACATTGTTCCAAGTCTGCTGGTTTAGTTTTGCAATCCGAGGGATTGAAATAAGAGAGGTGTTATGATCTTTTTGGCCGACTGTACACTAAAAATATTCATCAAACTGTCCTGTAAGATGTGAAAATCCAGATTCCATGTAGGAAGTATAAAGTGCCGCTAAAGAATAAATTTAGCAATAAAATATTTACTTATAATTTTAGCTCTTGAATTCCATTTTTTGTGTTTTACTGTTCCATGCATAGCATGTATGCATACACTACACATTGCTCCCCCTCTATACCTGGAATTTAATCCAAGCGGCTACGGTTCTAAAGTCTAAAGGTTAAACCCATCGGTCACATGAGTACCTTGCAGCTTGCAGAAATGCCTTCTATGGATAGAATGCCTGCTGTATCGACTCTAGAAACTCTCTTATTAAGCGGTATTTGGCTCTAAAACTTTGTGTTTCAGAATAATAACGTTTCCTAACGTTTTCTTTTCCAATAAAAAAACTTCAATATTATTTATAGTATTCTTAGAATAATATTTTATAATGTACTGAGTCATTTTCCCCTTTATTTTTCGTGGTTCTATATTTTGGATATATTTTCTCTGAAATTTTTGTTTATTTATTAATTAAGCCCTATGGAGTTTCTCTATGGCACTAACCAATGTGTCATACTGAACATTTTTATTAAGCACTTTTTTTTATCTAATTCATATTTAATGAAGTTCCCATATTTAATGAAGTTCTAAATATCAAGGAACATAATATAATTTTAACATTTCGGAGCAATGCGTATGAAAAAAAAAACCTGTTTTCTATTTTGGCATTTTGACTTAGAACTACAAGAATATCGGAAAATATTTGTATCTAGAAGTCTAAACAATTTGGATGAAATCCAACAGGATTATTTAATACATGCTAAACATAGCAATTTATTGTAATTGAAAAGAAATAATAATTATTCTAATATTTGCACAGCCTATTTGTTTCTTATATATATATATATATATATATATATATATATATATATATATATATATATATATATATATATATATATATATACAGGGTGTCCCAAAAAATATTGAAACGCGCTTTAATTATTTACCTGTTGGAGATAAGTGGGCAATGTAAATTGCAAAAATATTGAAAATAAGATAGGAAATAAGACTACGTTAATGAAATAGTCCTACCATTAATTTTCAAAAAGTTACGCATTTTAAATTTTTATACGATCCCCTTAGACAAACTTGGTCAATCAGAAAATTTTTATTTTTAATATGATATTTTATATATATATATATATATATATATATATATATATATATATATATATATATATATATATATATATATATATATACATATATATATATATATATATATATACATATATATATATATATATATATATATATATATACATATATATATATATATATATATATATATATATATATATACATATATATATATATATATATATATATATATACATATATATATATATATATATATATATATATATATACATATATATATATATATATATATATATATATACATATATATATATATATATATATATATATACATATATATATATATATATATATATATATATATATATATATATATATATATATATATATATATATATATATATATATATATATATATATATATATACATATATATATATATATATATATATATATATATATATATATATATAATTTCACAAACATCTTAAAGCTCAAAGGAAGGTAATTGTTTAACGTAGAAAGGACTTTTGTCTCAGCGGGAAATCGAACCATCGATATTCGCCTGGCTAGACTGAACAACTGAGCTACGGTTATCTTTCCTTATAAGAAGCAGTCCCTGCATTATCCTCCTTCCGTTTTCAGAATAAACTGCAAATTCTGATCAGTAAAACCTCTTTAATTTTATATTTTAATACGGGATAGCACCCTATTCGTCGCAATTATCAATGATTTAAAATTGCTGTAGTTTCATGGGAAAATATTAATTTCTTTATTATTTCAATCTCAGTCATCGTTACGTTGCTCAAGCACCATTTCAAGAGCCATTGATATGAAATGGTTAAAATTGTATTATCGGTCATTTTTCTCTGATAACTCTAATAAGAGTGAATGTCTGTCAAGGTTGTAGTTCAGAAGCATTTGCCAAATATAATAAATAAATACTGGTGGAATAGAAATAAGAGACGGTTAAAACAGAACACCTTCAAAATCATTCAAGATCTATTCTTCAAAAAGGTTAATTTCAAAAAAGTTCATCTTTTGTAAAAAAAATCTTGATTACTTCTGAATAGGAATTACTTTCGAATATAGAGATCATCTACGATATACACTCCTATAAAATATACGCTTCTTTAGAAAAGTATATACCAGAGAACTGATGCGTTCCTTTAATTGAAAATATCGAAATGTCTCCCTTTCGTTTCAAGAATTCCAGAAATGTAAGAAGCGTAGAAATTGGGTGATCAAAGGAATGAATATTTCCAAACAACTTCTTAATTCAAAGGGAGGTTGCATCCAACCATGCGAGAACATTACCTAACTTGACACGGTCGCTTTATCATCCTGCCCTACGCAATTTTAAAAGTTGGAGACTCCAAGTACAACTCAGGATTGTCGTGAATGTTTAACGCAGAAGATATTTATATTTTTACACACAAAAGTTATACTCTGAAGCAAATTAACATTCAGCAATGGTTCCAAATGTGGTAATAGTACGCATAATATAGCTAAAAGTGAATATAGTCAATGTTAAGTAAAAAGCATAAGTAAAGTAAAAAGTAAAAGTAAAAAAATAGAAGTAAAGTAAAAAGTAAAAGTTAAAAATAGAAGTAAAAGTATAAAAATAAGTAAATTAAAGGTAAAAAACAGAAGTAAAGTATAAAAGTAAAAGTAAAAAGTAGAAGTAAAGTTAATGTGAAAAACAGAAGTAAAGTAAAAAGTATAAGTAAAAACAGAAGTAAAGTTTTTATTAAAATGGTATTATCGGTAATTCGTGGCTGATGACTCAAGAGTGAATGTCTGTCAAGGTTCTAATTGAAATACTACATTTTGAGGAAATACAAAAATATAAACATTGGTAGAATAGAAGTAACATACGGTTAAAAACTGATAGCTTTAAATTTATTGAACACATTCTATATGACATAGTATATATGATACATTTTATACTATGGTATTATCGATAATTCGTGGCTGATGGCTCCTTATAAGAGTGAATGTCTATAAAAATTCTTGTCCGGATACATTTTAAGGAAGTAAAAATGAAAAAATAAACATTGTTAGAATACAAATAAAATCGGTTAGAAATGAATAGCTTTAAATTTACTGAAAACAAGTTTTTTTAAATTCAGTTTATACGGTTATTGCATTGCAAGTATAAAACCTAAAATATAATTTTCTTCATTAAAATGGTATTATCGGTAATTCGTAGCTGATGACTCTTAATCAGAATGAATGTCTGTCAGGTCTCTAATTGATATACGTATTTGAGAAAATAAGAATAAAAAAGTTAACACCGATAGAACAGAAATAAAAGATTATTAGAAACGTATAACACCTATTTTTTAAAATTTAAAATGCAATTTATTCCACGTACAATATCCAATACTTTAATTTTGATTATCTTTTCCTGATATCGTTTGTCATTAAAACTTTTAAATTACTTCTGAATAGGAATTACCTTCATACATAGAGATCATCGACGGGAAAATATACGCTTCTTTAAAAAAGTATATGCCAGAGAGCTGATGCATTCATTTAATTGAAAATATCGAAACGTCTCCCTTTCGTTTGAAGAATTCTAGAAATGCAGAAAGCGTAGAAATGAGGTGATCAAAGGAATGGATATTTTTGGCAAAGAATTTCCAAATTCAAAGCGAGGTTGTATCCAACCTAGCGAGAACATTACCTAAAGATATGAAAGAACTGACACGGCCAATTTATCATCCTGCCCTATGCAATTTTAAAAGGAAGATGTTCCAAATAAAACTCGTGATTGCCTAGAATGTTTAACGCTGAGGATATCTATGGTTGTACACACCAAAGATTACCAATCAATTATTAAACTTTTATAAAACATAAAACGAATCACTCGACGTTGCCCGGGTCGTAAATAAACGCCCGTTACTCAAATAATATCTAGACTCCCCAACACCACTTACGTTTCTTCAAATTCCCCCGCACGCAATCCACAAAATAATAATAATAATAATAATAATAATAATAATAATAATAATAATAATAAAAGATTCCAAACCTTTAGGAGACCTCTGGAAGTTTCCTCCCAATACCAAGAACTAATTCATTGTGCACATGCTCGCCAATGGACTTGATAAGGGAGAAGTAAGAAACCGAGCCCTAATGCTTCTTGCCCAGTTCTTATCCTAACTTTTTATATGCTCCGCGAGAGGCATGTAAAGTAATTTCCTTCCTCGGCTCTTGATGGTTACTCTATTATACGGATGAGTATACTTATGTTGTGGGATTACATATCAGTACTTTTTTCTGTCAACAAAGTGACACAACTCTAACTTAAAGTATTTGATATTCAGACCCTTCGGTACACGGCAATAACACATGACTGCACTGATTGAAATCAAATTATTTTGAATGTGGACTTTACAGAAATTACAGTATCTGGCTCTTTAAAACAACAGACGACATAGACAATAACTGCTATTGCACATGCCTAGAATGAATTACAATTATACAATATATTATCCAAGACGGCGTTTAGTTTATGCTTACCAATGGCATTCTTTTCCACGCCCCTAAATTGCGTCTAAACCCAGATATTAGACTATTCTTATCATCGTTGTATCTCTGTGGATTTCCTTCCACTAGGCTGCCAACCAAATTCTGCACTCATCCTAACCTATCCGCTTGCTTTCTCCTTTACTCCAACTCACTCACGTCGAAATCTTAACGGAATCCTACCTGAATCTCCTACAATCCTAAACTTATCCTGTTTTCACTTCAAGAACTCAGAAACGTATGTCGGTTATCTCGGAAATTGGTACAACAACCGAACCAGTTAGAATGGTTAGTTTAAATAAACATGAATTATAATGCAAACTGGGGGGAATAATAATCAAAAGGTTATTTAGACTTCACAGGCACTACAGTCCCTCTTATTTGATTGGACATGGTTATTGTATGGTAGGTAGTCCTAAGATGCACACTCATGGCCCTTTCGTGACTAGGGTGATTACATTCTTTCTAAATACCCTGTATAATTTCAAGTAAAGTTTCTTATGATAACGCACAGAATTTTAGTGAAGCGATTTGAAATCTACGAGTGCTATTTCTAAGAATAATCAAAGTAGAAACGTATAATTAACCATTCTATAAAAATAACATTGAGCACACGATCTTTAAAATTTCTTGCAAAACCTAGAGTGACAGCAGCGACTCCACATATATCACCCAACATCGATTGACCATGGTAAGAATCAGTACCCGAAATATAAGTTCGAATGGGAAGCTGACCTTATAGTGGTGGCAACAGCGACTGCCTGTACGTCTTCCAACATTGATCGACCATGCTAGGAATCTGAACCCGAATGATAAGTTCGGAAAAGAAGACAGCTAACCTTATAGTGGTGACAGCAACGACTTTGGTCGCGCCTTTCAACACTGATCGACCATGCTAAGCATCAGTAGACAATTTATAAGTTTGGACAGATAATAAGATAGCTATTGGACTAACCTTATAGTGGTGGTAATAGTGACTCCGCCTGCCTTCTAACATCGATCAACCACTCCAAGAATCAGTAATCGAATAATAATTTCGGACAGGAAGTTAGTTTTTGGCCTAACCTTATAATGTCTGTCTAGTAAGCTCATCGTCCCGGATTATGGACTATCCAGAACCGAAAACAAAAGTTCCTACAATAGTACGGGTTGTTGTTGTTGAGACCCAGACCGTCCGACCTACCAGAAAGGTGTAAGGTAACTGTTTGGACGGCCGGGAAGTGCCACCCAATTTAGACCGGAACCCAGTGGGGGAGGCATCCACAGGGTCCGTACCCTCCTTCCCCTACCACCAACCTCTCGGAAGGCTACAATAGTACGGGTAAAGTATTGTATAGAAATCAAGAAAATCAAGAATCATCTACAATAGTACGGGTAAAGTATTGTATAGAAATCAAGAATCCGATTTGGGTTTTGATGAAGATGCAAGGTTTGAACATACTTGAATAAAATTCCGCCATTTTTTCAGGGATGTCAGTGTGTCAGCCTTTCTGTTAGACTCTGTGTGCTATATATCTCATACAATATGACCAAAATAAGTGATATTTTGTATGAATAATATTCATACAATCGATGAACCAAGAGACCTAATGATTGTCGAAGTGAAAAGATTATGGAAAGAATCAAAGTTTGTAGAGCAATTCCTCATAAATCAAAAACTGGTTATAAAAAGATAATTATACTGCAGTATGTTAAGTAAGTACAGTATTTTTAAATAAAAGCAAATGGCATCATTTGTAGAACGCTAATACGCGTCGTTCTCGTTATTGTACGTTTTGTATCTAAGAAAAGGAATAAATCTGATGGGGGCATAGCATGACTTTCCCTACAGAGTCACATTATTTATCGCTTGTTTTGCTTCATAATTAATTACATTGAGTTTGATTGCACAAAATAGCACGAATGATTATTTGAAATTGCACAAAATTTGCAGTTTTACTTCAATTTTCATTTTTATTTACACAAGGCGGGATTTCAAAAGCAGCGTTGACAAAATGTAAAAATCGGAAATGTCTGGGGAACAGTTAGTCCTAGAATAATGTGGTTAATCTTATTATTTTCTTCGGCAAAAATTATATATAAAACTAACATTAAAATGATACATTTGAGCATTTGTAGTATTTCATTTCAGAGATAATTTTTAGGGCCATTTCGAAAAAAAAAGCAGATTCTTTTAATTCGAATAGTTCCAAAATATAATCATCAGCAGATTAAACCAATATACCGAATTTTATAAAATTTCGTTAAATAGCAAGTGTAGATACATTCATTGCACAAACACACAGACAAACGTCACGCTAAAAATAGTTTTTTCATGTTCCAAAGTGCCTGAAACATGCAGATCCGTTGCACACTCGAGTTCCAAATTCAGAAACAATTCAAATACTTCCCCTATACATTACCATGTGTTGTAAGGAAAGTAAAAATAACGTTCGCTACATATATTCACTATAATGAAATGTGCTTTTACTTTTTAAGAATTTTTAACTAGATATTAATTGACTCCCATTGTTCAAAAGTTATCCCGAGCTGGTTGTCAAATATTCTAAATTCCACTTTCCTATATGTAGCGTGACATCTCTGGAACAAATGGAGCAAATCGAATGAATTTCTCAATGTTTTAATTAATCGCTGAGCATCAAATCAGAAATCATCTGTCAAAAGTCTCCTTATTCAACTCTTCCGCAAAGAATGTCATATTTTTCGAAATTTGATTTGGTATTTGTATATTTGATATTTGATTTGGTATTTGTATATATTTGATTTGGTATTTGTATATTCCTTCATATTTCAGCAGAAATATGAAGAAAATTGAATTATGAATTCTGTATTTCTGTAGGATATCCTCAGAATTCCTGCAGAATTTCTGCAGAAAAAATAAAATGCAAAAACCCTTTAATTAATATTTCGGATAACAGACATAGCACGGCTTTGATGAACACGAATAGAGCGTTTTTGAAGTAACGTTTGTGTACTTGTGAGTATGTGTGTATGTGTATGTGCATGCGTGCGTGAGTGTGTGTGCATGTGCTTGCATGCGTGTGGTTCCATGAAAATATGGAGACAATATCTCATGAACAAATAGAGCGTTTCAAACGAAATTTTGTACAAAAATTACACTCTGAATATTGAAAGACTATTGATTTTAAACGCAATTGAATGTTCGGAAGGCTCCAAATTTTGAAATGAAATTTTGGAAAAATCATGAAACAATCAAAATTTCTAATAATATTACATAACAAATCATTCCCCTTGTCCCCATTTATTAGAAAACGGTTGACATATATTTTAGTACGATAACATTAACCGCTTTCGAGATAGTGCACATTTTTCTCATAACGTTATAAAAAATATCACATAAAATTGAAAAATATATATATTATCTATTTGTTCGTTTCATTCCATAATAAATTTGTTATCATCATTCTCGTTGATTTAGTTCGTTCTATTCACGAATGAAAATACATTGAGTAAAGGTTTTGTATTTTGACGAACAATTCGCCAACAGTCATTTATATGTAAGAAATGCTCTTCTCTGCGTTAGTCTGTAACGCTTGGCTATAAATTTGCGAACTCGGTAATTTATTTAGTCAAATATAGTCAACTTCTTTGTCCCAGGTTAACTAAAATAGCTTTAAAATTGAAGAAATGACGTTAACTTAACAAAAATTACGCCAAATTAATGAATTAATTATTAAAATATTTTAACATGTGGACTGCATTGCTTATTGATGATGCTATCCATAGTGATAATTATCAATTTAGAATTGCATGAAATATAAGTTAAATAGGTACTTTGAAATAGTTTTATATGTTGGCATCCGAAAAACGCCAAATGTACAAGTCACCATTAAAAACATTGTACTGTAGATCTTGTCCATCATTTTTTCACTGGAGAAAGAACTAAGTAATTTCATTGCATTATATAGAGAAAGTCCTGTTCTGCCCACACCAGATTTTTGACTATAAAATTGATGACTGTAAAATTAATCAAATGGATCAAATTAATAAAATTAATCAAATTAATGACTGTAAAATTATTCAAATGACGAGTGAGACTTTCAAGTAAAGCAGAAATTTGAAATCTGCTTTAATAACATTCAGTATTCTTTGGAGCAAAACATATTTTAAAACAGAATGCTAATTTTGAAATTTTGAAAATTCTAAATTTTCGGATTTAAAAATGCATATCATTGTATCATGACATTGTCCATGAATCTCCCATAGCTTCAGAGTGTCGTGAGTAATAATAATTAAAAATTATTGCAAAATTATATTTGACTTAAAAGTAATTATTTTTAATGGTTTTTTTAGAAAACCTATTTTTTCTTCCATTTAGATAATTCTGATTTTTGATGATTGTTTAAATAAATAATTTTCATTTTTAACCAATATGTGTTATCAGTTAGAACCCTGTATGAATGTATAGCCTTTTAGCATTTAAGCGCAGCAAAGCAACAATCAATTTTAGATTGGTTATTGGGGGGATTAAACATGTGGCGAATGTAAGATTTTTTAAAATGATTCATATGAACATTGGGTGCTATAAAATCTAAATTGCCACATTTTTGGTACCTCAATACATCGTTACAATAACCTTGCACTTTTACTTAAATACTCGTAAGTAACATTCGTAAGAAAACGATTAAATACACTCTATAACAAAAAATCGACGCACCAAGAAAGAGTTGTCCTATTGTGACAAAAATTGGTGGATGTGAAGAACATACATTGAAAAAGAAACGATTAAAATTTCAGAACAATTTAATGATTGAGAGTTTGACCGTATACAAAGGGAGGAAGACAATAAAGTGTTGGTCCACCTCTGGTCTGAAAGCAAGATGTCACCCGGCGTGGCATAGACTAATAAAGTTCATGGATGGTGTCCTGCAGAATGTCTTGCCAAATTGTCTCCAACTGTCGGGCTAAATCGTCAACATTCCGGGATGGTTGCAATCGCCTTCCCATAACATCACAAATGTGATCTAAGGGAGAGAGATCAGGAGACCTAGCTGGCCAGAAGTATTGGGCAAGCTTGACAATTCATTGCAACACGTGCCGTGTGCGGCCGCACATTATCTTGTTCGATCGTCTTCGATTCGTCCAACCAGCCTCCTTCAATCCAATAGCACGACCTCTTTCAAACTCTGACATATGCTCGTAATGAGCAAAAATCTTTCGGCGAGGCATTGTTAGAGTCGACGTAAGATATCCGCAGTCGAAATGCAACAGAAATTTTGACTACAGATTCAGAATCGCTCCTGCGGAGCGACACACACCTGCGGAATGCGCAGTTCCGATTCGCTGGAGCTCCCATTGTTTATTCATTGGACACCAAATTTTATTCATTTGCATGTTCGCTCAAAATGTCTTTGCATACGAAATTTCATTACAATCGGACAACTCCTTCTTGGTGCATCGATTTTTTTGTTATAGAGTATTTTCAACCATTAAATTTAATAATTGTATAGGGAAACCATTTTAATTCCATAAGAATAAAAAATAAATAGTATAACATAATAGACACAGTAATCATAGGCCTTTTATTCTAGCACCTTGTAAGCATTAGAGCACTTACATATCTCTTAATCTGCTTTATGTAGTCAAGGACATTAAATAAATTTACTTAACTAACCAAAAACAGGACAAATGACGTCAAATGCGGCTCAACAAACAGTAAACGTAATCACTTTGATGTTATTTAAGCCTTTTATCAACACTAAAAGCTCTTCCGACAAGTCTACGTAAATATTTAGACATAGAAGATTTAAATATTAGGATAGAATGGGAAATACAAGAGACAAACTAAGTTTACTGAGATTTAAATCAGACATTTCATTGCACAACTTGCTTCAGAAGTTGCAGATTACATTCTGAGCTTAAAAGTCTCTAAGTTCGAAATCTGAAAGTAGTCAATAATCCAATATGTGTGAAGAATTATTAAAAAACATTGCATACTGAACAGCGAAATATTATAAAAAATATTTGATGTGGTCAGCAGATAACTTTAAATATATAACGCAATGAATTTGCTTCTTTCACAGTGAAAAAATGATGTAAAAGTTCCACGACGCAATATTTTTAAATTCAAAGAACCCAAGTAACTTTTATTTCGCCCAACTCTAAATTGACCATTATCAATATTGATAGCGTCCGCTATCAATATTAGCCATATATTAAAATATTTTAATAATTAATTCATCAATTTGCATCATTTTTGCAGTTTCGACAATATTTTCGTCAATCTGGAGCAAAATATTGACAATGTGGTTATATTTTGCTAAATTAGTTTAAATCACTGTACATTTTGATAATTTTCAATTTAATACTATTAATGGAATGTAAATCAAGTTTGAAAAGACTTTTATTTTTTAAATAATCTAACAGAAATTGTATATAAAATTTTTTACAGATAATAGCATAATTATTAGAGGCTTTATCAACATAGGGGATAACACAAGATATTTGTAAATCAATAATGGAGGGATTAATATTATCAATATTATAAATGGATCTAGACAATGTAATACTACTAATAGCATTTTTTATAATAGATTCTAATAAAGTAAATTTCCTAAATTGAAAATTATCAAAATGTATAGTATTTTAAATATTAAATATAAATTTCTTAAATTTCCATATATTGTTCTTATTCCAAAATTTCACAAAAATCCCATTAAATTTAGAACAGTAACTAGTGGGCATAATACTTACTATACTACTGCGAGTAATTTACTTCTAAATTCTTTAAATCAAATAAATGATAGTTTACGCCAGTCTAGCAATAATTACCTTATTCTAAATAATAGTAAAGAATTAAAGAATAGATTAACATCTCTTAAAAAACTAATAGGATTTCAAACTTTTGATTTTAAAGATCTTTTTAATAATATCAAGATCTCAGACCTGTATGATGTAATTTTAGCTCTATACAATGCTTATATTACTAATCTTTCAACTCAAACCAGTTGTATAAATTTTCCTAAACTTCTTCACTTTGTTATTTTCTATAATTATATTTTTCAAGGAAATAAATTATACCTACAAGTCTCAGGAGTTCCACAGGGTGGCTGCAGTGGCAGTATGTTAGCTAATTTATATCTTTATCATTATGAACAATCTTTTACGTCATTAGATTATACATTATACAGAAATGTTGATGATCTGATTTGCTTAGTATATACTGAAAATTGTGTCATAGATATAGATTTCTATCCTGACAATTTGGAATTAATTCCTAATGAAGCTACTATTAGTAAAAATATTAATGTTTTGGATTTAAATCTTGTTATTGAACCTTCTAATAGAATTGTTATTAATTTACATAATAAAAAAGATTTTTAATTTTAATATTAATAAAATCTTGCCATTTAATTCCTGCAACTCGATTCCATTGTTTAGAAATATTATTCTTAATCAGCTTTGTAGAATTTTTAGATTATGTGATAAAAAATTTTATGCTTTATATATTGATAATCTAAAAATTACCAGCAATTATATATACAAATATCCCTCTTATTTTGTAAATGATATAGTTAAAAAATTTATATTAGCTGGATCTTCATGAATTCTTTTCATGGTGTTTTATATATTAGTCTGACATCGCCATATTCTTGTTTTAATTATATTTTATTTTTATATCCACTTACTCATTAGCTTTTCTATTATTGTCTCTTGACTGTATATATTATCTCTTATACTTGTCTTTTCGCATTACTGTTATTTATTTCTTACGAATGGCAACGGAAGATCATATTTTTTCTTTTGTGAATAGCAACACTGGTCTCTTCATTCTGGGTTCCCGAGATCCATAAGTTCGTGTATGTAAATGATATAGTTAAAAAAGTTAGATTCCAGGTATCCTTTTTTCATTTTCTTTTTTCTTTTTTATGGATGTTGTCGAAGTAGAAATAGTTTGTAGATATAATCTATTTATTTCTTCAGAAACATACATTTTTGTGTTTGCTTCTACAATACACTTGGTCTTGAAAAAGAGTTTTGAAGAAGTGAACAAATCCTGATTTAGGCTTAGGCCTTGTCCACGTGTATAGCGTTTGTGCTTGGATTTCGTCTGTTTTTCTTTTATCGATTCCATACCATTGTTTTTTGATACTTTTCTTTGACCTGATGATTCGAAATTTGTATTTTTTTCCATTTGCTTGAAGATTTGCTGATTTATACTTTGATTTGGTAAGCGTGTTAGAAAGTTAGGTTTTTCGTGTTACAGCTTCTCACTTTCCTTCATTGGACCTTCAAACCTTTTTATTATTGAAATCATTTTATTTATTATCTGCATTTACGCAATAAATTAAATGAATATTGCATTGTCATTCGTATTTACTCTTTTTTTTAAATTTGCATATTTTCAGAGTATCCTTAATTTTTTAAGTTTGCTACGGTATTTATAAAAAATTTATATATATATATATATATATATATATATATATATATATATATATATATATCACCTAAAAATATTTGAGTAGATGTCAGGTATACTTGAAACGTGTTCTTCCTTCGTAAACTAGAAATCGAATTGTAGACACCATCACAATACTTTCTCTCTATAATATACTATGTATATAGAGAATTAATTACTGTATAAGCTTGTCAAAGGCTGCGAAACTCTTAAATTAAATTGCAACCTTATCTTAATAAATTTTATTTTTTTTTAATAATGTAGCGTGGTAAGAATCGCATTGTCTTTGTGAGATTCTGCTCCACGGTCGGTACTATACATGTGTATACTAAATTTCAGCCTTCTAGGTCGTCGGGAACTTCTACAGAACCTTTAAAGCCTTTACCCCTCCCCCTCCCGTTTTGTTAGACCTGTAAGACAACTCAAAATTCCGTTCTGTTAGATTCTGTTCCGTACTCGATATTATAAGTGTACAAATATGCAGACTTCTGACTCACTGGGGACTTCTGGACTATTTAGGAAATCTTTTAGCCCCCCCGCCCCATTTTGGCCCATCCCTGGAAATAAATCTAAAATGAAGTTCCTTTGGGATTTTTCCAGTGATCGATATTATAAGTGAGCAAAAATTCCGACTTCTAAATCAGTGGGTTACTTTTGGAGAGATCTAGAAATACTTTTAGATGCCCCATTTTGTTCCATCCCTGGTGATAATAAAGAGGGTCTGAGAAGAAGGTAAGAGCCCCCCCCCCCTATTTTGTCTGGTGTTTTGGGATAAATAAAAATCCGGTTCCATTAGACTCTGTTCCGTAGCCAATACTATACGTGTGTAAGAATTAAAACTCCTAAATCATCGAAGAACCTCTAGAAGGCTTAGAAAGTCTTTTAGTCCATTTTGTCAGATGCCTATGGATAAATAAAAAATCAGGTTCCATTAGGTTCTGCCTCGCGGTCGATATTATAAAGTTGCAAAAATTCAGGTTTTGAAGTCTCTGGGATACTTTTTGGTGGTCTAGAAATACTTTTAGACCCCCTATTTTGTCCGATCTATGGGGCTAAATCAAATCAAACTTAAGTTTACCGACTACACCGATACATCTACGCAACATGCTTTTAAAAGAAATGGGAAAAGGTGGTAAGGTATTTAAACATATGAACACAACAAAGCCATGCAAGGATTATTAAAATTCAATCTTTATTTAGAAATTTACACTGTTCTATACCATATGACTTGCATAACCTAAAATAAGCTTCTGTAATAGATTTAAGTATAGATTCATTTAAACGAGTTTTAAGTTACATTACAAATATATTTAAAATCATACAGTAATTATAATAAAATTGGGTGGTTTACCATTAGTATTTGACTGCAAATAAATCAACATTATCTCGTATGCATGATAAAAAGTATCAATCAAACAATATAATCTCGAGTGTGAGTAATTACTACCGTCGTTATCGTTGAGGAATGCCATGAACATATGCACACTCCGGACCGGATCCGACACGTTCGACGACAAAAGCATTATATTATCTAGGCAGAAACATAATAGTGTAGAAAAACTACGCCATTTGAAAATAAATATTTGCATTGATAACACTTCATATACAATTTTATCCATTTTTATAACTTTTAGCAGATTAATTGAAGTTTAACTCAAAATAACGGTACCACAAATTCG
Organism: Amaurobius ferox; assembly: GCA_951213105.1. NCBI lineage: Eukaryota > Metazoa > Arthropoda > Arachnida > Araneae > Amaurobiidae > Amaurobius > Amaurobius ferox. The sequence goes on along the minus strand of OX578133.1, from coordinate 70,324,244 downwards.
ATGGGGATTACTCCAAAGCATATCCATAAAGCCTAAGAACCACGCGTGGCATTTTCCCTTATTCTCCAGTCAATTAAGGAAGAGAATATTAAACTGATTTAATGTAATCAAAAATGAAAATAACGTTACAAAAATGATTTCCTGCTGAAGGGTTGAAAGTAATTTTGCCGAGATAATGCAAATATATCAATAAACGTAAAAATCTGATGTGGACAGCACATCACTTTTCCTACAATCTCAAATTCATTTTCTATTTCTTTTTTTCTTTTCATAATTCAGTTAATTTGGTTTAATTGCACAAATTAACACGAATAATTATTTGAAATTTTTATTGATTTTGTAGTTTTAATTCAATTTTCGTTTTGATTTGGCGACTGGACGTATTTTTAAAAGCGACGTCGTAAAATGCAAAAAAATTGAAATGCATCGAGGACGGTTAGTTTCGGAGTAATTGTGTTGATCTTTTTCTTTTCGTCGTGAGAAACTACGTAAGAAGCAAGCATTTAATTGATGCATTAGAGCACAAGTAGTCTTTTATTTTAGATTTTTTTGGCGAATTTTGCGGATTATTTCACCAAAGAGGCAGGTTCTGTTTTTGCTAATCCTACCCAAAATCTAATCCGCACTAAGGTAGCCCACACGTTACTTGTATACCAAACTTTGGGAGATTTAGTCAGCTGAAGTGGTTACATACATTTGATAGATAGACAGACGTCAAGGTAAAAGAGGTTTGTCGGATTCTAGAGTGCACGAAAAGTGTAAATTTATCAAAAACTTATATTGCGATTTTCGACACGATATCAATACTTGCCCTATACATTACCATGTATTGTAGAGAAAGTAAAAATATATCATTTTTGTTTAAAAATGTAGCTCAATTAGTTACACCAACATCTCAATGATTCGTGACTGCTTACACGTTCAACAACATGTTATCACTCATCAATGAATCGTTTTAATCTGGTAAATATCACTATATAAACCCTATGATAAGAATTTTCTTTTGAAGATATATTTGACATAAAAAATTCAAGTTAAAATATTTTTACATATTTGAAGTTTCAGTGTATAAAAGTTCTCCCGTAATTTTCTACTGGTACTCATTTGTTACTGGTACTTTGTTAGAGGTTTTGATTTTTTGACGATTTTTTCAAAATTTCACTCGAAAATTTACGAAAATTACTCGAAAAATTTTTTCACTCGAAATCGGTTCTGAACATTCGATTGCGTATAAAAACAATAGGTTTCCAGTGTTTACGGATAGTAATTTTTGTACCAAATTTTGTTCGAATCGGTTAACTCGTTTGTTAGTTATCGTGTCCATAGACTCACTGACACACACACACACACGCATATATACTTTCACACACACACATACACAGCCATCACTTCAAAAATGTTCTATTCGTGATCAGGGATGCTTGAAACGTGCTCACCTGTCGAAAACTCGAATTCGAATTTTCGACCCCGTCATAATACTTTCCTTATACATTATTTTATATAAGGAAAGTAACAAATGAAAATGTAAAGCATTTAAGCTATAACATACGGTAATGACATAGCTGAAATCGGAGGTTAATTTCGAAATTAATTCTTAGTCAGAACAGGCATTCAAACTAAATATTGTATATTGTGTGATGACGGAAGTTTGCTTTGTTTTTGCATTGTGAATGACTGCAGCTTTTAGGGCATTTATGATTTCAAACAACGAGTACTAGAAAGAAACGTTGTAAACGTCAAACAATGAACGTAGTTCGTCGTTCGCCAGTGGTTGACATTTAGTTCAAATAAATATATGTGGGGGTTATAAAAAAATCCTCATACACATCGTAAGGTCACGTGATCCTTAGGACCTCAAGCAGTTACTCCAAGTGCATCTCTGGCCAGTAACAACTTCCTGGGAGTTGTGCACCAGCCAATGCACCAGCCAATGAAGGAAGTTCGCTTTGCGTTTGCATTGTTAATGACAACAGACTATAAGGCATTTATGACCTCAATCAAGTTCCAGAAGGTGGCAAGAAACGTTGTAAATGCCAAACAATGAATGCCGTCAGACGGTCACTACTGGTTGGTATCTAGTTTAAATTTATGAGGGGATAATAAGGAATTTCCACATAGATAGTAAGGTCACTTGATTAATAGGGCTTCAAACAGTTATGACCAGTATATCTTTGACGACAAGCGTACGGGCCAAATTGGGTGAAATGAATGGGGAGCCAGCAGAACAAGTGCAGTTTCCGTTCAAAAAATGAGAAGAGAATTGGGAATGTTCCGATGAAAAGTTGGTGAAACGAAGTGGTTGTCCGGGCAGAAAAAATTGATGATGAGCGTAAAAGAGAAGTCGATATAGACGAAGACATGCCTCAAAGATGAACCTGGTCAAGAAGATTCCAGAAAAAGATCCTACAATACTTATAGCATCCACAAAAGGTATTCCTTTTGTTCTCATGAGGAATTCGCGTTTGTTAAGAATCAGTTTATACTAAATTGCTCTTCGTCGTCAAACTCGTTTCCAAATTAAATAGAAAATGAATACAAATTGTAAAATTATTAATGGAAGATGTTTGTGAAAATTATAGGTTTGTTGAAATAAATTATTTTGTAAGTAAATTCGGTACTTACGTATTATCCCGTTGACCATTGGCGAACTTTTAGTTGGCAACAAAAAGTTAATGAAACGTAGTCAATTAAACGTTGTAATCAAAATCTTATCGCCAACTACGAAGTTTTGTTTACATTTTTAAAAAAAGCCGGCGCGGTGGGCGAATGGTCAAGGCGAGAGTTTCCAAGCGATCGTTCGGCCGCCGCGTTGTGGATTCGAGTCCCACGTAAGGCATGGATGTTGTGTTGTTGGGTGCAGTATGTTCCGCCCCCTATGGTGCGTCTGGGGCAACGTCCCAGGACGGCTAAATGGTTCACGTTTCTGGCCGATATATAGGCGAATGATGAAAGTCAAGTGCCTGACCATTTGATAAAAAAAACATTAAAAAATAATTTGCTTACATTTTTATGCGATGAAGATGCAAACAAAACACGTAACACAAATTGACCGTGGCGCGAATGACTGGATAATACAAATAGGTACTGCGTATTTACCAAAGCAAAAATAGATGGCTTCAGCTTTAGTGGCCAAGGTTTGCATAGTGTGTTGTGATGTCATAGTTTTCGATTATTGGCGCCGAATCGACCTTTTGGCGACAGTTTCGATTTCGACTGAAATGGTCAACAGGATAATACGTAAGTACCGGAAATTCAAAGGTGCCCTCCATAAGTAGCCCATGATTAATGTTTATCGTTTTGAACACATGTTTTGTTATAAGTAAACACCGGATTGCAGAAACGGTGGGTTATATTGTGGACTGATGATTTTATTTTGTACACACTATTACGATCTTTAATCCAAATTAATTAATTTAATAATCTAAATAAAATAAAACTATAACAATTTTCACCACATATTGCATTGCTATGAGTTTAAGATTCATTTTTAAGCAATAATAAAATTTAATTTTAAGAAGATTCCGATACCATAGTGTAAAGAATCACAGTAAAATTGACCAGGAATATCTCAGCAATACATTGCATAGAAACAAACAACATGATATATTTAGAAAATTTGTTTGTACTTCTTTTGTACCAAACAATCTGACCAAACGACCAGTATTTTCTAACAATATTTACTTTTATCGTGTCACTGAAATTGGAGCAATGATTCAAAGTAATTGAAGATCCGCTTAAGACCACTGAGGAAAGCGGGCAATAAAAAAGACATCTTAGAACCAGACGGCTGTGGTAAATGCGAGGGAAGATATCTGTATCCCCAGGCTTTAATGACCTAGAGTCGTTTGGGAAAGCACACACTATAACTCACACTGACGCTTCCCCTAAAATATTTCTTTAAAGAAAATGCAATGGGGAGATGGAAACCGATATATGAGATTAAAGATACAATAAAACCCCTACAATCTGGATTTCGTTAATTCGTATTTTACTTGCTCAGAACTGGACTATGGTCAGTTACCTCAAATGGAAACTGTATTATATAGCAAAACATTTTCATTAACCTTCTTCAGGATATTTACATCCAGCATTTTGATATGAAAATATACTTCCCCGTATTTGGTGTCTCTTAATTTTATTCACGACATTTTGATACGAGTGACCATTTGGTTCCTCCTCTTTTCTAATCTCCACACAAACAACTCATTTAAGCTTTTTATGAGAGGGACTTAAGGGGCGATATTATGAGTTAACGATTATAATGAGATTATGAGTTATATGATTGGTACGATGTGATTAGTTAATTTCCAAACGTTGCCTTTTCTTGACGCAACCCATTTGCTTAAATATAGAACTGGTACATACTTTGTGTACGTGTTACTTGCATTGGAGAGAACTCATCTGGCCGTTGGATGGGCAATTGCACCAATCCGCTTCTTGACTCTATATTTCACCTGGAGGTTTTTGATAAATATTTTTTCACAAACTCTTTTATATATCTACACACTTCGAATAATTTCATCACTCTTCCTATCTCGAATATTTTTGCATGTCTCATACTTTTACAAGTCTGTACGTCTTCTTTTCTCGTTAGATAACCTTAATGTTTACTTAGCTTCTGAGAAGCACGCTTACCGTAACTTATTCATTAGCCTGGCTTCGCTCCTATGCTGATTTAAGGCTTTCCCCGTTATTGACTTTCCCCTTGCTGACATCGATATTTTGGGTCAAACCCGCAGCGTGGTTACTTCCTAACTAATCTCTGACCCTCATACTTGTTCATTTCATTGGAAATTGGTGAATTCATGGGTCCTAAACATTGTCCCTGAAAACTGTCAAATATGTTGCCTATTCATCCGAACCTTTGTTTAGTTTGTTTCCACCATGGCGTATTAATTTTAAAAACATTGCTTTTTTTATCCTACACACTTCAATAGCTTTGTAAGGAAACGTTCATAAATATACACTTTTAAGTGATTGAAGCTTCCTTCGTGGATAATTTAAAAATTTAGAATTACGAAAGCAACGAAGCGAGATAGGAAAAATGTCAATTACAAAGTGGTACAGAAGTATCTAATTAGTAGTAATCGACAACAAGGGCGCACGAAACTTGCATATGGAAAACAATACATACATGTAAAAAAGTCGTAACATCAGATACTGTAACACCGTGATAGCAATGCTTGTCAAAATACGCGGTAATGTGTTTTCTCTAATTCAAATAGCCATTGCTTCTGACGTAGGGTATTTTGAACTGACGTTTATATTATACTAGCAGCATACCCGTTCTTCGTACGGAGTATATAATATAAAGAAACTTGAAATTCATAATCATGCCCAAATTCTTATAGTATACTAAATGACATGTTTAATCAAAAGTATTCTGTTAAAATATTTAATATAATGCTCCTAAAAAGAAGTTTAAGAATCTCTGTTCTCGCTATATAAAATTATCTTCATGGACATATCTGAAGAATAAAACATCTTGGATCCCTTATGTAAGCAAATATAAAAAAAATATGGAATTGAATCAATATATGCAAAATAAAAGCGTTAAAATTGTATGGGACCCGTACTAATTATATACGCGAATATTAGAAAATATAACCTGTATTAGTAGATTACATGTATAAATTGAAAATACCAATAAACCCGTAATCTATAAATCTGAAGACAGTCATTTATTCCAATATATGTCAAAATTAAAGTGCTAAAATTATATGGGAAGATATACACGTACTACTTATAATCTCCGATTATTAGTAGAAGATTACCCGTTTTGCAATATGAGTCTCAAATGTTTTTTGGTAAAATACAACAGACGACGTAATAAATTGAATATATAATTAATCCCCTTAATCTTCATACCAGAAGACTGTACTTGATTCCAATATATATGCCAATATATGTCAAAATATATGCCAATATACCTGTACTATGTCGTACGGCATGCACGACATTTCGTAATTCAAATTACGGATGCCAACCTAGTTAATGAGCTATTTAAATGCTGCAGAGGGAGCCAATGGCAATACTAACATAAATAAGCAGCGCATCCCCTTCTTCACGTCAACGAATCAACAATGACACTACAATGTGAAAAGAAAAAAGGTTTGAGAGAATGTTCTAGAACTTTCCAACAGATGCGATTTCGACAGCGTCCTAGACGCACCTGAAGTTTTTGGTAGTCGTCTTAAAACCTCGAACGAGTCAGCATCATGTTTTTGGTTTTTGTGAAAAAATGTCTGTAGATTGTGAGCGAATGAATGGTAGCCTGCGCAAGTACGCGAAGTGCAACGATTTTCCCACATCAGTGAGATGGCACGAATATGCACGTAACAAAGAGTAGAGGTAACCGATTTCAATTGTCACTATTAGCACGGAAGGCACACCTTTAACGAGTATTAAGATAATTAACTACCAGTTCGTATGAGTAGATCGTATGAACAAGTTCGAAAATATTGAACTATAAGAATTATCTTTATAGATTGTTTAAAGGAAACTGTTATTTTAGAAATGTAAGCCAATGTTTTTTATGTGTGTAAATATATATTAATGTAATATTGTTAGTATTATGTGTCTTTAAATAATTGATTTAATCATAATATAATTACTCCAGATTATAGTGGATATATATTAAGCAAAATATTAAAAATAATTGAGCAATTAAGCATGTGTACTTCTTTATGTTTTGTGTGTTCGTAGTCCGAGCTTGAGAACCGGGAGCTTACATACTCCACCCTTAGTGGCGGCATCATAGGTAAGTCCTATACTGGTAAATTTTGATAAGGACAATTTTACCTTATGACATGATGTCGCCGCGCGAATTGGTGCCGTATGTGGTCAAGCTCGGAGAGAATTAATTTGCATAAGAGAAAGTAAAAGATATAAGTAAAAGGCAAAATTAAATTTAATAATAAGTTTGAATATAATATTGAATTTAATAATGAGTTTGAATATAATATTAAATTTAATAATGAGTTTGAATATAAAAGTGAATTTAATAATAAGTGGAATGTAATATTGAATTTAACAATGAATTTAATAATGAGATATAACTCAGTAGAATGATAAGAAAATGCATGAAAATGATAATTTAAATGTGTATTATATGATTGTATATATATGTATGTATTAGCATAAATATGTAAAATAGAGTTAGAATTGTATAACAGTGTATTAAATCATGGCGCCGAATAAAACTAGGCAAATAAGTAAAAGATCGAGGCAAGATGCTCCAATTAACGATCCAAATAAAAAATGGATAGTTGTTCACGCGAATAAATTATATAAAGCAGAGCCGCGTAAAAAGTATTTACAAAGTAAACAAACACGGCGAACTGTTCACAGAAGTCAATCGCATGTAAACAAAGAATATAACGCCAATAATCCAAATGATGGGAGTACTAGACGTTATAATCTAAGGACACGCAAAAAATAGTATTCGAAAGCAAAATAATATAAAAAGTAAAAAAAAAAAAAAAATTTTTAAAATTGTCTGCTAAATTAAGTGGAAAAATTAAAATATTATAGAGCAGAAATAAATAGTAAGTGTATGCAAATAAATGCAGCACAAGGTGTAGAGCCAGTGAATTCAAAAATAAAATTTGGAAAAGTTTTACAGTATGTGTAATATTATACAATAATGTTAAAATTAATTCAAATGATATTCTGCAAAATAATTTTTTTTAGTATTCTACAATAGTTATTGAATATTTTAAAAGATATTCTGCAATATTGTTTTACGATTCTACAATAAAAATAAAATTAATTGGAAAGCATTCTACAAGATGTGTAGCAGTCTATAATAATTTTAAATTAAATTAGATGGTATTATAAAATATATTAGTTTCCTACAATATTTTGAAATTAAATTGGAAAGCATTTTGAAATAATTTTGGTAGTCTACAGTAAATGTAAAAATTAAGTTGGAAGGTAGTCTACAAATAGATATTTTTGGTTAATGTAAAGAAAATGAATATAATTATAATAATAGAAAATTTATGTAGATAAAGCAACTTTCAAAATTAAGTGATAAATAAGTAAATAGACAACAAGTGTGTTACAAATAGCATAGTGCCACAATATGTGCAAAACATAGGGCAGCAAAAGTATATGGTTATTTTAGTATGTATTGTGTATTGTATATTATGTATGGTATAGTGTGAAAACTGTAGTGTTGAGGAAAACTGTGTAGTAGTGAAGACTTAGTGTGAGGATAGGCATGATAGTTATCCAAAATGCACGGTAGTCAACAAAATCGCAAAATTAAATAAAACTTCAAAAAAAAATTGTTTGGGGGAAGGCAAGTCCAGCGGATAGGAAGTTTTAAATCATGGATTTTTCTGCAACAACAGCAACAAAAAAAAATAACAGTAGGAAAGTTTATCAGCGGGTTGACTGGTTAGCAGTAATGTTGTCAATAAGTATCAACGTGTACAACGTAAAAGTATTAGCGCCAGCCCATTTTATTAAAATTATCAGCGTTTCATCAAGTAGCAGTACAGCAAAATTAAAAAGTTATAGATTCTCGTCCCTTTTATGCAAGTAGATATTAAATAAATGAACGGACAATGATAAAAGATAAATAATTTATAGGAAAATATAAGTAAAATAAATAAATTTAATCTTAGAAAATATAAGTAAAGTAAATAATTCAGTGGACGTAAAAAAAAAATAAAAAAAAAAAAAAATAAAAATAAAAGATATCTGAAGTATAAATAATATGTAATACAATAATGATTTCAGGAAATTAAAATGTTTGAGAACAAAAAAAAACGGAGACTCGGAAAATTTTGAAGTGAAAGAAAATAGTAAATAAATGTTTTTTCCCTTCCAAACAAAATAAAAATTAGTCTACGTTATAAAAATGGACATTGTCAAATACTATGTAAGTGGGGATAAGAGCAGGGAGATTCATTTTGTAAAATAAATATGAGGATTTTGTAAATATGAGGATAAAACAAAAATATAGGTAATAAATAAACATTTATGTATAGATACATAACTTATATAGAGCAATAAACATCAGAAAAAATATGTAGAAGTGATAAATAATACATACAATACCCCTCAATGTTCTAAAAATAAATAAACTAACATGTGTTGTAAGAAAGAGAGAGAGAGAAATAAATAAATTTTACTTACTTTCAATTTGTATTACTTGTACGGTGACTGATGAATTAAGGGTAGGAGTGTCGTAATAGGGAGTTGACAATTCAAGAATCTTGATGGTCATGTGTCTTTATTGATAACAAATGATGAATGGCTGTAGAGGTCAACGAGGAAGTGGCAAATTTTGTTTCCAATGGTAACATGCTGATGAAGTATATGCACTGTTTCATTTTTCTTGTACGGGTCTTGAAAAAATTGTATAACATAATTAATAAAATGCAAAATAAAGTCATGGAACATGGTAAATGCAAGTATATAATATTCAAAAGCATAAAAGTATTAATTAAATACCTCATAAAAAGCTGACAGAATAAAAGCAAAATCATAAATAAATAAATAAATAAAAGTGTGAAGTCAAAATAAACACTCACAGATGATGTAAATAATAATTAGTAAATTAATAAATATATATTGCATAAATAGTGTATACAGACCTTTTACAAAAACACGCAATCTGGAAAACAAAATAAAAATTAATTACATAAGTGGATTAATAAACTTGAAGAAATAAGAGTAGTGTCCCATCCTTCACAGTCAGCGTAACAGCTCCAGATATGGCCATTGTACGGCGAAAGCTATTCACCTTCAAAATAAATAGACAGGCAAAAAAAAAAAAAAAAAATAAATAAATAATAAACATCGGAGAAAATCTCCCATGCATAGTACGAGAATAATACAAAAAAAAAAAAAAAGTTCTATTGTAAGCATACAATAAATGTATCAAAATTTAAAATTATAATTGCAGGCAATTATAGTTATGTAAAAATACCGGCCGGTATATAAAGA
>OX578133.1:67314297-67321797 GCA_951213105.1 Amaurobius ferox | reverse complement strand
ACTGTTTTTATTACTCTCTTTGGCAACAGCAAATCACATCTTTTCATTTTGGCATATGGCAACGATGATCCAGTCATATTTTGCTCGTCATGGTTGCGCTGAAGAGGTGCGTTTTGAGGTATTTATGTTTCCTTTATTGTTCCAATCTTTATGCTTGTCGTCCATATAACACAAGTTTATAGATAAAATCTATCTTGTGTTTCAGAAACAAGCATTTTTGTGTTCATTACGAAAAGATATATGGACCCGATGAGAATTTTTTCGAAATGAACTTTTCGTAAGCCTAATCTCGTAAGCCTAAATCTCCTCCATGTGCAAGCTTTTTTGCTTGATTTTTTTGTTTTCTTATTTGCATTCCTCATTTTTGAAATTTGTTGATAGTCTTTGTCCTTATGACTTGCATTATGCTTTATTATTTCCTCTTTTTGTCTTAATTTCTTTGTATTTGTAGAAAATTTTGGAATAGTGTATTATGAGTTACTACATACATTCTAACTTTGGATTTAATAATTTATTTTTATATATATATATATATATATATATATATGTGTGTGTATATATATAATGATTCAAGGTGAGAATTTACAAAGTAGAACTTTAGAAACAAGCAAAGAACCACTTGGAAACGAAGTTCTGTGCTTTTAAAATAGAAAATGTTTAGCAATTAATACAAGTCTGTTTACTGTAGCGATTTGTTCAAATATTACCTATATCTCGTTAACAAAATGTTATCTATAGATATAATTTATGTTTTAGGAAAAAATATACTGAAATATTAATTAAAAATAATTTGCAATGACAATTTGAAAAAGAAAGCTAAAACAATCGTAACAAAATTTGAAAATAAATGTGTTAGAAAAGAAAGTGTTGCAAAATCTTCATCTGCGCATTTTGAAACTGTATGTTTTAGAGATTCAAAAATACGTAGATTAAGTTTCTTAAAAAAGAAACTTGTGTATAACAATGAACAAACTAGCACAATAGCACACTTTTACAATTTTCTGGAACTGCGACAATGCGCCGTTCTATCGCGAATGTGCCAAATCTGGCTCTCATTTGTAGCAGCGAAGGGGGACATAACGGCCATGCTTTTCAGATCACCAAACAAGGGAAAAGCTACCTCTAGTGATTCTAGCTCTTTGAGCAGGACAGTCAATCAAAGATGTCGCTATTTTCCTTGGCGTTGATCATTAGGTAATTTGTCTATTATGAACTTTTCGATTATGGAAACAATTCCAAACAAGTCAAAAGTTGTCCGAAGACCTATGCCCGGTCGTTCAAGGGTTTCAACCCCCTCTGATGATCAGTATATTGCTATAGTAGCCAAGCGGAATCGACAAGCGACCTCCACAACTGTTACATCCATGGTTGCAGCGGCACTTGGTAAATCAATATCTGCCAGTACTGTACGCCGAAGGCTCTACGTGAAGGGATCGTACTCCCAAGTACCAAGTTTTTGTGTTCCACTAACCGGCAAGCCAGAGAGGCAAGATTAAAGTGATGTCGTCAACATGTCAATTAGACTGTCTCAGATTGGTACAACGTCCAGTTTACGGACGAGTCCAGATTTGCCCTGGAATTAGACGATAAGCGTGTAAGGGTCTGGAGAGAACGAGGCACACGCAATCCGGCCAAGAACATCATCGAACATCACGCATTCAGAGGTGGAAGGGTCATGGTGTGGGCTGGAATTTCAATGGGATATCGCACAGAGCTGCACATCTTTAAAGGCGGTTCTGTGACGACTGCGCGATATCGGGATGAAGTCCTAGACCCCATTGCAAGACTCTACGCTGCAGCAGTTAGTCCTGATTTCCTCCTTATGGACCATAATACCCGTCCCCATTGAGATAACATCGTTGAAGAATACCTGGAAAGGGGGGGGGGCATTTATTATATGGAGAGGCTGGAGCTTTCCCCCGACCTTAATCCCATTGAAAACCTTTGGGATGCCCTCAGGCGTGCTGTCTCTGTACGTTTGCCTCCTCCAGCCAGTCTCAGAGAGTTGGAAACTGTCCTATAGGAGGAATGACCATTGCTCACATTTGCGATGGTTGATCACCTCATTGAAAGCTTGGAAAATCGTTGTAAAGTTTGTGTGAAGGTCCAGGCTGGTCACATACCATATTAACTTTAGTTCTTTAAACATCATTTTTGTTACTGACCCAAATGTGACGTCATCATATAACATACGAAAAGTAAATATTGGTTTCATCTTTGTACATAATTCTTGTTTTCGTTAATGCATAAACGCATTCGCTACCTTCATGTACAATTTTGAGTTAATCAAAGCTTCACTTATCCATTGCTGTTGATTTTACCGTCCGTGCTTAACTTTTGGAAGCCTGTATTATTTAAGAATTCTCCTTAACTTAAAGATCATTCACTTCACATATTTATCATGGTTGGATAAAGTTACTTCGAAAATGTAACAGGTAAGTTATAGTTATACTTTATTAGTTACAGAAGGTACAGTTCCTCGCTGCTTAAATAGAGTAAGTGGTCGTTGCAATAATAAGTTATCATTCCATTTATCTATTAGCTACTATACAAGTTACTATTTTAAACACAATGCTAAATTTTCAATTAAATTAAATTAAATTTATTCAGAAAACAACAATGCAACCTCTAATTACAGTGTTAAAACATACAGGGATCCCAGGAAAGTCTTTAAGCATCCCCAACATCTTTGTAAGTAAAGTTCCATGAGTGTACAGTGTAGGTCCATACGTTAGGTCCATCTACAGTAGAGTAAAGGTTAAGTGGGTAAAGGTTAAGTGGTTAAAGGTCAGTTAGGTAAAGTGACCATCTCTGATCAAGTAAAAATGATTGTAGCGCCCCTAGCGGATGATTTCAAAAGATAGGAGAAGAACACGTTGACAAATCGAGATAGACAGAAAAAGTCAATTTAAAAGTTGTTTGTCCATTATCTAATTAGTAGGAATGGACATCAGAAGCCCCCGAAAAGCTTATATGAAATGCAAAATATACCTATTATACATCACTAATCGAACAGGTAACACTCCATCAGGAGTATATATATATATATATATATATATATATATATATATATATATATATATATAATATATATATAATATATATATAATAAACAATATATATATAATATATATATAATAATTTGTTTATTATATATATATATATATAATAAACAAATATATATATATATATATATATATAATATATATATAATATATATATAATAAACAAGGCTCATTATATATATATATATATATATATAATGAGCCTTGCGTTAGTCAAACTGTTAATTTTTTAGACCTAAATTTAGATATCCTCAATAATCATGTAATCACCAATCTATATGATAAAAAAGATTCTTACAACTTCACTATCATAAAGCTGCTATCATATCATTCTTGTAATTCTATTCAATTGTTTAGAAACATCATTTTAAACCAGCTATTTCGAATACATCGACTTTCTGATCCTCTGTTTCACTTTCTCCACATCAATAAACTTAAACGCATTTGTCAAAATTACCAATACACGGAAGTATTTGTAAATAATATTATTAATAATTTCAAATATACCACCTAATGGTTTTACACATGCATTATTTGTCTTTGACTGGTTTACTCATTTTTGCAAATTCACCCATTCTTATCACCTCACTTTCCACTAGGCCTGAGTCTGATACTGTTTGCTATTTTCAAATGACTATTTTCCACTTGTCCTGAGTCCTATACTGTTTGCTATTTTTGAGGGTCTCCATGCATATTATGTGTCGTTCAAGTGTATTCATTCCGGTGCCCACTCGCATTGACGAAGTGAGGTGAAATGCTCAGTCACTAGTTTATCTTACACGTGGTGCTATGCTTTTGATTTCGTGTTTCAGTTCGAGGAGGTATTGCTTTTCAGATTTGTATAATTCATTTGATTTATTTTTCTCCTTCCACTAGCCAGTAGACAGTTCCAATAGTGTCTATAGTTAAATACTATCGCCATTGTCAGAAACTGGCTATTCTCTCGGTTTTAATTCGAATTGTATGGCTGTCCTGATGAGAATGCAATTTCGAACTAACCGCCATTTTTTGTGGGGTTTCAATTGATTGTTATCTATTCTTAATCTCTTATCTTAAGCTGATTGTTATTGCCTATTCTCATTTTTGCGGAGTTTTATTTTTATTTATTTTTATATACTTTTAATTGTGATTTTTGAATCCTAATATTCTTCTCATCCCCCTTTCCATTGTAGTGATATGTTACCTTCTCTCTTTATCCTTAGTCTTGGCCTATAGTTACTCTTTTGTAACAGATATGCTAGAGATGGGTTTTTTGTACATACAGTAGTTTATGCATTATTTTCGATTAAAATCCTTTAATTTTTATTTATATATAATATATATATATATATATATATATATATATATATATATATATATATATATATATATATATAATATATATATATATATATTATATATATATATATATATATAATATATATATATATATATATATATATATTATATATATATATATAATATATATATATATATTATATATATATAATATATATATATATATATTATATATATTATATATATATATAAGGTGCGTCTCAAAAGCTTATGCACATTAGTATAAGAAATAGATATCTGAAGAAGAAGAAAATAAGAAATGCATTTGATTTGCAGGTTTCAATAAACGAAATAAACACAAAACAAGAAAGATCAATCATGCTTAAAGCATTGATTATGAAACACTTTCCAACTTCAATGCAATTTTATTTAAACAAGTCTAAAATGCAATACATTCCTCGGTAATATTTTGAAACTTATCACAATACTGCATTAATTTATTATATTTGAAAACTTAAACCTTCATCGAAAAAAATGAACTTCATTCAAATGACGGCATTGAAATATAAATTGTCTGGTTTAAACATCTCTAAAATGTTATACATTCCTCGGTAATAGTTTTAGAATTATCATAATACTACGATAATTTATTATATTTGAAAACTTCATCGAAAACAACTGAAATTAATTCAAATGACGTCATAGAAAAAATAACACGCCTGGATCTCTCTATAAAAACAGGATTTCGTTCATAACTTTCTCCCATTCATTTCATTCATCACAATACTATAATAATTTATTTTATTTAAACATTTTTTTAAGACCATGGAGCTACAAAAAATTAAACTCTATGCATGAAACTTCATCGAAAAAAATCGTCCTTCTCTTTATGAAATCAATTAATATTTCATTCATATCAGCCATGCAGACTCCATGGACTAAATTATTTTGTGTTAAAAAAATACAGGAATTCTAATACAACTCATTCTATATATTTTGCTGTTTACATTTTACATAGGTGAAAAATAGGCTTAGTTGTAGAAATAATCAAATTTAGATGAGCATTTAAACTCAAATATATTGTCATTGCGTTGTTTCAGTATGTAGATGCACAGAATTTAAGCAAAAATAAAATAGTTTTAGGACGGATACAACACTCAATATGAATTAAAAAGAACTTAAAACAAGAAAGATCAATCATGCTTAAAGCATTGATTATGAAACACTTTCCAACTTCAATGCAATTTTATTTAAAAAAGTCTACAATGCAATACATTCCTCGGTAATATTTTAAATCTTATCACAATACTACATTAATTTATTATATTTGAAAACTTAAACCTTCATTGAAAAAAATGCACTTCATTCAAATGACGGCATTGCAATATAAATTTCCTGGTTTGAATATCTCTGAAATGAGATACATTCCACGGTAATATTTTTAAAACTATCATAATACTACGATAATTTATTATATTAGAAAACTTCATCGAAAACAACTGAAATTCATTCAAATGACGTCATAGAAAAAATAACACGTCTGAATCTCTCTCCAAAAACAGCATTTCATTCATAACTTTCTCCCATTCATCACAATACTATAATAATTTATTTTATTTAAAAATTAAGACCATGGAGCTGCAAGTAATCAAACTCTATGCGTAAAACTTCATCGAAAAAAATCGGCCTTCTCTTGTAAAATCACTGAATATTTCATTCATATCAGCTACGCAGACTCCATGGACTAAATGATTTTGTGTTAAAGAAATACAAAACTTCTAATACAACTCATTCTGCATATTTTGCTGTTTACATTTTACATAGGTGAAAAATGGGCTTAGTTGTAGAAATAATCAAATTTCGATGAGCATTTAAACTCAAATATATTGTCATTGCGTTGTTTCAGTATGTAGATGCATAGAATTTAAGCAAAAATAAAGTAGTTTTAGGACGGATACAACACGCAATATGAATTAAAAAGAACTTAAAAAAATCACGATTTTGAAACAAGATGGATGCCATATATCATTTTGAAGTGGGTCATGTGATCGTTTCATATCATGGTCACGTGCTCGTTTCATATAAGAGGTGTAATTATTATTTTAAGTTTTATTTAAAAAACTACTGAATATATTTCGCTGAATTTTTTTTTATATATTTTATGGAACAATTTGAATATTACCTAAAATTTTCGAAGCAATTTGTGAATTTTAAATCCGCTTAAAAAATGTTTGAAAAATTAGGTCCCATAGAGCTCAATGTATTTCATTTTTTCCACCCGGGTTCAATCCAAAACTAATTGGGTGATATTATTCATTTATATTCCCATAGGTCCTACAGACCGTCCGAACAACATACTAAAATTTCATTTTGATTAAGTCATTTTTACGGCAGTTATCGTGCTAACGGACAGACAGACAGACAGACAGAATGAACAAAGTCATAAACACTTTTCAACTTTGTTGTAAAGTGTTAAAAAGCATCAAAAAACGCGTTTCAAAAGTATGCAAATAAGGTAGTAATTTGCACAAAACAGTTCTGCAGACGTTTACCCACTATATATAAGACTGCTGCGTTTCACCTCTCACCATTCAGTACAATGCCGCGTATGAAACCGTTTACGAAAGACGAAGTGTGTGAAATTTGGAGATTAAAAGCTTATGGAAAGTATGTTCTTGATATCGCGAAAATATTAAATCGGTCAAAACGGGGCATTTATGCTGTGCTACATAAAGAACGTGAATATAATGTAAAAGATTGATCAGGCATCCTAAATGTACCAGTTCTCGAGATGACAGATCATCCATCGACTCAAGAACTGTCGTTATCTGAAATACAAAGTGAATCAGGTTTAAAAGAATCTCGATCACAGACGTTTACAAAGTAATTGCAATATAATGGTCGCACGTATAAAACGAATTTCGAGTTTAACTGAAAATCATAAATTACGTCGTATGGAATGGGCTTGGATGGGCATCATACTGGTATGACCTGCGCAAAGAACAGAGAGTTTTTTTCATTTGAAAACAAAGTCGTTCCTTGATGGTGTGGGGAGCTCTTTGCTTTAATGGTACGTTATCCTTAGCCTTTCTTAACGGTAAGCAAAATGCGCTAAATTGCCAACAAACATTAAACGTTAAAGGATCACATATTACCA
>OX578133.1:67209297-67309297 GCA_951213105.1 Amaurobius ferox | reverse complement strand
CACTCAATTTATCGCATGGTATTACATATGAAAAGTGAAACATGTTTCTCAACAAGAATTTTTTTTTTTTTATGTGACTTTTTCATAATTTTTTGAAAAATGTACAATATCTCGAGAACGGTTCATATTAGCGTTCTAAAATTTATGCCAATTGTTTTCTAATGAAAAATTACATAAGAAATGTCTATTTGCGTAACTTTATTAGCGGTTTTGATTTTTTAAACGATTTTTTCAAAAATTTCATTCGAAATTTAGGGGGGTTCTGAACATTCGATCACATATAAAAACAATAGGCTTCCAGTGTTTACGGATTGTGATTTTTGTACCAAATTTGGTTCGAATCGGTCCATTCGTTCGTCAGTTATCTCTCCACAGACTCACTGACACACACAAACACACACACACATACTTTCACACACACACACACACACACACACACACACACACACACATACACACACACAGCCATCACTTCAAAAATGTTTGATTCGTGATCAGGGATGCTTGAAACGTGCTCTGCCGTCGAAAACTCGAATTCGAATTTTCGACCCCGTCACAATACTTTCCTTATACATTATGTATATAAGGAAAGTAATTATGCAGTTAATAAATTAGTTGTATTTTTTCTATTAATAAATATTATATAATAGACTACACAACAAGATTTTTATGTGATATTTACTCTTCTTCATAATAATGCTATATATTTTGTTCCTTTATTGCATTGTAATACCGTAAATATTTTTTGTTTCTAATGTTATAAATTATTATTTTACTGCTCTTATTAATAATATTTAATTATAACATGTGTTCCTTTATTTTATATTTGTACATAACAAAATTATTTATATTTTTATAGTTTATGCATTTTTTGTATAAAACTAATAAATATGGCAAAGAAACAACTGTGTTTTTGTGCCTTTTTTGAAAAATTCCTAATACCGATATTAATACCGATATTCCGGTATACGTTTAAAAAAATACCGAATACCGGTATTTTATTTTTGGTCCAGTATTTCAATCACTAATATATACGTATATGTATATAAATATATGTATATATGTATATATTTATATATATATATATATATATATATATATATATATATATATATTGTATATATATATATGTATATATACATATATATATACATATATATATATATATATATATATATATATATATATATATATATACATATATATATATATATATGTGTGTGTGTGTGTGTACATATATATGTACATATATATATACAGGGTGTCCCAGAAATATTCACCTCGCGTTTTATTCCTTAAATATTGATCTTCAACATATATAATAAATTACAAAGTTGCGTAAAAAAGGTACAAAATTTTATGAAATCGATTAAAATTTTCAAGGGAATTAATTTTTAAGAAATACAAAATTTAAATTTTTATACGCCCCCAATACAAAATCATTTCCAATGAGTAAAATGTGCCCCATACACTTATAAGGTGTTGTACAAAATTTCAGCATTTTATCATAAAAAGTTCCAGAGATATGAAAAGACAAAAATGCTGACTTAAACCACTTTTCGATGTATCGATATGGGTTCTCAGAGGCGAAAAATCATGTCGGCAGATCGTGTTTCAGGGATCATACACAAATTACGAAAGGAAACAATGATTACATACATAAATAATAATTTTGCTATTTATTGGTACAAAAGTATCTACACTGCGTAGAAATAATAACTTTACACAAAGATTACAAAGCTTGTTCAAAATGTTTTCCATCCATGCCAATACAGAACTGCATTCGCCTGATAGAAAGGCTGTGATGCATTTCTGCGTTGCGTCATTTGCACTCTTGCTGTAAACATTTACATTTTAATTTGTGATTAATCCCTCACCAACTTTGTTTAAACATATCTCTGGGACTTTTTGTGATAAAATGCTGAAATTTTGTACATCACCTTATTAGTGTATGGGGCACATTTTATCCATTGGAAATGCTTTTGTACGGGGGTCGTATAAAAATTTAAATTTTGTATTTCTTCAAATTTAATCCCCTGAAAATTTTTATCGATTTCATAAAATTCTGTACCTTTTCTTACGTAACTTTGTGGTTTATTATATATGTCAAAGGAATATTTAACGAATAATTATCATATTTAAGGAATAAAAACCGATATCAATGTTTTTGGGACATCCTGTATATATGTATATATATATATATATATATAAATATAATATGAAAATCCAATGATAGAATAGCGAGAAGTTGTAACTCAAAATACCCTAACTTAAAGTATGCCTACAAATTAAAAAGAGGTATTAAAAATTAAAAAGTTGCATTAGTAGCCTGCAGCTCTAATGCCTTGAGGGTGACACAAATTTGAAGAAAGTGTATGTTGTTCTCCCATCCTGCGCATGGTCCCATACTTTCTGCCAGGCTTCGACCGATAGCGTCTTAAGCCTCCTTTTTAGGTAAGAAATTGGCCATGGAGGGTGCTCGATATTGGATCTAAGGTCTTTTGTTGCTGTTTTAGCTTCTTTGTCAGGTAACTTGTTGCCTTGTATACCGATGCGAGCCCTTACCCAATTTATTATGTACCTATGCCTTAGGGATTTGATTGCTTCAAGAATTTCGTGGACCAGTGGGTTTGTATTGAAGGGTTTATTCAGAGCCGCTATTGCCGATTGGCTATCTGAAAGGGTTGTAAATGCTGTGTCTTGATTTCCAGCATACTTCAGTGCTTGAAGGATGGCTATCAGTTCCGCTTGGAACACACTATTATGTTTGCCCAGCCAGCTGCGCCAGGAGAAGGTTCTCTGGGGATCCTCAAACACCACAAACGCAGCCCCCACTCCGGAAACCTTCTTTGAGCCGTCTGTGTAGATATTCAATTTTGTGGGTCTACCCTCCTGTCTAATTACTGTTGATGTGGTTGGGTGAACTTGCCAGGGATTGAGCTTTGTTTCGAAATCCACTGGGATAAAGGTATTATCAGCAACTGTGGTTTGCTTTTTGAGCCTGGTAATTCGGCTATACGCTGTTTCGTACTGGGCTTTTATGCCTATCGGGATCAGTCCTGTGATACCAGTAGCGCTGAGGTCGGAGCAGTCCTATAAGCTCTCGCGCTTGCGAGGGCAAAGTGCCTTTGGCATCTCGCTAAGATTGCGACGCAAGTTTTGTTTAACCCTGTGGCCCAAACCGATGCTGCGCAAGCCCAGTCCTGTTCGGTGCAATTGCAATTTTCACGACACCATTGCAAACGGACGGTACGGTGCAGTCTGGACAATGGGAGACACACAACAGATCTGCGGGCGTATAGCTATTCTCCTAAACGTCTAGCTATAGTTTTTCGGGAGATCCGCTGTCCAGTGGTAGCAAAAAACTGATTTGCCACCTGCTGAGCTGTGATGCGCCGATCCCTTTTTGCGGATAGAACAATGTACCTATCTCCTGCAGGCGTCGACCTCCCCCGTGACGCTTACCACACATTCCAGTAATTTTAAATGCTTGCCACAGCCATGAAACAACGCTATGGGTGATGTCGAACTCCCTAGCACCATCTGTTATTTTTCGCCTTTCTTCGATCTTTCCAATAATACGGCCACTCGTAAAATCATCTAAGCGATATCAGGAAGACATACCGAAAATTTCAAGTTCGTCAATTAAATCTTTCCCGTAAAACTTTCACTTGGAACAACAACTGTCCACACGCGTAAAATTCTTTAAATCTCTTATCAGCGCTATCACGTGACGAACAGGCGTGGAAATGAAAAATTTGCATCCGCACACCTCTTCCTACTATATCCCCCACTTATTCTAATTTTCCACATTCTGCTTCCTTTCATTTTGTGGTTGCTATGGGTGATAGTACCATCCGTTCTTATCAATTTTAAAGCTAATCTGTACTAGCCAATCTTTATTCTAATGTCCGAACAGTGTGGCAACAATATTTTATCCTGCTGGGCCTTCACCCCTGCTTAATGTTGTGCTACATTGCAATTTGTGATCCGTCCTTAACAATTGTCCAGCAGTATATATATATATATATGTGTGTGTGTGACCCTGGTATATATACATATATACCAGGGTGATTCAAAATTTCGGAGCAAAAGTAAAACGCAATAAAAATATCTATGGGTCGGAGAAACATGCGGTTTGCAGATTAATATTCACCGTGGTGGGGGATTTTGTATGGCATGAAAAAATAATAGTTCAAAATCTAGGAGGCGCTGCTGCAGATAAAGCCATGGAGGTGACATGCATATCGCTCACGCAACGCAAAATTAGGATCAGACAAAACCATTATTGAATACCACCCTACACTGCACATCAAGTGATGGAGTTGCTACGGTCAACGTTTGGCGCCGATCGCCTACTGAACAGACATAGCACACATGAATAGCCTGCTAGGTCCCCAGATCTCATACTCTGTGATTTTTGGTTGTGGGGATACCCAAAATCACGGGTCTATAGATGAAATCCCCTGTCCTTACCAGCACGAAAAGACGTCTTACGGCAGGAGGTAGCAGCCATTCCCGTTGATATGCTGTTTTATGCTGTATCAACCATAATACAGCGACTGCACTCTGTACTAGAATGTGGTGGTGGACACATTGAGCACTTGCAGCTGTAAATCATGCTGAAATAAAACATCTCAATTCAAAATTATTACCGCGCATTGTTTTCTTTCCAGCAATGCTCCCTAGTGTCGAGATTTTGAACTATTTTTCTTTTCATGCCATACAAAATCCCCCACCACGGTGAATATTAATCTGCAAACCTCATGTCTCTCCGATCCACAGATAATTTTGTACAGCGTTTTACTTTTGCTCCGAACTGTTTGAATCACCCTATATATATATATATATGTGTGTGTGTGTGTGTGTGTGTGTATATACACCGATCACTGTATTAAAAACCTAGGAACATGTATACAATTGTTGGTCACAGACGGATGTATGCAAATTACGTTGATCATGGGGGACACCGCTATAAGAATGCTGTCGGTGTGTCTTTTGAGAGAAGCGGAGCAAAATGAAGAAAACGACAGATTTGTTTGAACAATTATTTTGAAAACAGGGTTATAAGATTATAAGATTTTTTTTTCCAAATTCGTCCAAAACATTGATACCTTTACCAGAAGGAAATATATTTCTTGAGAAAAGAAATCGGTGATGGCTTCAGTCCGATAGGGTTTTGAGTGATTAACATTTTGTAAAATAAAACTCAACTTTTGTAATATCAAAAACAAAAAAAAGCTCGATCCAAAATCGATTATATACACTTATGGGCTTTTAAGGAACTTTAAATTCTTGCTTGTTGTTTATAGCTTTGACTTTTAGATTTTAAGATATAAGCATTACAAACTTGTAAAACTTATAATTTTCTTACTTCAACTTGACAAGACGATTACTCGAAAACTCTTAAAGCTTTTTTTAAAAATAAATATAGATTCAAAAACTAAATGTCCTCATGCATATATTTGCCGCTCATTATTTATATGTATCTTTTAGAGTTTCGAAGATATTACGAGTGAAAGTATGAAAAATGAAGAATAAACTCGTTCGGAAGGATCTTTTTAAAGTTAAAAAAAAAATAGAACTTGATGCAAAATCCAATTATATGCACTTCGAGGGCGTTTAAATAGATACAAATCCTTGCTTATTGTTCAAAACTAGCTCTTTTAATTTTATAAGCATTAAATCTTGAACAACGGAAACATTTCGATCTTCTTCAACTTGGCAAGACGATTACTCGGAATCTATAACAGTTTTTTTTTTAAATAAATAGATTTTAATACCACATTTTCTAGTATGAATTTTTGTCGCTTACTATTTGCAACCATTTATTATAGTTTACCATATATTTTGATTGAAAGTTTGAAAAATGAAAAAACACTTGCTGGGAGTGCTACTTCTTGAAGTTTTTTCGGAAAAAAAAGAAAAAAGAAACTATTAGGTTCGGAGGTATAAGCGTCCAAAGTGTTTACATTTTCCGCCATAGAAACCCCAACCGTAGATGTTATTCACATCAAAATTTTAATTTCTTATACTTATTAGTGTTTTCTCACAACCGGTCCGCTCGTCTGAAAAATGTTCGCCACCACCACGAGTTTCTCCGAAATTCGATTTAATCTTTTAGCCCACCCACTGTGCATATCTAATTAAAAAAAATTTAGCCTCTGGAAAATCAAATTTGAATGATATCATATCCTTTTCATAAAAAAAAAAAAATCCGAAGAGAAATCCAGAAAGGGGGTCGCCTATTTTTTTTTTTAAGAATGAAGGTAACACGACCATATAACCAGTAGCTTCTAAATATGCACTGCAAAAAACAGTAATAGAACATGCAAATAATAATATGAAAGTCTTCACGATTTAGATATGAATAAGTAGTACATCAAAACTGCGTTCCTTAATCCTCTGCAAGCCAGTAAAAATAATCATCATTTAAAAAATGCAATTATTTACAAAGCATGGAGGGGGGTTAAAATCTGTGACAGAGCAAAAAAAAAAATCTACGAAATGAGTAGTAGTTACGTCCGATTTCAATAAGTTTCAGGGAGAGAGAGGAATATGCTGAACTCAAGTTACGAGTCAGTCGTATTATTATATGTCTGTGGTCGATATCCAAAAACGCCAAAAGGATAACAAAAGAAAAATCGTAATGTAATTCCACCCCCAACCCCTTTTTTTTTTCTTTGTACCGTACATTTTGTCATAGCAAAAAGTACAAACCTTTCCCGCTGGCAATAAATCCCTTTCAAATGAAAATTATTTCACGGGAGGAAATAAAACAAATTCCAAAATATATGCTCAGAAAATAGGTGATTCTGAAATGCAGAATTCTGGAATTCGAGGACTCCGATTTAGCTGCACCAATCGGACAAAAAAATAAATTACGGGGAAGTTATTCGATGTCCCTAAGTTTTTCGATGTCCTTCCTCCTCTACACAAACGTGGCATGGGAAAAAGTAGAAAATAAATTTTAATCGCACACGAAATTGAACCAAATTAATGCCGATTCATTTCAAAATAATTATATACATGACATTTATGAAAAAGCTTTCGTAGAGTGGTAAATGGTATTTACATGTACACCTCGGTTTTAATGAAACTATTAAGCATTTTGATTCTCTTTGGCATACTTTTTATATAGCACAGTCATACGAATTTTTTGGAAAACTTAAGGTGACTTCTCCAGAACCGGAAAATGAAATTCCTGATGAACCCTCTCTTTCCTATGGAATCGAATCACTTCAATGCTGAATCGATATCAGTCATTATCTAAAATTTATCTATCGACAATTCAGAGAAATAGATGTTTAAAGGAAATTTTTTGAACCGGAAGTGAAAAAAGTGTAAATCTTTCGTGAAACCCAACCCCTCCAGAATTTAATGCTGAATTTATATAAATCAACATCTACGCTCCATCTACAGCCTATTTATAGGCAATCTAGATGTTTCGTGAAAAAGTTTGATCCCGATGTAAAAAGAGAACCAGAAGTAGACCTTCTAAGTGATTCATTGATTCTCCTCCGGAAATTTATGCTTAATCTGTATCAGTCATCATTTAAGATATACCTACAGAAGATCTTGAAAATTAGATGTTTCAAAGAAAAGGCAAATTTTCCATTCGAAAATGACATCTCCAGAACCGGAAGTGGAAAAATCGGCCATTTCATCTCCTCTAGAATTTGATTCTGAATCCACATTAGTCATTATCTAAGCCCTATCTATAGCCAATCCTGAGAAATAGATATTTCAAGGAACACTTTTTTGAACAGAAGTGGAAAAAAACTGGAAGTGAAAATTCTTAATAAATCACCCTACTGTGAGACTAAAAACTAAGATCAGAGATATATTATAAATTAAAATATTTAAGCGATAGTAGAATCGAGTGGTGAAGAATAGGCTCCACGTAACGCCGCGGAAATTGTCACTAAATCGGACAGTAGTTTATAACCAATAAATACAAATTAGAATTGAGACATAATCTGATTGGAAGCGAGCCAGTGCCCAATCAGATACCAACCCCTGAACCAGCGTTTACTTAAAAGCAAAGCAACGCCAATCAAGTTACAAGGTAAGAAGTAAGGCATGTTTCCCTAAAACCAATTAGAAAAAAATTACCTAACTAACACATAGGACTAAGAGAATTGAAAATAAGTTCATGATATGAAGATTTAAAAATATATACTGGAGATGTGAAGGAACTGTGAGTGTGTGATAAACAGCGTTGAGAAAAGACAGCTGGCGTCCTATGATTCAAGGACGGCGATTTTGTCTACTTGTGTCACATGCAGTCGAGGTATGTTTCGATTTCTATATATTTATGAATGGAATAAACAACTAATTTTGATATTTGCAATAACTAGGCTGTTCACCATTCTTGTCTCAAACAGTAACGCTAACCTATAGAAATAATAAAACTTTGGTCTGACATTGTTAAAAATAATGGAATGATAATGTGAGTAATAAAGTAATGTCTTAGGGGATTATTGCATTCCCAATTCAGCTTAATAAGTCAGTATGTTAAATAAAATATTTGAAAAAATTAATAAAGCTTCTTTAAGGTGCTAGCATCACAGTAAGCCAAGCCAAGACGAATCATTTCGAGGTCCCTGTGCTAGAACACGTAACTCCACATCTCAAATAGCAATATGTTCACTTGATGAAGTTTCGTACAGGACAGAGCACCAGGCGCGAAGCGCCTTTAGTCTCCAATCTCAATATATGATTCGTATCTTCATGCTGTGACATTATTTCATTGACCCATGTTATGGAAGCTCGATTTTTTTTTATTTACTATTTTATTTTTCACTTGGCTCCTAGTGTGCACATTTGGAATTAGTCAGTTTGGGGGGGTTGATGCAGATCTGAGGGTTACCTAGCAATTTGGCAGTTTAAGGATTAAGAATACTTTTTTAATTTGAAAAGTATTGATCGCGATATTTAATTAATTTCAGTTGCTAGTCAAGGGGTTTACCTAAATCCGGTTATTCAAGGTTAAGTACTGCACGGGGTCTCTTACGAGATTTGGCCTTGCAGTGATTATAGTCAGGTAGACTGAATATAAGTTCATTTGGAACTGAAGGCAGGTTGTCGTAGAATTTTAGCGCTAGCTTTTTAATTTGGGCTCCCACGGTTTTTATTTTAAAGTCTTTTCTAATCACCGAGTTCCTTAAATATCTAGGGGCTTTCCTGATACACCTTAGGATTTTATTTTGTCTTGTTTCTAAGAAGTCTATAGTAGTTTTACAGGCATATACCCATACGGGTGCTGCATACAGCATTCCCGGGCGGATGACCGATTTGTATATTAGAAGTTTGTTTTGATAATTAAGGTTTCCGTTTCCTATCATTGGGTATAAAGCTCCTGTGGCATTATACGCTTTTTTGATTATGTTTGTTACGTGCAATTTCCAAGTTAGGTGGGAGTCTATCGTTACACCCAGGTATTTAGTTGATTTTTCCGCGCGTAGTGCTTGGTTGTTTATATACAGAGGCAGCGGGGGTTTATGCTTCCTAGAGAAGTAAATCCAATGACATTTATTGGGGTTCAATTTTATTTGCCATTTTTCCAGCCATGTTTGGAGTATGTCTAAGTGTTGTAGCTGTCTGTGCATTACTGTGAGATAAGTGTGTTTTGCAAGTATCGCACTGTCGTCTGCATAGAGTGCCAGCTCGGTGTTTGGAGTCCTGGGGATGTCATTCAGGTATATGTCAAAAAGTGTCGGCCCCAGGATGAATCCTTGCGGTATACTACTTTTTATGAGCTTGGGTGTAGCTAAGCTATCTTTAACTCTGACTTGAAAGTGTCTGTTATTTAAGTATGAAATTAAAAGTTTGACTAGTGCGTCAGGGACTTTTAGGGTGATCAATTTGTATGCTAAACCACAATGCCACATTTTATCAAGGGCTTTTTGTATATCCAGGGAAATTGCAGCTGTGGGTGTCTTGGTATTTAGTCCAGAAGATATGTACTCTACCACTCTCAGCAGTTGATGAGTGGTGGAGTGTTTTGGCCGAAATCCAAACTGCTCCGGAATGATAATGTCATTCTCACTAAGGTGCGCGTTCAGTCTCTTAAGAATTATTTTGTCAGTAATTTTACTAAGTGTTGGCAGTAGGCTAATTGGTCTGTAGTTGGCTGGAATTGTGGCATCCTCTCCCGCCTTATAGATCGGTATAATTATCGCGTCCTTCCATTCTTTAGGGAGATAGTTTAATTTTAGTATTTTATTTATTAAAATATTCATGAAAAAAATTATATTTAAGGGTAGGTTTTTGACCGCTACGTTCCTGATTTTGTCGTGTCCTGGACTCTTACGGTTCTTTAAGTTTTTGATAATTTCGACTATCTCTTGCGGTGTGGCTGGGTTAATCTCAGCCGTGACCGGGGAGTTTCTAAAGTTATTTAGTGTTTGCCTGACCATTTTTAGGGTGTCCTGACACATTAAATCGTGGTTTGGTTCGAATTGCTTTTCGTAATGCTTTGCGAGCGCCTCGGCTTTTTCTTCATCTGAGTACGCAGTATTATTACCATCTAATAATGGCGGGAGTTTATTTTTCTGTTTCCTAAGTTTTTTGGCGAATTCCCAGAGTGACACGTCTTCTGGGTTAAGCGATTCGATTAACTCTTTATACTGTTGCTGCTTTTCCGCGACGATTTTTTCCCTGACTTTACACGTGAGTCTGTTAAGCTCCCTTTTAAGGGTAGGGTCTCTATTAGCCTGCCATGTCTTTCTAATTCTGTTCCTCTGTCTTACTAATTGTCTGACATGGTGAGAAAGTGTGGGTGTTTTAGGTGACTCACGATGTGTTGTAGCAGAGGCAATTGCTCTCTTGATTTCTGTTGTGAGTGTGTGCGTGGCAGAGTCAACATCCACCGTGCTCATTATGTCAGGTACTGCTAAGTGCGGCTCGAATAGTGCTCTTTTGAATACGTTCCAGTTCACCCTCTCTTGTCCCAGAGAGGCTGGAAGAGGTGTGTTCAGATCAAATGTCACTAGTACCGGTAAATGATCCGAGTCGAATTCATCTAGGGTATTAATAGTGTGAGCGTAGTCTAT
This sequence comes from Amaurobius ferox, assembly GCA_951213105.1. Lineage (NCBI taxonomy): Eukaryota > Metazoa > Arthropoda > Arachnida > Araneae > Amaurobiidae > Amaurobius > Amaurobius ferox. Next base: position 67,298,240 of record OX578133.1, on the reverse strand, counting down.
GTTTCTTGTAAGGACAAAATCTATGAAAGAACCATTGCCGCGTGTGAAGCAGGTTGGACTCGATGGTGCAATGAAGTTGGTGTTTGTTGTGCTCAGCAGTCTGTTTATGCGTGCACCGCGTGTGTTGGCTCTTCTACAGCCCCACCTACGGTAGTGCGCGTTGAAGTCACCCGCAAGTATGGTGTTCGGGTATTGCGAGAAAAGCAGTTCCAGTTGCGCAGCTACATTTATTCTACTGGTATGTTTGAGATATATCGAAGTTAGCATAAAAGGGTTTGTATTATTTATTTTTATTTTTATACTGGTATTTTCTACTCCTTGAAGATTTATGTTATTTACTTCCTCGTGGGGTATATTTCTTTTAATGTATATTGCTGTTCCTCCATGGGGCCGTCTAGCAGTTGTATTTGGGCTAAAGTTACGATAGCTATTATAGTTGGCTATATTTAGTTTTTTATTTTCTCTAACTTTAGTTTCCTGAATTAACAAGGCGTCTACTTCATTTTCGTTTACATAGTTCCTAAGTTCATTTATCCTTGGAGATATGCCATTCGCATTCCAAAATATTATTTTAAAGGATTCTTTTTGGGACCTATCCATGCCGGGTTTGATTCTCACTGTTATTTTCAAAATCTGCGATTATTTTGAAGGCCTCAAAAACCATTGACATTGGATCGCTCTTTTTTTGTATTAACTCTGCGAACTGCATCAACAGATGTTTTAAGTCGTCTAAATTGAACATACTGATAAATCCTCTGATGAGGTTCAGGATTTCATCCATCTTTTTATCATCGGATTTAACAGTCGGTTCAGTCTCAGCTACCATATCCTCAGCCTCAATCACGGTTTGAACTTGGTTTTGAGTATCCTTTTGGATCTCCGTAATCTTTTGTCTTTTTTCAACCGTTTTTTCTAACAGATGGGTTTGCGCGAGCTTCCCTGACGCGTTTGGTTTTAGTTTCCCGTGTTTTGATTTCTTTAGTTAATTTAGTTTTTGGATTTACTTCTTTAGATTCCTGAGCTAGTTTTGCCTGTCTGGCTTTTTCCGCTTCATTTCTCCTTTTAATGGCTGTAGTAGCCAGCTTTATTTCTTCCGGAGTCAATTCTCTGGAAGTCGATGGTTTAGGGACTTGCTCTTGCACCGATCTGGTAGGTGCTGAAGGTTGAATTCTGGTTATCTGTGGCACAGTGTGCGTGGAGTCCTGACGGGGTGCCTTGGTGTTTAGACCGAGGGCCTTTTGCCTCCAAGAGGGTATCTCATTTTGGGAGGGAGGGGGGGGCATGCGCCGGTGCCTTTCCTCTATTCCAAGGGTTCTTCGGGCAGAGCCGAAAGTTTGCCGGGTGGTCACCTTTGCAGTTTGCCTTCTCTGTCCTAGGTCTCTGGCAGTCTCTTATCAAGTGGTTCTCTGCACACTTAAGACACTTAGGTGGCATCGAATAGTTGTCAGAGGAGTGGTTGAACTGTTGGCACCTGTAGCAGATCTTAAACCCCCGTGCTCTAAAGGCCTCTACCTTCACAGCCATGTAACCTAATCTTGTTATTGAGTATACCCTCTGCCAGTTATCCGTGGGCCTAAGGCTGAGTAGGAAGATCGGCAGCGGCAATTTAGTGTTTCTCAATTGAGAAACCCGGACTACATCTAACGCTTCGGTTGTTAGAGTAACTTTTAGAGTCTCAATGTCATAACTGGTTGGTAGTCCCTTCAATACTACCTGTTATGGCCTTTCCGTTTTAAGATTTAAGCTGTGAAAGGGGATTTTCTCGCTGGTTAAGTGGCGCTGAACAGCCCTATAGGCGTCAGCGTCCTTTGGTATCAACTTTAACATCTCTCCTGCAAGTTTGCCAGTTACTTTATTTTCCGTAATCTCATTTAGTTTTTTGAGGAGCGCCTGGTAGTTTTCATTAAACTTGATGAAGAAGCATTCCGCTTTTGGGTCTTTTTTCTCAACATCATTGCTTTTTTCCCTAAGTCTATTTTCAGCTGTTTTCGATTTTTGCACCATTTTATATTCAACATTTTGGCTTACAATTTCAGCATAAGTTTTTTGATTAGGATCTTTTACTTTACTAGAATGATCATTTACATCATTAGTGTTATCAGTTGCAATACTACAGTCCATGTTATCATGGTCACTAGATTTTAAGTTTAACAGTTCAAACTGGTTTTTGGTAGGAACTTCCGTAGTGGAATTTTCCTCTATCCTAGCCTTTTTACTTGGATTTAAAACCGGTTCAATTTCATCTTCAATTTTAATTTCCTTTATCAGTCCTATTTCTAGCAGTTTAGTTTCAATTAATTTACTACCTAACATATTATTCTCACATTTATAAATTACATAAATATTACTATTCTCAAATTTCTCAATATCATGGGTCAACAAAAAAGAGTTTACAAAAGAAAACGAACCTATTATCCGGGAGACTTGATCCTTGTCCTGTCCAATCAATCCATTCCTGAGCATCTTCTCGATGTGCAGAGTCAACACGTAAATCACGAGTCCGCAGAAGTTCATCGCTTGCTTCACATCCTGAGTCCACGTGAATATCGATCCATCCTGTGGCAGGGAGTCGCAATAGGTAGTCATGGCATCCTTAAGAGGCCGAGCATCTTCCCCATCCAACTCACCAGCAATAGTCCGCGTATATTCTAATTGAGCACTGTCCAAATCCATAGTCGAGAGAGGATGAAATCAATCCAAAAGTCCGAAAAAGCACAACCATGTGGGGAAAACACACGTGGCGAACCAAGTTGGAAAAGCACAAAAAGAAATGGCGAGTACAAAGTACGTCACCAAATAGGAAAACCACAAAAGTCGGCTGCAAATTGCTTAGATTTGGAATTGAGATTAACATTAGGTGCATTAGATGAATTAACGGGTCCTGAAAAGGGACTTTTCAAGAGAGAGGCTTTAGAAGCCTCGGGTTCAGCAGGGGGGGGGGCAGGAGGTAAATAATTATATATACCGACATTGCAGGATTCGGCCATCCTCAGGAGTTCCAGCACAAGTCCTTCCCTCGTCAGTAGCATCTCTGCATAGTCGGCCTTATCAGCTGCAGTCATGCCGGTCTTGGCTGACGCAATCATGACTTTCCGGTCCAGGTCTTTAAGCATAGTCCGTAATTTATTAACATCGTCGATGGTAGGTGGAATTTCCACAAACTTATCAATTGGATTAGATGGAGATGGATTAATTGTACAAGCCGTACCAACATTAAGTTCCATTTCGTTGCCCGGCGCTACCGGGGCCTCATTCTCCGACTGCATAATGCTGCGGAGCTAAGGACAGAGCAACCTTCACTTACGGAGTCTAAACTCCGAATCCACATCACAGTAATAATAATAATAACCACATATTTTGGCATCGCACAAAAATGTGGTGATTATTTATTTAATTATTAGCTTTTTAAAGAAGCTATGTTATATTTTTTTAAATATTTCATTTAACATACTAACTTATTCAGATGCGTTGGAAATGCAATAACCCTCCAATTTCTTCATATTTTAAAATATTTATTTATACTGACAACTCACGTTATTATTTACAAACATTACCTATTACTCACAATATCATTCCATTATTTTTAACAATATGAGACCAAAGTTTTATTATTTCTAGACCAGCGTTACTGTTTGAGACCAGAGTGGTGAATGGCCTAGTTATGCCAAATATCAAAATTAGTTATTTACTCGCCACATGAGTATATAGAAATCGGAACATATATATATATATATATATATATATATATATATATATATATATATATATATATATATATACACTCATCAAAAGTGAGATTGCAACCACCATGAATGAGTGAACTCAGCCATATGCAGATCACAGTAATGGTAGAAGAGAGAGTCATATGTAAATGGTTAAGTTTTCGTACGTATCGGGTCACGTGATACCTAGTTTCGAATGATAAAGACCAGCAGACGGCACGTTCCGTAAATGTTATCAGTGGCGATTTGCAGTAGCCAAACTTTCGAAAAAGTAAAGAAGCGATGCCTCGAAAACGTCAGTGAGCTGTATACCGGCAGTTAACGGCTGGGGAACAAGACCGTATCCTGGAGCTGCGTAACGTGGGTTTATTGATGCGTGCAATTGCCGCGCGTGTTGGGCACAATGTGAGTACAATCCAGCCACAGACTAATATAAACAGACTTTGCACTCGACCTCAGCGCCCTCAACCGCCAACCAAAATATCAAGGTTGGCACGTTTGGCGATGGCCTTTGACGATTTTCGCCAAGACGTTCTGCTACTATAAACCTATTTGGCACTGAACGAAACACTTGGAACTTGGAAGAACTTTGTTCTGTCATCGCATGGTAAACTACACGTGGTAAACATACTTTCTCTGCTATTTTGGATTTGATAATCAATTATTTTATATTTTATGGATTATATAAAAGAAAAGGAATTACGTTTACAAGGTATGTAATTTATTTTTATTTAAATAAAAAAAATATTTGTTATCCATTCCATATTTCATCCTATGCACGTGTTCATCATAAGAAATTGGTGCAGTATTATCACTGCCGACTAGATTAAATTCTAAGAAGCAGTAGCATTATTAATTAAAAAACCTTTTCCGCATTTATATTAAATGTATAAAAATTGATATTTGGATAGCTTTTTCTAGAGAAAGTTGAATATAATATTGAATGTGTACTTATATTTTACATGCTTTTTACTAACTGACGTAATGTGGAAAATAAACCACCCCCCTTTTCTAATTAACGATTGAGTTCGACACTTTTGATAATTCATTTATGTAAATTTGTTATTTAGTATAAGAATATTAGTGTATTTAAATATCTATATATAATAACAGCATCGCAGAATAAATTAAAAACTAAGCAATTTAACAATCAACACGCTAGTATACTTTTTAGGCTGAAAATATTATATAATAGTTTAGTCTTTTGGGTATGTTAGCTTGTAATTTTTGTTGTATAATGATTTACAGTGATGCAATGAGTCAATTTTTTTTATTTAGTTTATGATTGCATGAATTAAATATATATCTATGTTTATTTATTTAAATTTACACATATTATAGATAAAAGTAGTTTCAAATGCTGATCATGTTTATAGTTTAAAAAATTATGGAAGTATAGTTCCGTAATTTTTTTTTTGGCCGCATAAACATAAAATTCTCAATTGAGCGATAGTCGCCAAATCTAGCATATAGTATTCTGTGATTCCAGCGATGTGTGACAAGATGGACGCAGAAACATCAGAGAACACGCCGGAGGGGGAGTGAATCGAACAGGCTCACGATAGAGCGCACAGACTCGCAGATTCGGAGAACGACTCGTCGAGACACGTTTGCAAAGGCAAGTGACATCCGAAACAGCCTGCCTCCATCAACGGTTGCCCCTGTGTGCAAACAAACCATTCGCAGGAAGTTGTATAAAATGCAGCTGCGCACAAGGTGGCCAGCCACTGGAGTACCATTAAGCGCTCGATATAAGGATGCACGTCTGACGTGGTGTCGTCGTCGTCATCGCAACTGGACCAATGAATTGCATCGGGTTCTGTTTACGGATGAATTGTACTTCTGCCTCTGGTGAAATGACAGCCGTGGGCGACTGTGGCGGCTTCCCGGGGAAAACCACTTACCAGCCCATAGCATCGAGAATCACACCGGCCCCACACCGGGCATCATGGTTTAGGGCGGTATCATTTTCGATAAACAGACAGCTCTGGTGTACATTGCAGGTATTCTGACAGCCGACCAGTACGTGACAGAAGTTGTGATGCCTATAGTTCGGCTAATAGTGCAGGCCGTCGCCGGCACGGTGTTCCAGCAAGACAATATCTCACTGCACACCCCACGGTGAACTCTTAACAGCCGGAACGGAATTCACATCCTTTCCTGGCCGGCAGCTCGCCGGATCTTTCCCCCATTTAACACGTGTGGGCCCTCATCGGACGTCAGGTGCACCGGTAGACATAGTAGACGAACTGCTTGCCGAAGTGGACGCTGCTTGCAAGGATTACTTCAGACAACTATTAATAGCCTCATCGATAGTATATCTCACCGTCTAGCAGCATGTGTAGTTGCCCGTGGGGGCCACATTCTTTACTGAATGGACAGGTTTCTTTTGCAAATTTTTGTTTGTACTTTTAATCATTTGCAAATGCCTCTCTTCTACAGGTACTATGATTTGCATATGACTACATGCATCCTTCATGGTGTTCTAATCTCACTTTTGACGAGTGTACCTCGACAGCATGTGACAGAGTTAAGCCATTTCTCCATTGATGCGCCGCCATAGTACTGGATATTAATTGAACTATGGCATCAATTGGTATAATGTAAAATTTAGCTAATATCGGCATTGTATTTATATACACAAGTTTTATGCAATATTCCCAATCAAAATCTATCAAATTTCTTTCCGGATAAATAGATGCTAACAAGTGTAATTATATTATCTGAAGATATTAGTTTTTGCATGATACTGGAATAAATTAGTCGGCATTGCCCGAGTTTTAAATAAGTGACCGCTACGTAATTAATACATATACAAATAACACCACTCAATTTCAAAACAGCCTGTTTTGGACCCAAATTCCTTCTCACTTATCGTTTCAATCCAAATCCTTCAGTTTCAGCGTATGTGCAGTCGCAAGCAACAATTTGCTGCGAATGCTCCCAAACGCATACTGTTCCCAGTTTGTGACGCCAACTGAAGAAAAAAACGGTATCATAAATTTTAATGTCCATGCTTTTGGCTGGAAATTAACAGAAAGTCATAAAATAGAGTAATAAAAAAACATTAACTAGAGTGTGGCTTAACTCTACTTTCTCATGCAAGAATTCATTTTTCTCAAATTTTACAAGACAAAATTTGAAAGATCGGTATCGTGGCCTGAAATTATTACACATATAGCTTGTTACCGTTCGCTTTGAAGGGCTTGAAAAAAATCTTTCGATTGATACCATGCATGACAATGTACCTCCCCCCGGGTGGGGTTGACTTACCTCTAAGAGGGTTAATGACGTCACGTACAAAACAAAACTGTATCGCGACTATTTTTCACAACAACGATTGAAACTATGTCAACAACGTCTGGTGATCATTGAGACATAAACAAACCCTTATGTGTATGATTATAATAATTTTGTCCTATACTGCCATGTTGAAGAAATATAGAAGTTTCCCCTCGAATACAAAAAAATTCTATCGAATTTTAGATTTTTTGATAACAAAGACGGTTATAAAGTTTCGTCAAAATCCATTAATATTTCTGGCTGCTATCGTGTACACAATAAATCGATAACACATAGGACAGACGGACATTAATCCAAAAATAGTCAAAACGTGTTCGAGAGGTCTTAAAACATATATTGGCATCAAAATCTAAAAAAGGAAATTTTCGTGAAAACAATACTTTCTCATTATAAGAAAGTAAAAATTGATAGAATGCAATAAACGCCCATATTTCTACCAAACTATAGAATTGTGCTAATCTTACTTTTTCGGATGAAGAGAAATAAGAAAATAAAAAAAGTAAAATGTGCATATTTCGATGTATTTAAAACCAAATAAATAAATATTAAGTAATTATTATACGGCTTAAAGCGGTATTTACTGTTACTAAATAATTATTCTACTAGATAGAACGTATTTCAATCTTTCCGATGATGTCAAGATGGAAACTAATATGGGGATAGTATTTTCGATCGCTAAGGACCCGATTTGTATGAAAATCACTCAAAATCATGCTCCAACGTAAAAAAAACAAGAAAGATCAATCATGCTTAAAGCATTGATTATGAAACACTTTCCAACTTCAATGCAATTTTATTTAAACATCTCTAAAATGCAATACATTCCTTGGTTATATTTTAAAACTTATCACAATACTACATTAATTTATTATATTTGAAAACTTAAACCTTCATCGAAAAAAATTAACTTCCTTCAAATGATGGCATTGAAATATAAATTGTCTTGTTTAAACATCTCTAAAATGTGATACATTCCTCGGTAATAATTTTAGAATTATCATAATACTACGATAATTTATTATATTTGAAAACTTCATCGAAAACAACTGAAATTCATTCAAATGACGTCATAGAAAAATAACACGCCTGGCTCTCTCTATAAAAGCAACATTTCATTCATAAATAATTTCCCATTCATGTCATTCATCACAATACTATAATAATCTATTTTATTTAAAAATTAGACCATGGAGCTACAAGTAATTAAACTCAATGCTTAAAACTTCATCGAAAAAAATCGTCCATCTCTTTGCAAAATCAGTGAATATTTCATTCATATCAGCTATGCAGACTCCATGAACTAAATGATTTTGTGTTAAAGAAATACAGCAATTCTAATACAACTCATTCTGCATATTTTGCTGTTTACATTTTACATAGGTGAAAAATAGGCTTCGTTGTAGAAATAATCAAATTTGGATGAGAATTTAAACTCAAATATATTGTAATTGAGTTGTTTCAGTATGTAGATGCACAGAATTTAAGCAAAAATAAAGTGGTTTTAGGACGGATACAACACTCAATATGAATTAAAAAGAGCTTAAAAAATCGCGATTTTGAGACAAGAGGGATGCCATATATCATTTTGAAGTGGGTCATGTGATCGTTTCATATCATGGTCACGTGATCGCTTCATATAAGAGGTGTTATTGTTATTTTAATTTTTATTTAAAAAACAACTGAATATATTTCGCTGAATTTTTTTTTATAAATTTTATGGAACAATTTGAATATTACCTAAAATTTTCGAACCAAGTTGTGAATTTTAAATCCGCTTAAAAAATGTTTGAAAAATAAGTTCCCATAGGGCTCAATGTATTTCATTTTTTCAACTCGGGTTCAATCCAAAACTAATTGGGTGATATTATTCATTTATATTCCCATAGGTTCTACAGACCGTCTGAACAACATACTAAAATTTCATTTTGATTAAGTCATTTTTACGGCAGTTATCGTGCTAACGGGCGGACAGACAGACAGACAGAATGAACAAAGTCATAAACACTTTTCAACTTTGTTGTAAAGTGTTAAAAAATTAAAAACTATGTAAAGAACCTTGCTTCCCTAACCGGAAATCGAACCCTTTATCTCCGAACTGGCCAGCGACGCTTTTCCGTTAAGCTACTGAGACGAAATTGCAAGCTCTTGTCGTTGAAGTGGACTCTGCAACTAATTCAAATTTTTAAACCTGTCTCAAAGGTCTATCTTACCACCTAACTCAGTTCCGAATTTTTCAGCTATTTGAAGCTTAGAATGTTCACTGCAGATAGACACACAAAGATAGACAGGTGTTCACACTCAGATAGCCAGAAAGTCAAATATATTTTATTATGTAGTGTTTAAACAAATTGATTATGTATACTCAAATATGAATATAATTAAATACTTTTTATTAATATTGAATAATACCACATTCTAATTTAATTTATGCATTTCTTTTTATATTTAGTTCTTATTTTAGTGTATTTTGTAATATAACCTTCAATTATTGATCTATTAGTTTAATTATGTATATATAAATAAATAAAAATGAAAAATAATAAAATAAGCTAAAAAAATTAGAAAAATCAAATAATCGGAAAATAATATACATTAATATTAATGTTTTCAATTTTATTTTCGCTAAAAAAATTGTAACTTTAGCCAGTTTGAAACTACGATTTGAGAGTCCTTATAATGGTGTATAGTGGCATCCTCGATTATCCATTTCTTCAATGAATCTCAGGTTTAGTAAGAATTTTCATCTTTGCTTCATGTTCATATTCTTTTTTACTTATACGAGTAATAGTCCTGTCTCCTGCTCTGACTCACTGGACGGGTCTGGGAATGTAGTTGTGGACGTTCATACTATCTCCCTGGTTGTATTTCGACTTGTTCATTCCAGTGCTTTGAGATAATTTAAGATGTTGAGGTTGATAGCGTATACACATGGTGAAAGAAGAAGGGTTCATGCCATATGGTAATACAAATTTTCTTATATTCATTTTTTCAACTTTTGATGCCTGTAGCCTGAGTTTGAGCATTTATTGTAATGTACTATGGCTCAATCTGAAACAGGCATTTGTTTGGGTTAATTAGAATTAAATACTCAGACCTGAAGATGAATTTAATTCTGATTAATTTGGGCCTGTGCTGTTCTTTTCTCTTATCGGCATTATGTCCATGGTTTTGCTTCTATGGTGATGTTAATATTACTTGAATTTTTTATTATTACATTTTTCTAATATATATATATATATGTGTGTGTGTGTGTGTGTGTGTGTGTGTGTGTCATCACAAAACTCACGAAACCTTGATTAGTTAGCCAGCTGCCGGTGTATCAATTTACCCCACTCTTGGCTGTGTTGATATTGATAAAAGAAAGAATATATCAATAACAAATAACAATTCAAAAGCAAATAGTATTTTATGGAGTGCAACTTATTCTTTGTAATGTTAATAATATTAAGAATAAAAAGAATGAAACATAAACGTTATATAAGATATTGATAAGGGTTATTAATATTTCATCTTTGTCGTACTTCCTTTTCAATATATATTTTCCTGGACTATCAGTAAGACTTTATGGGTTAATTTCTAATCATTATCTTGAGAGCAAAAGAAAATAATTAATGAAATATGTTTAGTTTGTTGAACATATCTGAAACAGGCATTCGTGTAAGCTAATGCATCGCAATGCGTAATTAGTGTAAGTTAATGCATCGCATTAACTTGCCCAATTGAAACGTATCAACTTTCTTCCAACGACGGAGTCGCACTTTAATTATAATATATAGAAAGCGAGCATAGAAGTGTAATGAAAATATCTTAACATTCAGTACCCAGATGAGCTCTCAATCCACAAGAATGTTAGAAAGCTCATCCGAATTGTTCAGAAGACATCAAAGAGCAAAGCACACATTTACATTGCTCTGTTAACAGTTTCTTTGGGATAACTTTTACTTAAATATTTTCTATGAAAGACTACAAGTGTTTATAAACTGTCTCTATTTAAAACAGCATCTTCTTAACGTACAGGAAAAAATTTCAAAGTGCCATATGAAGTGCCATATATTTTAAAATCTATAAAGTGCCATATATTTTAAATATTTCAGACGTGTTTTATCATACTTAATAACTTTTACTTGGTTAGAATTATATCGCGCAACACGAGTGCATACTAATTGTGAAAATGAAAAGCTCCTACTTTTCCATAGAGACAAAATTTCGCATGTGCATTATTGCACAATTTCTACTGTTTCAACTTGCCATGACTTCCCCTACTGCTAAATTTAACTTGAAACGCAAACCCCTGCATTATTTTAATTACGACGGTAGCATTTAAAAATTTATATGTAATATATATATATATATATATATATATATATATATATATATGCGTGCAGGGGCGGCATTTCAGCATTTCATTTGGGGGTGCGAGATTTATATGTATGAAAATCCACAATATGGAATAAATAAAATGTTTGTTTACAGGGGGGGGGGGATCACAAAATTGAATTGATGTTGAGAAAAATAATTGTTGTTAAAATAATTTTTGTACATAATTGTGTTAACATAATTGTTTTTAACATAATTTTTCTAAATACAAATGCCTATATTTACCTTTCATTGAAGTTTTAAACATCGGTTCTTAGAGTCTGGAAGAAAAAAATTTTTGTTACAATAACATCTTAATCCAGTGGCATAACTTGTTCTATAAGTAAAACAGCTAAAGATGAAAGTTTTTCTTGGTCCATTGTTCTGCGAAAATAATTTTTCAGCCTGCTGAAATACGAAAAAGACCTTTCACAACTGTCTGAGCTGATTGACACAGTCAAAACAATTTAACTAATAATGTTAAGAGAGCAAACACATTTTTTAAATTCCGCTCTTTAAAATAATCCAAGCCACTTTTAAAATTGGGATGGTCCATGTTTTCATTTTTCACCATTGAATAAAACAGTCGCAATTCACATAACAATTCCTCTTTTTGGAAGTTATATACTTTGCATATGGTTGAAACATTTTCTTTCTCTTTTTCAACATCTGATCCGGATAATACTGAACTAGGGCAAATAAAACAGATATATTGTTCTCATTGAATCTTGTCTCAATTTCATTAGATACTGAATCTATAATTTCATATTGAATATTGATTCTGTGATATGATTTAACATCATCATGGGGATTTTTTCACCGCTTCTGAATTCGCATGAAATTTTTTTACGCCTTTTTAGTTTTAATCCAGAATAAGAATTTTTTTCGCAAAATTCTGTCATAAAACTCTACACTTGATTGAAATATGCATCAGTGCGAAAGGAACTAACAGTTTCAATAGTAGCTTTAGCCAAAGCTTACACAGTCTGAAAATTAATATCACATGAATGAAGGTGCTTTGAGAGAGTATTGCATTGATCTAAAACACTGGGGAATACAAACAAAGCGAACAAAAATCCGAACGATATCATCATGTTAAAAGTGCTTCGGCTCTTCCACCATTGAGAGAATCGTTTTCAGATAATTCTTCCAATGTTAAAATCACCACTTCAAAATTATCAAGTAATGCTTTCATGGCTTTAACTCTGGAAGACCAACCACCTCGTATCACTTAATGATTGTATAGTTGAAGACCTCCAGAAAAAGTATTTGTTGATGAACGAATCTTTTCCAAAATAGCATGTCTTTTATAGGATGCTTCTATGAAAGAATACAATGCATTGAGCTGCTGAAATGCATATCTAGCAGAAGGAATGGATGAGCATGCACTAACTACACATACATTTAATCGGACACTTGAAATTTTCAAGTGAAAAGGATAACATCACCCCAATCTTTTCAAGTTGAAAAGGATTCGTTTCAGCCAGAAGAAAGAAGCTTCACTGTGAAGGTCGGCTCTTTTGAAACTCGCGTTAATAAGCGTGAGAAAACTAACCAGAGGACAGTCGATAAAAAAGGGAGAAGACGATAGACGACGAGGGAAAATTTGGGGGCGCGACCGCGACCCCTCGAGCCCCCTATTTTCCGCCCCTGTATGCGTGGCTGCCGCACCAAACGGCTGCACTGAATTTCATGAAATTTTGTAGGTAACCAAAAAATAGCCCACTTAAAATTTAGTCCTTGTTCCGAGTTTCTAGGACTAGGGGTTGTCGAGATATTTATAAAAAATGAATTCACATAAGGGAAGTATTTTGCAAACGATTTTTTCTTCAAATTCATTTGAAAAAGAATGATATCATGTTGTTAAGTAACTGATTTTTATGAATTTATACAACAGAGAGTTTATACAACCCAATGAATTTATACAACAGGCGACTTTTTTTAAATATTTTCCGATTTAAATAACTACGAAATTCATATAAAAATAAATAGGAATTGTATTTTTAACTGGATCGTATCAATTGCGACTTTTGGCCTGAAAGGTTTAAGGGGATTATTGATATTTTCAGTTTCTCAAGTCAGCTGTTCTGTTTTGACAAAAAATTTTCGGATTCATATATTTTGTTTAGCCAATGTTGAAACAGAATAAAAATGATACGGGTACACCTTCTACTATCATTTTAGCGCTTTCATTTGGCATATGTTAATCAAATTTCATATTATTTGTACATTTATTTACAAACGGTACCAGGATGTTTTATTCTTCAGATCTACCTCAAAGATAATTTTGTATAATGAGAACAAAGATTCTTATACTTCTTTTTACGAGAATTAACTTAAATATTTTAATAGAATGTGTTGAATAACAATATCATTTAGAAAAATATAGGAATTTGCACATGATTGTAAATTTAAAGTTTCTTTATATTATATATTCCGATGAATGGGTATACTGATAGCATTTAATATATGTTCTTAACTAAATTACAACAATATAGAGAGCGTATAAACTTAGTTGAGATAATTCAGCTTTTTCATTAATAAATGTCTTGCATCTCGTATGCAAACAAGGCCTTTAAAATACATGCAGAAATCTGTCAAGCCATAATTTTCGACAGTTTCCTAATATAATATATTTTGAGTTAATGCAATTCACTGGCAGCTAATTAATGCACCATGATTGGTTCGTAATAGTTTTACAAATCGCCTTTACGCCAAAGTGTGATATGTTTTAGAAAATCCTTCTAATTGACAAATCATTTCGGCAGAGTCAAAGTGTATGATTGTGAAAATCATTTTAATCTTAATCGCATTTCTATAACTAATTGAGAATATAGACTTTAAATTAATGCCAATATCAACAATTTTAAGAGCTATAATTCATACAGTTGCAGCTCATGATGGTTTTAAAATAATTTACTTGTTTAACAATAGTGTAGATCCATAAAAACAGGGTTTTTTATCTATTAGGCAAATAGATATAGTGTCTTGAGCCCACGAGCCATTTAAAATCTATTGAAGTATTTCACATGAAAATACATAACATTCCGATTACATTTTACATAAAAAAAGAATCATTTCGCAAAATTCTGCATTAGTAAACACAGTAAACATGTCTCATAAAATCAAAATCAAAATAAGACGAAGTCACAATTGCAGAAGAATACAATACTGCAGATGGAATGTTCTTTTAACCTCAGATTAGTTTACTTATGTTTCTAGTTTCGATTACGATGATGTTTACCGACAAATCGTCTGTCCAATTTAAAAGATAGCATTCAAACTACATTATTAAGTCGTTTGTTATACAGATATCGCCAAACAAATTTGCAGTTTCAAGAATCGCATTAGTTTAAAATTATTTTTTGGACAATTATTTACAGCTTTTTCTACCGGACAAATACAATTTATACTAATTTGGCAACGCTCTACAACTTGGTATTTTACTTTTTCCCTATATCTAAAAGGGGGCGAGATAGCCCCCCCCCCCCACGTAAAAAAGGGTTCAGCCCCCACAAAGTTGTTTTGTCGTGTAGCGCCATAGGGGTTTCTTATGCAGTTGCATTAAGCATCCACAGACTCCCGGATGGAAGGGCACATACATATACACATACGTCCTCAAAAACTTTCGATTACAGTTCAGAATGATGATTGAAACGTGCTCTTCCGTCGAAAACTCGAATTCGAATTTCCGACCCCGTCATAATACTTTCCCTATACATTATACTGTGTGTATATAACGAAAGTAATATGCAACAATCCTTCTTCACTTCTCGAATAAATTGCCTGATCCATTATTTCCCTTTAAACCCCTTATATTACCATCTTTTCGCAGGCAATATCATTGTTTTCCTTGGGAAATAATAAAATGAAAATCTCTTCAATAATTCAAATTGTAATCATAAAAATTACGACGATTTCTAACCAGGTCTAGTTGTTCACATAATATATTTACATATAATATTTGAAATCGGTAGCTGCATTTGTTCTTGAGTTATCGTGTCCACATCTCATACAGAAACACGCACACATAGACGGGCCCCTTATCAAAAGTATTCGAAATGGATTTAGAATGTCTTTAAACATGCTTATTCGTCAAAATCCCGAATACGTAAATTTACAAGGGACCGTTTTTTATCTCCTTGTCACACATTATTTAAATTTTATTTTTTCATAAACAAAACTTTCATACATAATAAAACGTTCATACATAACAAAAGTTTCATACATAACAAAACTTTCAACATAACAGAGACTTTCTCCTCTACATTAGTGCGGGCAAGTAGATAAGGACAAGTATGCGGGCAAGTTCTCGGGTCTTAGGAAGATTTCAAAACGACAATGCATCGAGCGACTTTGATCAATATACACTGGTGTCCAAAATTATCTTTACATACACAAAAACGCTCCTTTTTCAACAACTGCTCGATATACTTGAATGAACTTTTTGGAAGGATACATAGCATCATAACACACAAATGCAAACTGAAAAATCGAATATAAGTGTATACGATACAAAACTAATTATGAAAAATTAAAATTTAAATGATGTGTGACAGATTTTAGAAAAAAAATTTAATAACATTATGATAACGCGTTGTGATATGTTGATATGTATACAGGATATCACAGAAAGATTGAAACGCGCTTTAATTATTTATCTGTTGGAGATAAGTGGGCAATGTAAATTGCATAAATGCTGAAAGTAAGGTCGGAAATAAGAATACGTTAATGGAATAGTCATCCCATTAATTCTCAAAAAGTTACACTTTTTAAATTTTTATACGGCCCCCTTAGACAAATTTGGTCAATCAGAAAAAAAAATTTTTAATACAACAAGATCATTAAGAAAACCGCATATCTGTATCTTTAAAATCAACTGAATTATGATAAAGGAAAAAATCTGACTTATGCCACTTTTCCGTACCATGTTAAAGGCTGTTTAATCAGTGAAAATAGGGATCATAAACAAAGTGACGATAGAAATTGTTTAGTTCAAAAATACGCTAATATGTGTCAAAATTTTTTATCACAAATGCATCTAAATAAAGCATTACACAGACAGAGATCATTTAAAGCAGTGGTACTCACTACACAGTTGGATATCCTATGTATTATCATCCAATTTTATATTTTTTGTGATATGTCACAAATTTACATTTCTAATTTGATATATGGTCCCCATTCACAATGTTCAATTTTCAATTAAATATAACTCGCTCAATTTTAAAAATACAGTTATGACTTTCTTTTAATGATCTTGTTGCATTAAAAATAAAAAATTTTTGATTGACCATAATTGAATAAGATAAAAAAATTCGTCGTATCGTAAGTATCATATAAAAATTTAAAAAATTTATCTTTTTGAAAATTAATGGGAGAACTATTTCATTAACGTAGTCTTATTTCCTACCTTACTTTCAACATTTTTGCAATTTACATTGCCCACTTATCTCCAACAGGTAAAGAATTAAAGCGCGTTTCAATCTTTTTAGGACATCCTGAATACGAGTTAGAGGTCATCAGATTTCCTATTAATGCAAAAGTCTGCGTCTGTTTGTAAGTTATTTAATTTTTCAATGCGCCAACAACTTTCTCTATTCACCGCTTGAGGTCCTACGCTTTTACTCAATTGATATCGGTTGGTCGGTTTCCTATAAGAGACCCTACTCTTGCAGCGCCACAACACTACAATTGAAAGTCACAGGGATGCATAAGGACTTTTCCGAGTAGGCACTACATATTGATTTTCAAAGTTTCGCGAACTGATTCAATTATTCATGTTCCAGGAAGCACCTACATTAATAGAAAACATTACTTTGAAGGGTTTAACAGTAGCAGGAATAAGGAAGTTAATCTGTCTTGCGTAAATAGAGAGGATCACAAACCTGCCAAGTTATCCTGATGTTCTTTAACCAACTTTTAGCACGCAAAATTACAATATTTTTTTAGGTAACAATGCATATTTAACTTGTATTGAACGTTCAAAATATAACTCAAATTTAGATTTTTTAACACTTTACAACATAGTTGAAAAGTGTTTATGACTTTGTTCATTCTGTCTGTATGTCCGTTCGCACGAAAACTGCCGTAAAAATGACTTTATCAAAATAAAATTTTAGTATGTTGTTCAGACGGTCTGTGGGACCTATGGGAATATAAATGAATAATATCACCCAATTAGTTTAGGGTTGAACCCGGGTTGAAAAAATGAAATACATTGAACCCTATGGGACTTAATTTTTCAAATATTTTTTAAGAGAATTTAAAATTCACAAACTGATTCGAAAGTTTCAGAAAATATTCAAATTATCCCATAAAAAATGTGAAAAAAATTTTAGCAAAATATATTCGGTAGTTTTTTAAATAAAAATTAAAATAATAATTACACCCATATTATATTAAGAGATCACGTGACCCACTTCCAAATAAAATATAGCATCCATCTTGTGTCAAATTCGTGATTTTTAAAGTTCTTTTTAATTTATATTTAGTATTCCATCCGTCCTAAAACCGCTTTATTTTTGCTTAATTTCTGCGCATCTATATTCTGAAATAACGCAATTACAATATATTTCAGTTGAAATGATCATCAAACTTTGATTATTTCTACAACGAAGCCGATTTTCACTTATGGAGAATGTAAACACATCAAGATGTAGGATGATTTGTATAAGGATTGCTGAATTTCTTTAAGACAAAATGATTTAGCTCTTGAGTCTGCAATACAGATGATATGAATGAGGCATTCATTGATTTTACATAGAGAAGCAGACGATTTTATAGCAGACTTTTTCCATGAAGTTTTAACCATAGAATTAAATTACTTCTACCTCCATGGTTTTAAGTTTTTAAGTTAAATAAATTATTGTAGTATTGTGATGAATGAAAGGAATGGAATAAAAGTGTATAAAAGTAATATTTACTGCTTTTATATAGAGAGTCAGGCGATTTATACTTCAATTACGTCATTTGAATAAAGTCCATTTTTTTCGATGAAGTTTCAAATTTTCGAATATAATAAATGATTGTAGTATTGTGATAATTTTAAAAATATTACCTCTGAATGTATCACATTTTAAAGATGTTTAAATAAAATTGCACTGTAGTTGGAAAGTGTTTCATAATCAATGCTTTATGTATGATTGATCTTTCTTGTTTTATATAAATCAGCTAATTGGGATAAAATACGTAACAGTTTAAGACCTAATAAAAGATATATATTTGATCGTAAGGATATTTAAAAAAATAAATAAATTGTTAATATTCATATACTTTAAAATTCATTAATTAAAGTCATTTTTTTACAACACAGTTGAAAAGTGGTTATGATATTGTTCATTCTGTCTGTCTGTTCGCACGATAACTGCAATGAAATTTTATTCAAAATGAAATTTTATTATGTTATTGAAACGGTCTGTGGGACATATGGGAATGTAAATGAATAATATCACCCAATTATTTTTAGATTGAACCCGGGTTGCAAAGATGAAATACATTGTACCGTATGGGACCTAATTTTTCAAACATTTTTTAAACAAAGTTAAAATTCACAAATCCCTTCAAAAATATTAGGAAATATATTCAAATTATCCCATAAAATGTATAAAATAAATTTCAGCAAAATGTGTTTGGTAATTTTCTACATGAAAATTAAAATATTAATTACATCCATATAATATGAAGAGATCACGTGATGCACTTCAAAATAAAATATGCCATCTATCTTTTTTCCAGAGTAAAAATCGTGATTTTTAAGTTCTTTTAAAGTTATATTTAGTGTTGCATCCGTCCTACAACCGCTTTTTTGAGTATTTTCTGTGCATCTATAATCTGCGCCAACACAATTACAATATTTTTGAGTTAAATGATCACCAAACTTTAATTATTTATACAACGAAGCCTAATTGTAATGAATGCAGAATGTAAACAAACGATTGTTGATGAGTTGTATAAGAATTGCTGAATTTTTTAACACAAAAATAGTTAGCTCTGGAGTCTGGAATATAAGTGATATGACTGGAATATTTATTGATTTTACTTAGATGGAGAAGCAAGCAATTTTATAACATTACCTTTTTTGATTTAAGTTTCCAATTATTGTACTATGATAATTTTAGAAATATCGCTACTGAATGTATCGCAATATCACCGCTGAATGCATCGCAATATCACCGCTGAATGCATACAAATATTATATTAAACAATGCATAAACGTCCTCTTATATTTTAATTTCAGAAATATAACTGTCATTTGTTCATATTTGAGTTCTTACTCAGTTACTGATATCAATACTTAATATATCCATTCCTTCCGTGACCGATTTAAATACTGAAAGACGCAGTTATTACACTGAATGTGCACACTTGCTAATTACATGCTGGCTAGCCATCGAATCTCACGACTCTCGTCACAAACTTTCAAACACACTTGATCATTCTCCCTGTAATGTCGCACCCCCTTTTCTGATTTGCTATTGGTGACAGAGGGGATGGCGGCTGTTTATTTATGTTTGAGTTCGCATTAGTTCACGTGAATGCACTATTTGGTTATGTACTGCATTTAAAGTACCTTATTGTCTTGATTGACACTTGCAGCCTAAATGTCAACATGTTATGTGATACTAGATTATTCGCCAAGTTCGCCAAATGTATCGCCAAGCGTTACAGACTAGCGGAGAGAAGAGCATTTCTTATATACTAGAAGATATACCCGTATTATAAAGGAATTCTAAGTTTGTTAAACGTTAACTCCTATTAACGTTAATTTTATCAATTTGGCGACATTTTTACCACTTTTGCACCATTTCGTTAATTTGACAACATTTAAAAAGTTGACCAGGTGGTAATATCCCACCAAATTCGTCTCCAAATTTTTCGACAAGCGTTACGGACCTACTAAGAAATGTGTAATTCATATAGCAGATTCTTATATTCTTTCCAAGATATTACATTTTCATCAATTAGTTGACATTTTCATTGATTTAGTATCATTTGTATCAATTTAGATACACTTTTCTCAATTTGGCGATATTTTCGTCAATTTCACAACATTAAAAATCTCTCCAAGTTGGCGATATTGCATCAAGTTCGTCGCCAAAATTACGCCAAGCGTTACGGACGGAGGTTATTCTTTTAGTAGATTATTTCCAATATATTAAATTTTCATCAATTAGTCGTCATTTTTCTCAGTGTAGCAACATTTAAGAAAGTTGCCAAAATTTCTGGAAGACACTTAGTGGTGTGCCAGTTAGCTGTAACTGTCTCTCTAGCTTTGGCCAGACCTGTACTTCTAAAGAACACGGCTTACATTACTTTTTTCATTGCTCGTTGTCTTTTCACCATTGTTGGTTTGAGGTCATCTTCAAAGACCCATACTTCACTCTCTTGACGTGTTGGAACGTCAAAAAATGGTATGTACGTTATAACCAATTTTTACTCCTATAACCAATTTTTAGAAATAGCCGTTTCAAATGTTTTTGGACCAGAAGTTCAAACGGAACCAGAAGTGAATATACTTAGTAAATCCCTACCCCCGCCTTAATTTAATACTTAATTTATATCAGTCATGATTTAAGCTATACCTATAACCAATCCGGGAAACAGATGTTTCAAGTAAAATTTTTTAACCGGAAGTGAAAATTCTTAATCAATCATTTTAAATCCTACAAAATGTGATGATTAATCCATATCAGTTACCATCTAACCTCTATCTATAGCCAATCTTTTAAAACAGATGTTACAACTAAATTGAATGTGAAATTTTGAATCGGAAATGGAAAAAAAAGCCAGAAGTTGAATTCCTTAGTAAACTACCCAATCCACTCCAGAATTTGATTTTAAATCCATATCAGTTATCATTTAAGCTATATCTATAGTACATCCTGAGAAATAGATGCCTCAAGGCAATACTTTTTCATAGAAGACAGTAGTATGGTAAAATTTTGACACCAAAAATCAATGCCTGAATCTATCTTCTAGAATAATGTGAAAAAAGTGATACAATGGCGTAAATTAAATAGCGTTATGGAACCGTAATTAATACTGCAGTTAGTCTCTTAAATTCTTGATAAAAACAGCATAGTACATGTGAAAGAGATAAAAATAGCGGAATATACGTATTGCGGTTAAATCACGTTAAAACTGATATTACATTTCTATTTATTTTTCAGTCAGAAATCATGATACGGGACTGATCGGAACAGCTTGAGGGCCACAAATTTAGTATTTAAGACATATTAATTTAGCAATCTAGTTTTTGTACCAAGGATTGTCAGAGGATAGTGTCTAGGATTGTAAATGATTGTCACACGAGTGGCTTTCTGTGGTCATCCTGCAATCCTTTAAATCACATACTTTGATCTATGTTCAAAATCAAAACTTTCATCGACCCGAAATAACTAGCATTTTGTCATATTTGTAATCGGTTACTATTTTGGTGTTATCCCACATATGGCCTAGTATTACACTGAGCATAAATTTCGCAAAAAGTCAATGCTTTCCAGATCTTGAGTTAAAGTCGTCAATTAGAAGGTATTGACAGAATGTGCCTATTAAGTTTTCGTTGGTCCTTCTCATATAACGTAAATACAATGAGGTTCTTTTTCTCGAGAAATAAATATATCAATCGCATTAAATGATTCAACTTTTATCATGGTACCAATTATAACATTTAAGCAATTCATCAAATTTGTCATTTTATTAACTCGTGAATCTAATCTATCGATCTCATCAAAGTAGTAGCCATCTCTTCACTCCTTTTATTCTCATTTTCCTATTTTTTAATATTCTCTTTTTTATTCTTTCGTCCTGCATTCTCACTTTTCCTCTCTATTTATTGTTCTCTCTTTTTCCTGTTATCTTTTCTCCCCTCTTCAACTTTTCTCTACTCTTCTCTTAATTACCTTCTCCATTCTCTTTTATACTCTTCTCTTTCTTGTTCTATCTTCTGTCTTCTCTCATCTCTCCTCTCTTTTCTACTCTTTTCTTTTTTCTATTTTCAACTCTGTTCATTTCTCTATTTTCTACTCTGTTCTTTTCTCTATTTTCTACTATGTTCTTTCCTCTATTTTCTTCTCTGTTCAGTCTTTAATCTTCCTTCTCTTCTTTTCACTTCTTTTGTCTACTCTGTTCTTTTCACTATTTTCTACTCTGTTCTTTTGTCTATTTTCTACTCTGTTCTGTCTTTTATCTCCCTTCTCTTCTTTTCACTTCTTTTGTCTCCTCTTCATTTCTCTTCTCTCCTCTTCTCTTTTCCTCCCTTTCACTTGTATCTTATCTTCTCATTTTTCTCATTTCTTGTCATTTTTCTTTCTCATCATTATCTTTTCCCTATCTGTAACCGGCCCCTACCCTACTAAAGAAGGATGTCATCCCCTAAAAATAGTCTCATCGTATAGCGCCATCGGAGTCTCATATACACCTGCATAAAAAATCTGATGTGGGCAGCACATGACTTTCCTTATATAAAGCAATAAATTTACTCCTTTTACAGTCAAAAAATAATGTATAAGATCCGAGGTACTGTGTTTTTAACGTTGAATTGTACATTTAGCAATTTTCCGGATGACAACATGTAATACTATTTCAAAGTACCCAATTAATTTATATTTCACACAACTTTAAATTAACAATTATCGATATTGATAGCATCCTCAATAAGCGATATTGTCCATATATTAAAATATTTTAATGATTAATTCATCAACTAGACGTCATTTTCATTAATTTAGCGTCATTTTTGCAACTTGACGAAATTTTTATTAAACTGGGGAGAAATACTAGGCGAAATCTGAGGCGCAAAAAGCATTTCTTCTTTACTAGAATGTATGCCCGTTATATGAAAGAAATACGAATTTTCGAAACATTACTCTCATTTAGCGTCATTTTTTTTCAATTTTGAAATTTTTGTCAATTTATCAACACATAAAAAAGTCGCTAAGTTCTCGACGTCCGGCTAAATTTCTCGTCAAACGCTACAGACGGACAGGACGGAGGGAGAACTGGGTTATTCTTATATAGTCTCTTCTTATGTTCTTTCCAAGACATCCAAGATCCAAGACAACTTTCCAAGACAACTTTCATCACTTAGTCGTCATTTCATTAATTTATCATCAGTTTCATCAATTTGGCAAATTTTTATCAATTGGATGATATTTTCGTCAATTTGACAACATTCAAAAAGTCACCAAGTTGGAGATTTTCCGAAAATTTCTTCACCAAAATTTTCACGGAAAAATTAGTTATTCTTATGGTATTCTTATATTCTTCCCAAGATATTGCATTTTCTTCAATTAGTCGTTATTTTCATTGATTTGGCGTCACTTTTATCAATTTGGAGACATTTTCGTTACTTTGCCAATACTTAAAATAGTCGCCAATTTGGCGACATTTAGTCAAATTCGCCGCCAAAATCTCGCCAAGCGTTAACGATGGAGAAGTAAGTTATTCTTATATCAGATAAATGACTATTGGCGTCCAACTACAAAAGTTATTACACAAAGTATATTTTCCCATGAATGGAAAGAGATAGATCCATGAGAATGATGTCACCAAATTTATCGCATGATAATACATATGAAAAGTGAACATATTTCACAATAGTTAATATTTGTTTTATTTTATGTGATTTTTTTATATATTTTTTTGAAAAATATGCAATGCCTCGAGAACGGTTCATGCTAGCGCTCTAACGTTTGAGTCAATCATTTTCTAATGAAACAATTACATAAGAGAAATGACTCTATTTGTGTAAATTTATGAAAGGTTTTGATTTTTTGAAGATTTTTTTCAAAATTTCACTCGAAAATTTAATGGGGTTCTGAACATTCGATTGCGTTTTAAAACAATAGGCTTCTAGTATTCCTGGATTGTAATTTTTGTACCAAATTTCGTTCGAATCGCTTCATTCGTTCGTGAGATATCGTCTCCACAGACTCACTGGCATACACACTCAAACATACTTCCACACACACACACACACGCATACACAAACACACACATACACATCATCTCAAAAACGTCTTATTCGTGTTCAGGGATGTTTGAAACATGCTCTCCCGTCGAAAAGACTCCGTCACAATACTTTCCTTATACAATATACTATGTATATAGTAAATATACATGATAACTCTAATACTTCTCCAGTTCAGTTGAACTTCCTTGGCACCTTCTTCAATTTTCTTGACACTTTGTATATCCACAAAAAGACGATAAAAAATGCCTGTATAGATGGCTATATCAGACGAGCCCATCATTCTTACTTTTTATAAAAAAACGTATGAAATCAATGCATTTTTTGTTACTTTCCTTATTTACATAGCATAATGTACGCATAAAGAACTTGTTACTTTCCTTATTTACATAGCATAATGTACGTATAAGGAACTTGTTACTTTCCCTATTTACATAGCATAATGTACGTATAAGGAACTTACTACTTTCCTTATTTACATAGCATAATGTGCGTATAAGGAACTTGTTACTTTCCTTAATTACATAGGAACTTGCTACTTTCCTTATTTACATAGCATAATGTACGTATAAGGAAAGTATTATGACGGGGTCGAAAATTCGAATTCGATTTTTCAATGGAATAGCTCGTTTCAAGCATCCCTGAACAAGAATCAAACGTTTTTGAAGTGATGTCTTTGTGTGTGTGTGTGTGTGTGTGTGTGTGTGTGTGTGTGTGTGTGTGTGTGTGTGTGTGTGTGTGTGTGTGTGTGTGTGAGTGTGTGAGAGAGAGAGAGAGAGAGAGAGAGTCTATGGAGACGATATCTCACGAGCGAATGGAGCGATTCGAACGAAATTTGGTTCAAAAATTACAATCCATGAATACTGGAAGCCTATTGTTTTTAAACGCAATCGTATGTTTAGAACCTTCCTAAATTTTGGAGTGAAATTATGAAACAGCCATCACAAAGTCAAAACTTTAAAGTTAGGCAAATAGTCATTTCTTATGTAATTTTTTAATTGAAAACGGTTGACACATATTTTAGATTACAATTGTATTTCTTCATTAGAAAACGATCGACATAAACTTTGGAATGCTAGCATGAACGGTTCTCGAGATATTTCGCATTCTTCAAATAAATTTATCAAAAAATCACATAAAATAAAAAAATATTGACTATTGTGAAATATGTTTACTTTTCATATGTAATATCATGCGATAAATTTGGTGACATCATTCTAGTGGATCTAGCTCGTTCCATTCATGAGAAAATATACTTTGGGTAATACTTTTGTATTTGGACGCCAGTAGCCATTTGTCTGCTATAAGAATACCTTATTTCTTCGTTCATAACACTTGGCGAGATTTTGGCGACGAATTTGTCGGAATGTCGCCAAGTTGACGACTTTTTAAATATGTTGCCAGATTAACGATAATGTCGCCAAATCGATAAAAATCACGTTAAATCAATAAAATGCCGACAAATTCGTGAAAATTTAATATTTTGAAAGGGAAGAATATATAACAATCAACTATAAGAATAACCTATTTTTCCCTCCGCACGTTTGGCAAAATTTCGGTGACGAATTTGTCGGAATATCTACAATTTACTGATTTTTTTAATTGTTGCCAAATTGCCGAAAATGCCACCTAATTGATAAAAATTCGCCAAATTGATGAAAGTTCAATATCTTGGAAAGAACATAAGAGTAGACATAAAGAATAACCCAGCTCTCCGTCCGTAGGTAACGCTTGGCGAGAAATTTAGCGGCACATCACCAACTTGGCGACTATTTTAAATGTTGCAAAGGGACAAAAATGTCGCAGTATTGATAAAATGGACACCAAATGAAAAGTAATGTCTCGCAAATTTTAATTTCCGTCATATGACAGACATATCTTCTAGTATATAAGATATGTTCATCTCTCCGTTTGTCTGTAACACTTGGTGATGCATTTGGCAAACAAGGCGAATAATCTAGTTAAGTACCGCCAACTTGACGATATTTCACCCCAAATTGACAAAAATACCGACAAAATTGCAAAACTGACGCTAAATTAATGAAAATGATGCCTAATTGATGAATTGAATATTAAAATATTTTAACATATGGACTATATCGGTGATTAGGGATAATATCAATATCGATAATTATTTATTTAGAGTCGCGCGAAATATGAGTTAATTGGGTACTTTGAAATAGCTGTACATGCTGTCATCCGGAAAATCGCCAATTATACAATTCAACGTTAAAATCACGGTACATTATATTTTTACTGTAAAAGGAATGAATTCATTGCATTATATAAGGAAAGTCATGTGCTGCCCACATAAGATTTTTTTAATCTATAGTCCTGCTTCATTAAAATCTCATTCAAAATTCAGAACTCTGGAATATCTCATTTTTGAGACGCTTTTTTCGAAGCTTTAAAACCACAATTACAACGATACTTAACACAATCCCATCTTAAATATATACTTATTTAGTATGCAAATGAGATTCATAAAATTTGAAAAGAAAATCTGGAAATGTTTTGTCAAAACAAGGTCATTTTACAATGAGAAAATATATCACTTTCCTTGCATGCATATTATAATGCATAGGGAAAGTATTGCGACGAAGTCAAAATTTCGAATTCGAGTTTTCGACGGCAGAGCACGTTTCAAGTACCCCTGAACTCTAATCGAACGGTTTTGAAGTTTATGCCTGTGTGTGTGTGTGTGTGTGTGTATTTGTGTGTATTTGCGCCTGTGTGTGTATGTATATATATGCGTGTCTATGGATGCAATATCTAGCGAACGAATTGAAAGTTTCGAGCGTAAAATGGCACAATTTTCAGAATCAGTAAATATTGGAATCCTATTAACTTTTAATGTAACCGAATGTTCGGAAAAAACCCCAATTTTCAAGTGAAAATTTTAAAAATGCATTATAAAATCAGAACTTTTAATATTGCTACATAAATAATCATTTCTTAAGTAAATATTTATTACAAAATGAATGACACAAACTTAGCATGAACCGTTCTCGAGATATTACACGTTTTTCGCATAAATACATCAAAAAGTTACCAAAAATTAAAAAATATTAACCATTGTGAAATATGTTCATTTTTCATATGCAATATTACACTATAAATTAGTTGACATTATTCTCGCGGATTTAGTTCGTTCTATTTTGTATTTTGATATTCAACAAATCGCTAATAGTTATTTATATATAGTATACATAACAGTCCTTCTCTCCGTCCATCTTGGCGACAAATCTTGGCGATTTTTGTGTGTTAAATTGCGTCCATCTTGGCGCATTTTGTGTCTTAATTGCAAACATATTGCCAAAATTAAATATTGATACTCAATTAATGAAAATAATGCCAACTTGATGAATTATTTATTAAAATATTTTAATATATGGATTACATTGCTTATTACAGATGCTATCAATATTGACAATTGTAAAGTTAGATTTGCATGAAATATAAGGTAATTACAAAATATAAAACTGCTCCTTGTGAGATATCGTCATACGGCTTTTTTTTAACCATAACTGTAAAGTTTCTTTCTTAACTATAATCCTCATTTTTTGTTTTGCTTAGATGTTCACAATTCCTAAATTAAGTGAATAATTCCTCTTTTCTTTTCATGAATTTAGCCTACTGTTTTAGTCCACAGTTATTATGCTGTGTATTACTATCATAAAGATCCGTTTTATATTGGGAAGATTACAAAAGTACAAGGCAGTAAAGTTTGAGTAAAATTTCTTGAAAGAAGAGCTAGAAATTTTCATTGGCCTAAGGGAAATAGAATAGAAAACATGAACATGTTTTATATGGACCCAGTAGATGTTCAAGCTATTGATCCATTCACAGTGGATGATTAAGCAATAAATATTGCTTATAAATATTACAAAGAAATTTTTGGGTAGTTAGTTTTGTAGAGTGTAAGAGTGAATCTTTTTCATATCGAATAAATTTGTATTTACACCCAAAATATTGTTTGTATGCTATTTTTTCCCAATTATAAGGCGGAAAAAACATTTTTTAATTTAGTCCAATTGCTTTTAACCCTTTTCCATAAATAATAAATCAATATTTAATCTATTTGTATCAAAAAGGATGCAGCCAACCCAGGAAGTGACCAGTAATTACCCCAATCCTGAGGCAATTCTTGGTCACTTAAAAATTATAATTATTCAAATTACAAGTGCATTTATATTGAAGTACACATTTCATTATATAGGCATCAAAAAGTGTTTACTCCATGCCAAAAATTGGAAACATTTTTGATAGTTGTTATAATAATTGGATGTTGTTGAATTTTGACCGAGAATTACCCGGAGTGACACTAGTACTTTAATACTTTTTCGAAGTAATCAATTGCATTATAACTTAGTACTTCCTTAAAGAAAGCAGACATATGCAAATTACGCGACAATTGTTTCGAGGGAGTTTTGATCGCTCTTTATCAAGTCGAAGCAGTGTATTTCCTTAACAAATGCCAAGCAAGAACTGTCCTTGCTTGACGTTTGTTAAAGACACTGTTTGGACCTGATGAAGAGGGATTAAAATTCCCTTGAAACAATTGTCACTAATTTGAATATATGTCTGCTTTCTTTAAGAAAGTACTAATCGTGTTATAAGGTAATTGATTACTTCAAAATAGTATTGCATGAGAAAAACTCCAAATGCAACAATTCAATGATGAAACTGCCCCGTGTAGCGTGTATATCATTTTTCGCTGTGAAATAAATAAATTTATTGCATTATGTAGAGAAAGTCATGTGCTGTCTACATCAGACTTTCTTTTTATACTTTTAAAGATTTTTTTCCATAAAATATCTTAAAGATTTAGTTTTGTTTCAAATTTTGCAGCTATAAACAAGCATGACAAATAAGGTCTGACAATAAGAAATTGGAAGTTTTCGCTTGTTACATTCTTTGTATTTTGAATTCATCTGTAAGATGACTACGTTATTTCATTTGCATTTTTATGAGGCTATGCTTTTTATTCCTTTTTATAAATAACTCGGATTACAGAATCAGTATTCGATATGTTAAACATGTGACAGTACATTTTGAATAGATTGTAAATATTTCTCTATTTTAAAATGTATTAAAAATCCACCTTTGGTATAATTAGTTGCAACATAGTGTAGTCCAAACTCTTTAAAATTTCGTCATGAAAGACAATTTTATCTCTAGCCAACATTAACTTATTTTAACTCCAGACAACTGCAACTTATAAACACAAAACCCACCAATAAGGTACGCTGTGTTGATGAACTTTGCCGTTACAGATTCGTGTGGCCGAAACTAAATAGTATATGAATTTTACTACAACAGTTCTTTCCATATGAATTTCAGATTAGAAAGACCGCGTAGAAGGACTGACCTATAGAATTTTGCAAAAATTGTGGCTTATAGCAAGTTTCTTGCTGCCATTGCAGATATTGTCTATTCCATGCTTACGAGAGCATACTAAGCGGGAAACCGGTCCATGGATGCTGGTATCTGAAATGAAAGTGTCTTCCGAACTGTAAATTTATTTAACTCTAAACGACTGTAACTTATTTTGCATCTAGTATTTTAACTTCAGGTTTTTTTTGGTTTTTTCTCCCCATTCTTGCATTTTGCTATTTACAATCCCCCTGCGTACAATTTTTCAATTTCATATGAACCTAATAATTTCTTAACTTTGGCATCTATCTTTTAATTCTCAATATTCAAATAATTAACGAAAATATTGATAAATTGTCAAAAATGACGCCAAATTCATGAAATTATAATGTTTTAATAAAACATGAATAATTACATGTTTTAATAAAAATTATAATTAACATATTTTAATATAATGGAGATTTCAGCCTTGGCGGCCTAAATTTGAACTATTTTTTCTTTCTTCAGAAATCGAAAATTATGATTGGCCAAGTGGTTTTTCCTACAGAGAGATAGGTCTAAGCATCTGATCCTTAATTTGAATCAACCTGTACATAGTATAATGTATAGAAACAGTATTGTGACGGAGTCGAAAATTAGAATTCGAGTTTTCGCAGAAAGAGCACGTTTTAAGCATCTCTGAACTCTGATCGAACATTTCTGAGGTGATGTTTGCGTGTATGTGTATGTCCGTGGAGACCATATCTCACGAATAAATGGAATATTTCGAACGAAATTTGGAACATAAATTACAATCAGTAAATTCTGGAAGTCTATTGATCTTAAATGCAATCGAATGTTCAGAACACCCCCAAATTTTCGAATGATATTTCGAAAAGTCATGTAAAATCAGAACCATCAATAATATTACGTAAATAATTATTTCTTATGTAATTCTCCATTAGAAAACGATTAACATATATTTTAGAACACTAGCACAAACCGTTCAAGATATCGCATTTTTTCAATTAATTTATCAAAAATATCACATAAAATTAAAAATAGTATTAACTATTGTGAAATACGTTCACTTTACAAATTCAATATAAATGAGATAAATGTGTTAACATCACTTGTTAACGTCATTCGCATCGTGAATCTAGTTCATCCCATTCACGAGAAAAGATACTTTGTGTAATAGTTTTATATTTTGATGACTAACAATTCTTATATATGAATGACTGTTGGCGAAATATACAAAATTTCGCCAAACATTATCGACGGAGAAATAGGTTATTCTTATAGTAGATAAATGACTGTTGCGAATTGTTAGGCGTCAAAATACTTAGTCCAAATTGCTGCTCTATATCTTAGGATGAGTCGGACGGTCTAGGTTTTCGACAAAGTCTTTTTCTTTTGAATGGAACGAACAAGAATGATGTTAACAAATTTATAACATAATATTACATATAAAAAATGCACATATTTCTCAATACTTAATACTTTTTAAAATTGTATGTGATTTTTTTTTTTATAAAACAGAGTGCGCTAGAGTTTCAAAGCTTGTGTCAATCATTTTCTAAAGACAAATTACACAAGAAACTATTATTTACGTAACATTATTGAAGTCTTTGATTTTTTTGTTGATTATTTCAAAATGTCATTCGAAAATTTGGAGATCTTCTTAACATTTGATTGCGTTTAAAATCAATCGGTTTCCAGCATTCACGGATTGCAATATTTGTACCAAACTTCGCTTGAAATGTCCCATTCGTTCGTTAGATATCGTCTCCACACTCGCACAGAGACATCAGCTTAAAACGTTCAATTTGAGTTCAGGGATTTTTGAAATGTGCTATTTCGTCGAAAACTCGAATGGAATTTTCAATCCCGTCGTAATACTTCCCTATACATTATGCTATGTATATAGGGAAAGTAAAAGTGTAGTGTTTTATTAGTATATATTAATAAAACATTTATAAAAGAATCTTCCTATAGTAGCAAATTGTGTGCACACTTCACTTTAGAAGGAAGTACTAAGCATTTTTGTATTCTTTTATACACCTATTTCGTGCAGTCATACAAATTTTTGGAAAAACCAAGAGTGACATCTCTAGAACCGAAAGTGGAAATACTTAGTGAACTTCCGAAACCCCCTCAAAATTACGAGGTTTAAATCCATATCAGTCATTATCTAAGCTATAACTATAGCCGACTTTGAAAAAAAATAGCCGTTTCAAAGAAAAGTTTTGAACATGATGTGGAATAGAACCGGAAGTTGAGATCCTTAATAAACGCCATGCAATCTAGAATTTACAGCACATTTCACAATATAAGCCGAATCACAATATGATACTCAGCCATAATATAAGCCCTGTCTATGACCAATCTTGTAAAATTGATGTTTAATGGAAAATATATGAGCCCCGGATGTGGAAAAAAATAAAAATTGACATTCTTTGTGATCCCCTTTACCTCCTCCGAAATTTGATGCTAAATCCATATCAGTCATCATCTAAGCTCTACTGATGGTCGAGCTTGAAAAATAGATGCTACAAGAAAAATGTAAGTATCGGACGTAACACATTTGAATCGGGTATAACATCTCTAGAATCAGAACAGAAAATTTTTAATGCGTCTCCTAACCCCTTCGACGTTGAATACATATCCGTATATATATCCGTCATTATCTTTTTAAGCTCAATCTACTGCCAATCTTAAGAAATAGGCGTATCAAGAAAAGTTTTTGAACCGGAAATAGAAAAAGAGAACCGGAATTGGAAATCTTTAGTAACACTCCCCCCCCCCAATCCATCCCCTCCAGAATTCGATGTTAAACCCATATCAATCATTATCTAAGCTATAACAATAGCACATTCCGATAATTATATCTATAGCACATTCCGATTCTTGTTTCAAGGAAAATTTAAATTTTTGAATCGAAACTGACATAGTCAGAACCGAAAGTAGAAATCCTTAATAAGTCCCTCGATCCTCTCCAGAATTTAATACTGAATCCATATCAGACTTTATCTATGATCTATCTGAAACCAATTCTAAGAGATGGATGTTTCAAGGAAAATGTTTAAATTGAAAGTAGAGAAAGAACCGGAGTTAAAAACTCTTAGTGAACTCCCTTACCTCTTTTAGAATTTAATACTAAATCCATATCAGTTATCATCTAAGCTCTATCTATAGCTAAGCTTGAAAAATATATGTTTAAAGCAAAATTAAAATTGTTGTACCGGAAATGGAAAAAGAAACGAAAGTGGGCAACCTTAATGAATCCCCTATCTCATCCTGAATTTGATTCTGAATCCATATCAGTCATAATCTGAAATATGTATATCTACATCCTGATAAATAAATGCTTCATGGGGAAAATTTTTAATAAATACAATAATAGTATGGAAAAATTTTTATGTAAATAAAACTTACTGATTTATATGCAACAACAAATAAACTACGTGTATTAAAATAAACATATCAAAAGACATACAGCTCCTAAAGTAAATACGCAATTGAGTAATTCTTTATAAACCTGAGCGTTACAAGAAATCCTTATTGAATGATATCAATTCCCTTACATTTAGATAATTGAAGATCTTGAGACAAGTACAAACAAAACGATCAAGTGACTCCTGGAAGATCGCTTTACATTCTCCAAATTTATTGAGTGAATATAAGACTTTATTCATCCACAAATGGCTTCGTAATTTTTTCCAAATGTTATGAATACGCGGAAGCAATACCGATACTTTTTTTTATTATGTTTTGGAGAAGATATCGGTAAGTGTAACAGAAAAGGAAATAACAAAAATCTGGAATTGTAGAGATTACACTCAAAAGAAATCTAAGCAAGCTCCGATTTCACGAAACCTTGCGTAGAGTTTGCTTTAGAAACTAAAACGATCATTTTAATGTCTTTAAAATGACCGAACGTTTATACTTTCCGTTTAATGTACACTAAGAAAAGGGTGACTTAATTGGCCACGCTAGGAATGTATTTTAAAAATACTAGTTAATTGAAAAACAAGAAGGATCAATCATGCTTAAAGCATTGATTATGAAACACTTTCCAACTTCAATGCAATTTTATTTAAACAAGTCTAAAATGCAATACATTCCTCGGTAATATTTTGAAACTTATCACAATACTGCATTAATTTATTATATTTGAAAACTTAAACCTTCATCGAGAAAAATGAACTTCATTCAAATGACGGCATTGAAATATAAATTGCCTGGTTTAAAAATCTCTAAAATGTTATACATTCCTCAGTAATAGTTTTAGAATTATCATAATACTACGATAATTTATTATATTTGAAAACTTCATCGAAAACAACTGAAATTCATTCAAATGACGTCAGAGAAAAAATAACACGCCTGGATCTCTCTACAAAAACAGGATTTCATTCATAACTTTCTCCCATTCATTTCATTCATCACAATACTATAATAATTTATTTTATTTAAACATTTTGTTTAAGACCATGGAGCTACAAAAAATTAAACTCTATGCTTGAAACTTCATCGAAAAAAATCGTCCGTCTCTTTATGAAATCAATTAATATTTCATTCATATCAGCCGTGCAGACTCCATGGACTAAATTATTTTGTGTTAAAAAAATACAGGAATTCTAATACAACTCATTCTATATATTCAGCTATTTACATTTTACATAGGTGAAAAATAGGCTTAGTTGTAGAAATAATCATATTTAGATGAGCATTTAAACTCAAATATATTGTCATTGCGTTGTTTCAGTATGTAGATGCACAGAATTTAAGCAAAAATAAAGTAGTTTTAGGACGGATACAACACTCAATATGAATTAAAAAGAACTTAAAAAAATCACGATTTTGAAGCAAGATGGATGCCATATATCATTTTGAAGTGGGTCATGTGATCGTTTCATATCATAGTCACGTGATCGTTTCATATAAGAGATGCAATTATTATTTTAATTTTTATTTGAAAAACTACTGAATATATTTCGCTGAATTTTTTTTGTATATTTTATAGAACAATTTGAATATTACCTAAAATTTTCGAAGCAATTTGTGAATTTTAAATCCGCTTAAAAAATGTTTGAAAAATTAGGTCCATAGAGCTCAATGTATTTCATTTTTTCGACCCGGGTTCAATCCAAAACTAATTGGGTGATATTATTCATTTATATTCCCATAGGTTCTACAGACCATCTGAACAACATACTAAAATTTCATTTTGATTAAGTCATTTTTACGGCAGTTATCGTGCTAACGGACAGACAGACAGACAGACAGACAGACAGACAGAATGAATGAATGAATGAACAAAGTCATAA
Organism: Amaurobius ferox; assembly: GCA_951213105.1. Lineage (NCBI taxonomy): Eukaryota > Metazoa > Arthropoda > Arachnida > Araneae > Amaurobiidae > Amaurobius > Amaurobius ferox. The sequence continues at coordinate 67,263,198 of OX578133.1, read as the reverse complement.
ACACTTTTCAACTTTGTTGTAAAGTGTTAAAAATAAAAATAATACTTTATACAATATTATTATTCATGTAGATTTATTTCTTGCATTAAATGCAGTTTTTAACACTTTACAACAAAGTTGAAAAGTGTTTATGACTTTGTTCATTCTGTCTGTCTGTCTGTTTGTCCGTATACACTTATAGAGCTATATATAAAGTATACATTTATAGAGCTACCATACCATTTAGTATTATAAACGTGCCACTAAAATTATTCCTTAGCTTCAGTAAACGTGCATTTTTAACAAAATACTTTTTTTTTTAGTTCTTGTATTTTTAACAAAATATTTTTTTTTAGATTTTGTATAAACGAAGTGCAAAATTGCCTCAATGCCAATTTTCAAATTTAGAAATATAGCTGAGCAATATACAATTCTATATAACTATTCAAAATCTTGAATATTATTCCCAAATTATGCGACAGCTACTTTATATTCCTTGACCCTCCCCCCCCCATTCAGTCATTAGAAAATATACATTCAGTCATTAGAATTACCATACCTTTTAGTGTTTTAAAAGTGCCGCTAAAATTATTTTCTTACTTCAGTAAAACTTTATTTTTAATAAAACACTTTTATTTTTGTACAAACTGAAGTGCAAAATTGGCAGTGAGGCAATGCCAATTTTCAACTTTAGTAATATAGCTGAGCATTATACAATTGTATCTATTCAAAATCTTGTATATTATTCCCATATTATGCAACAGTTACTTTATATTCCTTGACACACACACACACACACCCCAAAAAAAAATTGCTTTTAAAAATATTTGGACACAATGTTATTATAATAAATCAAAATGCTGCTTGTAAGGTATTAACTTGCAAAAGTTAATGACTTTAACTTTCTAATAAAATGGCTTTATTAATTCATATTTATCAATAGAACAACACCCCCCTGTTAAATGCTGGGAAGGAGTGGGGAATGAATAAACATTTTAAACACAATTTTGAAACATTTTCACACTCAATTCCTCACTGATCAAGAATATTATTACTTTGACATCATTAAAAGGATCAAAGAACGAAGTTTCAAAGAGCTAAATAGAATCTATAGGACAATAATTTCTCCATTATTAAAATTATTTTTAATTTTTTAAATATGTGTTATGAAATTTCTCATATTTATGTTGTTGCATCCCAAAATTTAATATTTTCACAATTCTGATTTTTAACATAATGGAATGATATCTTCGCATTCTAATTTTTAAAAAAAAGTAAGCCGCGTAAATTTATAAAAGATTCAAAATCTTTTATGAATTTACGCGGCGACTCATTATATATGTTTTTTTATTATTATTTAAAATATCATTCTTTGCTTTACATATTCATCAGACAGTGAGACACTTTAGATTTCTTCATTTTTAAGATATGTAAAAAAGCCAGAATTGAAAACAAAAATCAGTTTTGGTCCCAAGTTTCTGTAAAAAACATCCTCATCCCCCCACCGACTGTTTAAAAAATTCCAGCCTTTATAGAACACTAGACATAACAAATAATTGTTTAAAATGACTAAACGTTAATTTTTTTTTTTTCATTTAGCCTATTTTGATGCAATTTAGTATATTTTGATGCAATTTAGCATATTTTGCACAATTTAGCATATTTTAATGCTTAAAACTTTTCTCTTTTCAGTTGTGTTCCCCACATCTTTCTTCATCTTTGGGAAAACTAATAAAAATAATAGAAATTAGCTAACATTTTAATAAAAGTTTTAAATGCACAAAAACTGAATTGAAAAATATTTTTGTAAATTTTATTGCACTTATCATAGATAAATATTAGGAATTTTATATGGTTACTTTATACATTTCATAATCAAAAAAAATTATTCAAATCGCATTTTAATTGCTCAATTTCATTTGATACATTACATATACAGTTAAGGACTTTTTTGAAATGTTTAACGAGTATTTTTTAATGTACATGCAAAGACAGTTAATACCAAAAGAAAGTGTAAAAAGTAATTGTTTCTGCTACAATTCTCAAGAAAAATTATATTTACGGTCATACACTGTATTTATTTTTATAAGTCTGGAAAATATATACTCAGCAAAAAATATCAATTTTAAATGTGTACTTACTGATATTTATATAAATTTCTTGGGAGTTATTAATCATTTCATAGTGTTATATGGCATGAAAACATTGTCAGGGGAAAAGAGTATGAAAATGTAAACAATCCAAGTTGGCGTAAAAAAAATGTCGCCAAGAGAGGAAACTAGGTGTATTAAAAGTTTCACATTTATTTTATTTTTCTCTCCTAATTTTAAGCATTTATAGAGGTACAGTTTATGAAAGTACACAAACATATATAAAATATTTTATTTTAAAAATAATTACAAGGCTATACATTATTTACAAAGCCAGAAAATCTACTTTTATTATAGGAAGGCATGGTCGTACATGCCAATTAACGGTTTATTTTATATAAAATATCTTTTAAAATGAATGGAAACGACTTACCTGTGAAACGTAGTGTCTCCACTTTTGATAAACTTTGACGTACATCCATATGCAGCGCAGGATATTACCATATTTTGCTTAAAAGTAAAAGCAAACGTGCGATGTGCATTCTCGCTTTCGGAAACGTAATGCAATTGCAATGGAAGGAGGGATGCGCAAGAAAATATGCGCGTAGGGGAGTGCCTAAGTCATGTGACTTAGTTCGGTGGTCACGGAGAGGTTGCCATAAGTCTCTCTACCTGTATTTCACCTCGATGTATGGGACCTAATTTTTCAAACATTTTTTAAGCGGATTTAAAATTCACAAATTGCTTCGAAATTTTTAGGTAATATTCAAATTGTTCCATAAAATATATAAAAAAAATTCAGTGAAATATATTCAATAGTTTTTCAAATAAAAATTAAAATAATAATAACACCTCTTATATGAAACGATCACGTGACCATGATATGAAAGTATCACGTGATCCACTTCAAAATGATATATGGCATCCATCTTGTCTCAAAATCGTGATTTTTAAAGTTCTTTTTATTTCATATTGAGTGTTGTATCCGTCCTAAAACCACTTTATTTTGGTTTAAATTCTGTGCATCTACATACTAAATCAACGCAATTACAATATATATGAGTTTAAATGCTCATCCAAATTTGATTATTTCTACAACGAAGCCTATTTTTCACTTATGTAAAATGTAAACAGCAAAATATGTAGGATGAGTTGTATAGAAATTGCTGTATTTTTTTAACGCAAAAGAATTTAGCTCATGGAGTCTGCATAGCTGATATGAAAGAAATATTCATTGACTTTACCGAGAGAAGGACGATTTTTTGCGATGAAGTTTTAAGAATAGAGTTAAATTACTTGTAGCTCCATGGTCTTAATTTATAAATAAAATAAATTATTATAGTATTGTGATGAATGACATGAATGGGAAATTATTTATGAATGAAATGCTGCCTTTTTAGAGAGAGCCAGGCGTGTTATTTTTTCTATGACGTTATTTGAATGAAGTTCAGTTGTTTTCGATGCAGTTTTTAAATATAATAAATTATCGTGGTATTATGATAATTCTAAAATTATTATCGAGTAATATATCATATTTTAGAGATGTTTAAACCAGGCAATTTATATTTCAATGCCGTCATTTGAATGAAGTTCATTTTTTTCGATGAAGGTTTAAGTTTACAAATATAATAAATCAATGTATTGTTGTGAGAAGTTTTAAAATATTACCGAGGAATGTAATGCGTTTTAGACATGTTTAAATAAAATTGCATTGCTGTTGGAAAGTGTTTCATAATCAATGCTTTAAGCATGATTGATCTTTCTTGTTGATTATGTGTCTTATAAGAAGTAAATTAATATAGTCCTATCAAAACCACTTTACCCGATATATATGAGAGCAAAGTGACAACTATACAATAGAAGATAATTGAAACAGTTAAAAGCGTAAAAAATAATCCACACAAAGTACGAGTAATATTGTAAATAAAAAGCACAAGTAATGTTCATTATAAGTACAGGTTGATTCAAATTAAAGTATCTCTGTTTGGAACGCTTTGGAGAGGTACCCGTGGACGTAACGTCTCCAAATTTATAGAGCATATATTTCACACCATGAGAAAATGATCGGTGCAATAAAAATTGTAGTTCCAAAAATGACCGACAGGTAAAAATGTGACGCTGTGATCGTTTGCAGATAATGAATGTAAAACATGACACTACCAATAAACAACGGCATACGAAATGGTAGCATGTGAATTTATTAATACACTCCCTCCACAAACAAGCCCTGGATCACACAGAGATGAGGATAACACAATATCTCGCAGCGCACCAATGGCGCTGCGAGCGGAACAAATTTGCATAATACGCCCGTGAAAAGGTCTCATATGAGGGTATGAAATGGCGTGCGAGCCCTGTCAGATTATTATTCGACGAACGCAAAGATTGTCTCGTTGCCGGCACGTGCGTTACTGTTAAAGTTGTTTTACCAAAACGGTGAAAATGCTACGCTTGTACAGGGAACAATAACAGCCATTTCCGAAAAATTCTCCATCAAGAAACAGGAGGACCGGAGGAGAGCGTTGATAATTTTCAGTGTGCCTCCAAACTATACTGAGGATAATGTGAAAGCCTTGGTGTGCCTGAACCACAAAAACTTAACACCTAGTGATATCAAGATAGTCAAGAACTTTAAAACTCGCAACAACTCAATAAACTGGGTAATCCAAGACAGTGTTTTTGCAGCAGGAAAGATCATCGAAGCTAAAAAATTTTTTATAACTTCAACAGCTTCCTTATCAAAAAATACATCCCATTTAAAATGTGCTACAAGTGCCAGGGGTTCGGGCACATGGCCAACTTCTGCCCGCATCCCCTTGGCATCTGCAGCTTCTGCACTCAAAGTGACCACACTCATAGGACCTGCAGGGAAAGGAGTCCTGAGTGTGTCAATTGTAACACAGCAAACCATAATAATCCTTCACTCCGTTATGCAACGAATCACCATGCTCACGATCGAGGGGTATGTAGTGCCTACCAGGCAGAACTTAAACGCATAAAAGATCTTCAGAGGGATGCATAGCTCTCTCTTCCTGTGTTTACCTATTTTCCTTTATATTATTGTACTTTTCAATTTTTGTGTATTTACTTATTTTTCCTGTATTGTGCATTTTATTATTGTCTGTATTTTATGCTTTTTTGTGTGGTCCCCTCTTCATGCTCGGGCATTCCCTTTAAATGGTTATCAAATGTTTACAACTTAATACCAATCATTCTCTTGCGGCACACAACAACCTCATACAATTTTCGCTCGAAAACTCTATTGATTTTGCTTGTATCCAAGAGCCTTATTTAAGCAAGGGAAACATCCTTTCTCCTCCTCCTGGCATACAACAATTCTCCTCTACTTCTAAAAAAGCAGCAATTTTAATTTTCAACCCAAAATTCACAGCCCATTTGAAATATAAAACTCATTCTTCTGTTTTTATAGAAGTACATCTTTCCCCTTCCCATTCCTTAATTCTTTCCAGTATTTACTTTTCCCCACATGATGATTTTCCATCCCTTCTCTTGGAACTTTCCCCTTTAAATTTTTTTAATTCAAATTAACTTCTCTTAGGAGACTTTAATGCCCGAGCACGTATGTGGGGTTATGGTTTTACAGACCGGAGGGGGTTTGGATTTAATTGATTTCTGTCTTGAAAATAACTTGTTGATCTGCAACGACCCTAGCATTGGTCCTTCATTCGTCTCCCATTCTGGTGTAGGTTACCCTGGCCTCTCTCTTACCAACTTTTCATTTTTTGACACTATCCGCAGCTGGGAGATCCTCCCTGACGACACTCTTAGTGATCATCGAATGATACAGATCTCTATCAACCTTAACTCTTCTGTCCCCTGTGACTTTTATCTAAAAACAAACTACAATATTGGCAGATTTATCTTTAAATTCAGATCACACATCAACTACCTCGATTCTCTCCTTGGAAAAATTAATGATACTCTCTCTCTCGATGATTTCTTTATTAACTTCACCCTCTTGATAAAAAACAGTGCTTTCTCCTACATTAAGAAAAAGAAAACTTCAACCTCAAAGGGATTCACTTGGTGGAACTCTGAACTGAAAAAACAACGTAATTTTACATCCGCTTTATATAAACGCATTAAATCTCTAAAAAATAACTCAGCACCCCCGGAGGAAATCTCAGCTGCCTCTACTAAATATAAATTAAACAGGGCTAAGTATAAAAAACTAATTAATAAAACAAAATTAAACTCATGGAAATCTTTTTGTTCTAACTGTAACTCCTCATTTGGCACCCATTTCAAATTTGCATTTCAAAAGCATCGTAAGATCAATTGTATAGAACTTCAATTCCGAGATAACATTAACTTAAATCACCATGAAAAAGTTGATCGGCTTTTGGACCATTGTTTCAGGGAAGATGCAGATTTTTCAGGTTTTCCCTCTTTTGACTTGCCTGCCACTGGCTTGGGTGAGGTTTCTCCGGAGGAACTTTTCATAGTCTTCAATAACTTAAAGAGTGGAAGGGCCCCTGGCCCCGACAAAATTGATTTTACCCTTTGGAAAAAATTCTATAAAGCTTTTCCCTCCCTTATTATTAAAATCTGAAACCTTTGCTTCAAATTTTGTCACTTCCCCTCGTGTTTAAAAACAGCTAATGTTCTATTTTTTAATAAACCGGGCAAATACCCTTCCCATTGCTCTTCCTATCGACCAATCTGCTTACTACCAACCTTTGGCAAAATATTAGAGAAACTATTTATCAACAAACTTAACTTTTGGCTCTCCTCCGGAGAGATTCTCCACCCTCTCCAATTCGGATTTAGAGAACTATGTAGTTGCGAGGATGCAACCCTCAGTTTGATCAACACCATCAATGGGTTCAGACCAGGACAATATGTTTCCCTCACCACCGTGGACATCTGCGGAACTTTCGATAATTTAAATTGGACAATCCTTCCCAGTATCTTCAACAGAATCAACCTACCTCCTTCCTTCCAAAATTTTATTTTTATTTACCTACAAAATAGAAACATCTCCTTTATCGATGGTCCCTCCGTTCATACAAAACAAATCTCTCGAGGAGCCCCTCAGGGCTCGATAATTTCTCCCACATTATGGAATATCTATTTTAATAATATCCTTCTTCTTAACAATGATCAACACTATTTACAGGCCTTCGCAGATGATCTCGCGGTGGTTACCTTCGCTCCTAACCTTCGCTCTCTGGCCATTAAGAACAATTCCATCTTAAATACACTTTCGGAATCTTTGGCTAATCTAAAACTAGATATTTCCCCCTCGAAATGCAATGCCATCATTTTTAATAAAACCCGCTCCGAAATTAAGAAAAATCCTTCCTTCAAAATTAATGGCGTCAAAGTCAACATTTCCAGACACCTTAAATTCCTCGGTATTATCATTGACGATAATCTGAAATGGAGCGCCCACATCTTCCACCTCAAAGAGAGATGCTATAAGATTGCTACAACCTTCGGTAAACTTGCCGGGTGTAACTGGGGAGTAAATAAATCATTTTTAAAAGAGTGGTACTTAACTGTAATTGAAAAGGTTCTCTCCTTTGGGGCGGGTATCTGGGGTAGTAAATTAACGGGGGCTCAAATTAAAACTCTTCTTTCTCTTCAGAGGATATTTCTCCTCAAAATCCCTTCAGGTTTTAGGACCTCTTCTAACATCTCTCTTTTTTCTCTTACTGGAATTCCCCCCATTCACCTAGTCATAAAAATTTTACACTCAAAATATGCCTTTTGGAAACGACGTGAAAATCTTTTTTCTAATTCGAATATCCCTGCCCCTTCCCTCTTTGATTTAAACTCCCCCTTTTCTGGCACTCCCCCCTCAAAACGTATCGCCCTCCTGGAATCCTCAGACCCCCTTACTTTTTCAAATATTAATATATTCACTGATGGCTCTTCTCTTGAAGGCAATACAGGCTTTGCAGTGTGTATCTTCAAACATGATGTCCTGGACAGGGTCTATTCATTCAAACTAGATGGTGAGAATAGAGTATTCTAGGCCGAAATTGCAGCCATAGATTTCGCTATATCCTGGGCAACTGATAACAACACTAAAGTTAACATCTTCTCCGATAGTCTCTCCTCGATCATGGCTTTCAAATCAATCAATAACAAATCTAACTTTCTTCAAAAAATTAAAATTAAAGCTAATACTTCCAAAAAACTTATAAATCTTTCTTGGGTCAAAGCCCACGCGAATAACCTTGTGAGGTCGCAGATCATCATGCTAAATTAGCAACCACTTCTGGCTCTCCCTTACACATCCCCTTCCCTTACTCTCTTCTAAAAAAGCACTGTAAAATACTTCTTAAAAATCTTTGGCAGGCATATTTAAACGATTATATCTCCCCCCGAACCCATGACCCTGAGAGAATTTCAAAATTTCTTCCCTGTGTTGACCCTGATCTTTTAATTTCCAATCAATACTTAACTTATTTTTTAACGGGTCACGGCCCCTTTTTGGATTATTTACATTTCTTTAAGCATAAATCTTCATCTAATTGCACTTGTAATATTTATAGTGATGCCGACCACTTTGTCTTTAACTGTTCTTTTACCCTCCCCTTCCACCTTTCCCGTCCCACTGATGCCAACTCTGCGGCCTGGTTTTCCAGGGTTCTTAAAAACAAATCTTCTATTTCAAAAATTAAAAACTGTATTCTCGCTGCTAGGGAGATTTCTAACAAAATTACTGATCACGAGATGTGATAGTTTCACTCATTGTTGTGAAAAATAGCCGCGATACGGTTTTTTTGTTCGTGACGTCATTACCCCCCCCCCGGGGGGAAAGTTACCCCCGAGGGTTGTACATTGTCAAGTATGGTATCAAATACTTTCAAGCCCTTTAAAGTGAAAGATAATATGCCATAGTTGTAATAATTTGGCCCCACGATACTGATTTTTCACATTTTTTTTTGTAAAATTTGAAAAAAAAAGGAATTCAGGTACGAGAACGTCGAGTTGAGACACACTTCAATTAATTAAATATGAAGATGGCACTTAAATGAAAATTTTTAAAATATTGTGTATAATGTCTAAATAGAGAAAACTTAAATTTACGCATAAAAATTGAAACAATCTGGCGGCTGTTTTGTTGACACAATGGATCATATTCATCAACATAAGATCCATCTATAATGTTGGCCACCTTGCATATAATAACAACAATGTAACTACAAGCCACTAACTTTTAGTCTATGAACAGTGCCATTGTTCTAAAAATGAATTTCCATAGCATAAATAATTAACTTTCTATAATTACTAATTAAAAACTCTGTGTGATCGAGAATTTAAGTTCGTTTCATTTTTTAAGATTAAATCAATAAATAATCATAAAAATTGAACTTACACATAAGCGTCAATGAAAAAAGAATAATGCTGAACACTTTAACAAACACTTGAACACTTTAAAAAACATTTTCATTTAGAGTACTGCAAATATTTGTGCATATTTTAAATCATGAGCAAACACGGGTATATTTGCTAGTTTATTATAAATAAAATTATTCAACATAATTAGTGCATTACTATACGAATACCGTTTGCAACATAATGATCATTGACAATAATATTCTAAATTGTTGCACTAATCACATGTTCTCATATACCTCTTATGCTGTCGTCAACTCAAACACACTATACAATTCAAACAATAATCAGTAATTGGTGTGGATGCTCTAGAATCATTTCCATGTAAATTTACAAGTATTTTATCATTGTTTTTGGAACTCAAGTGATTAAAGCAAGATGCATAAGGAATAACTTGGGAACATTATGTGTTTCAAAAATCTTCTATAGATTTACTCGCAAAATCATGATAGGATGATATTTATTGAAGTATTATAATCACAGAATCCGCCTAAAAGATACGCCTACGTACTTAAAGCTAGGATTGCGATCCCATTGCAGATAACTGCTTCCATGAATAGGTTTCGGTCAGCATGGCATAGCTAATATTTCAAAAGAGCAGCAAGAAAACTTGCTATGTGTCACCAATTTTGATAATCTCTATGGCAAAAGTTTGCAGCTATGGAGCGCCAGAGTGCTCACCACAAGTGATAATTAGTGATAATGATTGTTTACGGATTTTTGACATAAGAGTTCAGTTTCAAAAATCTATTTATGAAAAGTGTGTTGTTTCAGTAGGTAAACTATTAAAAGGCAGAAACTTTAACTATAGAACTATTTAACTAGATATTTAAAATCAAATTTTCAATTATGCTAATATCGTTTACTCTCACGGCATTTATACGCTTCAATCCAAAAGTAATGCTCTGATTATAATAAAAGTTTTTGTCTTAACCCAATATTTATAAAAGTGTAACTAATTCATATTTTTATACAATTCTTATATTTTTATCTCAAAACTCATTTCACATTTAGATAAACTAATGTACTAATATATAAAATTGTATTTGCAAGTTTTAATAAACACTGCGTTGAAAATTTTACTCTGAATACTATAAGGTTATCAAAAACACATTAAGATACTACAGAGAATTCTACGAATTAGAGTATACCATATTAAATATTCCAGTTAGAACTTCTTTTTAAATCAAATTTCTGTAGTAATTTAAGACCAGTTTATTGAGATTCTAAACATTATAAATTCCAAACATTGATTTTATGTATTAGAAAGATATGCATATACTTTTTTAAAAAGTGTTTATTGTCGGTACTCCTTAAAAAAATTATACTGGTGCTCCTTGGAAGATATAAACATAGTGTTGGTTCCCCCTGGAAAAATTTAATCGTATGACATATATTTATATATATAGTAATGGTACTTGTGTACTTTACCGACTGCCAAATATCTGTAGCCAAATGAAAAAATGACCCACCAATTATGATATGTGTGGCACTTTCAGTGTGTAATGTCATGCGCTACGTTCGTGGTTCAGGAAGGCTACTTTCTTCATAATAAAGTTCCAACATGTAAAACAAGGTTTTTAAATTTAAATTATTGAAAGTAAATACAGGGTTTTTTAATTCAAATATTCAAAGGTAAACAAAAACTTTTTTTTAAATTTAAGTTATTGAAAAGTAGATTTAAAGAAGTTTCAAAATTTAAATTGTAGAAGAGCAAACAATTTTCAAAAACATATTATCGAAAAAAGGATTTTTAAAATTCAAATAAGTAAAAATAAACAAAGATTTTTCAAATGTTAATTTTCGAAAGTAAACAAAATCTTTTTTTTTTTTTAATTTAAACTATTGAAAATAAACAATGTTTTTTAAAATTTAAATGAACAAAACGTAAACAAAGTTTTTTTTGTTTTTAATCGAAAATAAACTACTACTACTTTTGCAATTCAAGACAAACGGTAAATAAAAGATTTTCTGAATTCAAATTACTGAATACTTAAAACATACTTATTCATTACTTAAAATATGAATTCTGCTGTTAAAGCCAAAATATATACTTATCATTAAACTGACATTATTTTAAAAAAACTGTTTCACATAGATCACCGGCGGCCACACATATTGCTACCGTTAACCCTAGGGTTGGTCGTGTGGTCTGGGTCTTCAACATAGATCACCGGGCGCGGTTAGTACTGGGGTGGGTGACCACCTGGGAACACCGCGTGTAATTGGCACCTTTCGAGCGCGGTAGCCCGGTGGTTTGCGCGCTGGATTTGCCCGTTGCCACAACTGCCGCCGTGTTCATGCGGAGTACGATCACGCTAAACATGTGGGTCCGTACGTCCTTCCGAGAGGTTGGTGATAGGGGAAGGAGGGTACGGTCCCTGTGGATGCCTCCCCCACTGGGTTCCGGTCTAAATTGGGTGACACTTCCCGGCCGTCCATACAGTTACCTTACACCTTTCTGGTAGGTCGGACGGTCTGGGTCTCAACAACAACAATCTCAATTTTAATGTTTATCATAATACTATATAATGTATGAATAATTTCTAATTGCATATCACAAACAAGAAAAAAGTTACTGAAAATGTATTTTATTTGTATTAGGTAATGTTCCGCTGCGTAATTCGTTTCGTTTCTTAGAAAAAGCAAGAAACACTCCATATAATTAGACTATATTCTCTCAATCATATTTTTATTACTTAGGCATTTCCTCTACTTAATTGTAACAGGAAGCGGTCACTTTTATTTGATCATAACAGAAATTACTTTAATGACATTTGCTTCATTACATTACCTTGCCTTATTACGTTAAGATTGATTGATTTATAAAACTCATTAGACAATTTCTGTGCGCAAAGACCCTACAAAAGTACTTGACTATGATTTTTACTCCCATTATAGCAATACAATTAAAAAAGAAAATTCTTTATTCTGTAAGATCACAGATCTGGTTAATGTAAACATTCTAAAATGACTGACACTTCAACGATCTGTTGATTTAAAAATACACTCCTAACTGGGGATTTTAAATCCGTTCACTAGTGTGGTGAAAAAAAAGTGAGCATTAAGTTGGTTTACTTTTTAAAAAATCAATGAATCTTTGGATTGCATTATTACTCTTACTGATCTCGAATCGTATAGTTCGTGCATTTAATAATAACCCACCATTACCTCTCTGCACAAATTCCTAAAATATAATCATCAATTAAAACACTGCACATTAAATTCCACAATTTTAACTTTTAAAGTAAATAATATTTATTCACACATCTTATTATGATAAAATTGCATTAATTCTAATAAACGCTTAAGGAAGAGAAAATGCACGTATGAGTCAGGTCTTATAATATTATTCCCAAATCAACAATTTCACCTAATATATACGCAAACTGGCACATGGCTCTGTTTTCGGGTATGTTGTTCAGCATGCTTGGCATATTTGCCGCTTCTTTTTCTGACATTTGGAGTCAGCTTTCTCTTTTCTAACACATGCTCAATACTCAAAATAACCACCACACTGCTTTAAAGCATGACTCTCTGTACGTTTGGATAACCATTCTGCTTATGAGCAACACTGCTTGAATTCCATGACTGCTATCTCTCGCTTTTGGACAATCATTCATTCTCTCAACGCTCTTGCACGATCATTGCTTGAATATTCATTGAATTCTCTCCTTGTTGACACATCATTTTGCCTGAATTCCAGATACACCCTCCGTTCTCTCATTGGTTGCTCCTCAGTGCGATGTAGCATCATTGCATCATTGGCTACTTTAGTTTCCAATGATGCTTGGTTTAAACCTTGGCCCTAGGAGATCTTTGCCCCAACGACACCTGCATTTTATGCGACATGAATTTATTGGGCTCATGACCTTTCAGGCCAAGACTATCGTAAAACGGTGCTTAAAAGTCTGCGCGTTGTTTTGTTATAAATAGTCGTAAATATCAAAACTGCATAATCTCCTCCTAGTCCATATAATGGATTTATACGTAAGGACCCTACAAAAATGCCTGGTTTGAGCTTTTCACTCCCATTATGGCATCAGTTTTGAAAAAAAAAACACAATTGCTCTCCTTATTCTTAAAAATGACAAATCCGGTTGCAGCAAGCAATATAAAATCATCCATACTTCTGCACTACCAAACAGGAGTGCGACCCGACCTAACTCTCGGTTTACGGGTTTACATACTTCTGTACTTGCTATTGATTTAGAAATAGATTGGAAATAGATAGAAAAATTATGAATTTTAAATCTACTGACTAGAATACGTGATATCCATACGCAGATAACCTGCAAAAATGCTTGAACTATACTTTTTACTCTCGTTGTGGAAAGAAATTTAAAAAACAATTACTCTTCTCATTCTGAAAGATCACAAATCTGGTTATTGCCAACACTATAAAATGACCTACACGTTTGTACTATTTGTTGATTTAAGAATAGACTTCAAACTGCAGATTTAAAATCTATTCAGGAGAATGGATTAAATACACAAACTTCAACAGAGGATCAGAGTATAAAAAATAATATAAACACAAAACCCGCTAATACTGTTCCCAAATTTCAGAAAACACTCCCATTGCAGATACCTGTATCCATGGATCGTTTTCGTCCGCATTATGCTCTCGTCTGCCTGAAATAGCAGCATGGAATAATATTTTCAGCTTCATGTGACCTAAGCTAAATTATAAATGAATTTTATGCCTGCCACGTGGAATGACTGAAATTGTCAGTTCCCATAGAAATTTGCAAAAATTATAGCTTATAGCAAGTTTCTTGCTGCCATTCCAGATATCGGTTATTCCATACTGATGAGCGCATAATAAGCGAAAACCGTTCAATGGATACTGGTAACTGCAATGGGAATGTCTTCGGCCACAGACCCATAGAGTCAGACGCAAACAGACATACATCATTGAAAATGGTTGTTTCATATTCAGAGATGCCAAAACATCCACAAAATTCGAAAGTGATAACTTTGACAAAATCGCGATACTTTTTCTTTACGTATACTATATTTTAGAAATTAAAAGGTAGACGTAATCAACAAACAGTTATACAAACAAACACGAAGGCCCACAACTCACAACTCATATAAAGAATAAATAAATGTACGTACATAATTTCATTACGATATTGCCGCTCTCACATAACCTAATATTTATGTACGGTTTTTCTTTGCTCTAATCAAATACGTATTTGCGATCACGGATAAATAAATGAGGATTTTTTTGTATCATAAAGAAATTGTGACTGTAGTTGCTTTTAAATATTCAACTAATTTCTTTCTGCTTCATATTAGGCACAATACAATAACTATAATTATAAAATGAACGGCACAAGAGATAAGCGAATTCAACATTGTAAATATTTCAAACAAGGTTTGATAGTGTAATTCATGAAAATAAATTAAACTTTAAAATTTAGGCTTAATTATGGTCATTCTATTCATTAGGCACAATACACTAACTATAATTATAAAATGAAAGGTACAAAAGACGGGTGAATTCATCATTGTAAATAGTTTAAATGAGGTTTGTTAGTGTAATTCATGAAAATAAATTAAAATTTGGGGTTCATTGTGGTAATTCCATTCATGAGGCACGACACACTATCTATATAATTATAAAATGAACGGTACAAGAGACGGGAGAATTCCTCATTGTAAATATTTTATACGAGGTTTGATAGTGTAAATCAAGAAAATAAATTAAACTTATAAAATAAATAATACCCAACAATTCGCAAAATAACCATTTATTTATATAGAAGAAAAGCCCTTTTCTCCGTTTGTCTGTACCGCTTGGTGATTTATGAAACTATCGCCAACCATCCGACATTTTTAATGGTGCCAATTTAATGTAAATGTTGCTATAACAAAAATGTCACCAAATCGATGAATTAATTATTAAAATCTTTTAATATATGGACTATATTGTTTATTGTGGATATTATCAATATTGATAATTGTCAATATTAATAATTTATTGATATTGATAATTGAGCGAAAGTTCATTGGGTACTTCGAAATAATTTCACATGTTGTCATCTAGAAAAGCGCTAAACGTACAATTCAACGTTAAAAATATCGTGCAGTGAACCTTAAACATCCTTTTGCTGCTAACGAAGTAAATTCCTTGCTAAGCCATATGGTGCCCATATCATATTTTTTAAATCACTAATCAATTACATTTTAAATAAATTTTAATAAACGTTATTACATTTGCAAGACAGAAATTTTTTCTACCTTTTCCCACAACGCCCAGAATCAAAATCAGCAGCAATCATAATCAACAAAACATTTTGAAATTGCTTTCCACTTTAAAAACATCCAGAAACCGAGGTCCAGTAAGCCTTTTGCCTCACTCAAAGGAGATGATGCTTTGACTGGAGTTCACCTTCAACGTCAGGACAAAAAGAGCTTCGGCAGAAATTACAGAAATCGTCTCGTCCCCGTTCGGAAAGAAACCCAGCCGAGTCTATTTTGGGTCTGTTATAGCCAGTTTTCTTTAAAAAAATTTCAGTTATACTGAACTTTTCGAAATCCTAAAAAGCTAATGGTCTTCCATAGAAAAAGCGCTTTCATTGAACATCAACGGTGATTTTTAGACGTGGGCAATTGACTTTGAAAGACGCACGATAGACTCTGAAATATTTTGCAACCTTTGCTCATTTTTGAGCTACTTTATTGATGATTTCGCAAATTGATAAGAAAAGCCACAATTACAGGCGTTCATGAAAATTCTAGTTTCATTTCTGAAATATTCAGCTAATTATCGTCTGCTGAAGCGTTATTTTTGTGTGTGTATATATATTAAAAGACGCCGTCTCAAAATTCCCAAAATATTAAGTATCTCGAAAACGGTTGTGTTAGAGTAAAAGTCGTATTCGTTTCATTGTTAAAAAATTACGTATGAAACAAGCTTGAAAATTTATGTGTAAAGCAAGTCAGATTTGGACACTTTTGCGGGCTATCTCTCTATATTAAAGAAAGAGCTCGGTGCAGTCGCTGACTAAATATTTTTAAAAGAGAGAGATTTTCTGTCAAGACGAGCGCCGGACCTACGGCATCAAATGATTTGCAATTTGGCAATGATGGTTTTGAATATGTTGCCATGTGTCGCCTCCTATTTTGGTTATAATCGAATAGAATTTTCTATTTTTTATACAATTTCGAAGTAAAAAATTTTTATACTACTTTTGTATGAAAATTTTATTGTATCTTCAAAATCTAATCTTTCATTGTTGCAAACGCTGTTGCCATTGCAAAAACAGTAATATTTAAATTATTGATTTCAACGATTAGAAATGCATTAATTATTCAGAGTTTCATTTAAATATTACTTATTTTAAAATGGTAACAGTATTTTCAACAATGAATCGTAATTGTTCATGACAATAATGCTTGTAAAACGCTCTGTTCGTTTGTCAGACTATTATGCAGGTATAATGGAAGCGCTTGAGAAGCGAGAATCGGAGATAAATGGACAGCAATTGACAGGGGGAACGGATCCGGAGCTTGGTGAGCAGTAGCGTGCAAAGTATACAAAGGCTTTCGTGTGCAGGGGCCGGGTTGAGTGGACACCGGTCGAGCTCGCGAAGCAATCTCCGGCAGTTGGTCAGCGTCAGCGATTAAGGGACGACTCCAAATGACGTATTACGCCAACGCAGTAGTTGGCTGCAAAGACCTCGCGGAACGACCTCATTGACAGCCAACGAATAGGAGGCAAAGTCTCCGGACTGGCGAAGCTAGTTACGGGGGTTGGTGAGTCCCTAGATTATTACGCATGCGTAGCTGCCATGAAGAAAGAGCTTATTAAGCGAAATCGGACGTTTAATGAGCGAACAGGAGACGGATCCTTTGAATTCCAGGAGTTAGCGAGTATAACGCTGTTGTCATTTCAAAATAAGTAATATTTAAATTAATGATTTAAACAAACGAAACACGATTTTTTTTTTTTTTGTCACTGTACAAAGAACAAGCGGCAAGACGTATATCTGGGGTTGTTGAGTACTCGCGAATAAGAGATTTCCCCTACGGGCGTATTACGTTTGCGTAGTAGGCGGAAAGAAAAAGCTAGTTACGGGGGTTGGAACGCGTCGGCGAACAGGAGGCGGAGGCCCTAGTTTCGTAAAATAATGCCAATTTTTCTTTATTCGAAACGAATTCGAAAATCTAATTAGCAATAGGATAATCTCCAAGTGACTTACTTACCTACCAAATTTTAAAACATTTCATTGAATATAGTTTATAAATACGCTGAAAACATCATCAAATCCTCAAAATTATTAAATTTTCCTTAGAATCTCCTTTTTTTCTTCTGATCCGGTGTGTGATTCAAATATTCCTATTTATTTTTTGCCCATAATTACGTTTCTCCGTTAGCTATTATTATCAATTTTCCTGCTCAATAAACAATGTAGTACCAGTTTTATTTCTAATTCTTAACGTGTTCCTTGATTTGAGAAGACTTTTTCCAATACCGGCATATTCCCCAACCTGCTGGGGAATATACCAGTAGTAAATCAATATATTTTTTATTCTGTATAAAAATAATATAATATCCCCGCAGATCGATCATATTCCGTATATCTTGTATAATAAAAGAAGTTGTCTGTATGCGCGTTCTTGTATCGTCTGCAGAGGAAAACACGATAGCCGTGACATTCAGTAAAGGGGTATCTGAACTTTCGAGTACACAGACCTAGTCGAGTTTCTTTTTTTTTTTAATTTTTTAATACGAATTACCTTAAAATTTAGATTTAAAGCTGAAATCGTCCGTTTCCCACCATTTCGTCCAATTCATTTATCCATTGTAACAGCAGACGATTCTTCCACGAACCTTCCCGATATCTGTCGCGAGAGTAAGATTTAAAATGCATAATTCAAACTTTGCGAATTTAAAAGATATCGTTCTATTATTTTAATTTTGTATTATACATATTATCATTATGAGTAATATACTAAAAAAGGGTACATATCGGCTGAAACCTCACTGAGATAATATCCTTTTTTTTTTTCAATGAATAATGGAACTTTACTTCTCTTTTTTGCGACTTCAACTATTTTCATTCATTTTTGAAAACGCATTTGAGAACGTATTGAGAGGCATTTCACTAATTCAATCATATCTCCGCTTTTAATTATGCTAGAACTTAGTTTTAAAAACTATACATTTTAGCTTGAGCTAACAAAGCCATGTATCTGCATTGCATAAGTCCTGCGCAATTCTTCAGGACGTCCGTGGAACAAGTTATTTATTTTTTGTTCTAATCAAGCGTGTTGTAAAAGCGATGTTTCTTTTTCGAGAATTCGCAGTATATCCTGGTGTAATTTTAATCAGGAGTTTGCATATTAAGTCTTGAGCAAAGCCTGGTTTATTTTCGAGTTAGTAGAAAAAAATTTCAGAAGCAACAACATAAAATAAATGTAAAATTTTGACCACGAAATTTATTATTTTACTGATTTATCCTGTAAGTATGGCATATTATCCTAACTCACCCTATATAAAATTTCCACGAGTTAAAAGAAACAATAAATAGTCTGTCCATCGTATTTTTGAAAATAATGTTTAACAGTAGGGGAAATATTTTTTAACGTACACGTGATGACTGTACATGTCATCATAAGTGTACACGTACCGAGAGAATAACATCAGGTCTTTCTGTAGGAAAACATTATCGAATAAAATTGGAGAATTTAAAACGTTAGGATACGGACTTGGCAACAAAGCGAGATAACGAAAAAAAGTCAATTAGAGTTATATAGTATTGTCTAATGAGTAGTAACCGACTATAAAACTGTTACAGAAGGCATTTATTTAATATAATAAAATTATTGACGAATTATTGTATTATTCAGGAATTATACACAAAACAACATTTACATGCGCAGGAATCTAATGAACAGCCTGCTCTAAGTGCCCTCCATTAGCAAAAGTGCGCATTTGAATTCGAGAGCGAATATTACTGCATACTGTGACAAGCACTGTAATTTTCGATTCATACTCTTATAATAATAATATTATTGGGTAATAATATTATTACTATCCAATAATGATATTATTACAATAATAATAATAATAATTATATATTATTATTATTATTATTATTATTATTGGGTAATAATACTAATATTATTATTATTACCCAAGCTGTCCAGCTCACCCAAAAAGTGTTGTTGTTGAGACCCAGACCGTCCGACCTACCAGAAAGGTGTAAGGTAACTGTTTGGACGGCCGGGAAGTACCACCCAATTTAGACCGGAATCCAGTGGGGGAGGCATCCACAGGAACCGTACCCTCCTTCCCCTACCACCAACCTCTCGGAAGGACTTACGAACCCACATGTTTAACGTGATCGTACTCCGCATGAACACGGCGGCAGTTGTGGCAGCGTGCAAATCCAGCGCGCAAACCACCGAGCTACCGCGCCCGAAATGTGCCAACAGCACGCGGTGTTCTCAACCCAAAGAGTGTAAAGATGTTACAAGGAATGACCGGGAAAAACACCTAAATAAGACAATACACCTAAACAAGACATATCTAGACATGCATAGATAATATACAGAAAACAGCTCCAAAGAAAAAGATGTTAGAGCAAGAATAAACAATTCAGGAAAAAAAAGCCAAAAGAAATAATCAATTAGGTAACTGTTTTTACAAGTAACCAAAAGAAAAAATAATTTAGAAAGAGGAAAAGACAAATAATATAAAAGAGAGAACTTAGAATATATGCAAAAAAGTGAGAAGTAAAGGAGGATGAATATAAAAATTAAAAAAGAAAAAAATAAATAAATGAAAATGAAAAAATAAAAAAGATGAGAATTAGGAACAGCGTAACATTTCATTGACCTAACAAATTTTAAAGACCCAACACCAAAACACAGATGTAGTGAAACAAGATTTAGTTCCCTTTTGTAAAACTCATTTTTTCATTACCCAGACAGTCCAGATTCCTACTCATTAGACAGCTTTGTAATTGACTTTTCCCATATATCTTACTTTGTTACGAATTAATATTCTAACTTGTTAAATTCTGCACTAGGGATGCTGCAGTCGCTTTCATTGGATCGGTCATGGTCACTTTACCATAGATAGACCTAACGTGTACACTCATGGACTTTTTTTACCGGCCGTCCAAATAGATGCTCAAGTCCTTGGTGACGAGTCGAACGGTCTGGGTCTTCAACTCATGGACTTTTCTTACAAATTTATTGGGGTGCTTAACTTTCCTAGAAACACTGTATAGCGATTGATTTCAATTAAAATAATTATCAATGATTTCCAATAGACGTAATTAGCACAACATATTGGTTTTTTAATAGCAGTAATGGTACTTCCATTGTAAACTAACAGAAAATATACAAAAATGCTATTTATAAATTTTAAGTATCGTTAACTAATTTTAAATAATGAACATTCCCATATATATGTTTTATCTTAATTACTTGATGTTCAGCCATGTCATTAGCGTGCTAAGGAATTCTTTTAGTTCTATCACGTGAATACAATGAATAAATGGGCTCATTAGATTTTCTCATTTTAAGATAAGTGATTATATTTCTTAGAGGCTTTGTCTGGAAGATAATAATACTCAGTTGCCACCAATCAGACTTTTCTACCACATTGCTCAAATAACAATAGTTTTCCATATATTCTGAAATAATGTTCATTTGTCGCTTTTAAAAACATGGACCTCATCTATCAATCAAGAGAGGGAAAAAAAAGATATCATGTTATTCTACAGATACGATAAATGCAATGGTACAATACATTGTTTCCTAATTATATTATAACGATTTGCTTTCAGAAAACAGTATTCAAAAATTGAGGTCATTCCTAGATTCGTCCACCCCGAAAATTCATAGACACCCCCCCCTCCCCCCGACGTTGATCAATTGAAATAATCGTAACAAATTTCATTCAAATTTTTTCAAGAGATGTCGTGTCCATGTACCCAAAGACAGACACATAATATAGTGGGGTGAGACAACCCAGTGGTTAGCATGCGGGAATAGCACTCAGATGACCCGAGTTCGACTCCGGGCTCTACCCAAATTGTCTCCGGATTCACGCGGAGTACGGGCACGTTAAATGTGTGGGTTCGTAAGTCCTTCCTAGAGGTTTGTGGTAGGGGAAGGAGGGTACGTTCCCTGTGGATGAAGCCCCTACTGGGTTCCGGTCTAAATTGGGTGGCACTTTCCGGCCGTTCAAACAGATACCTTACACCTTCAAATAGGTCGGACGGTCTGAGTCGAAGAAGCAGATACGTAATATAATCATCATAATATCAAGTATAACACATATACACACACATATTTGACATAATTGCTGATTTGCATTCATCTATGCTCAAAACGTGTAAATCCATTCAAGTTCGAGAGTCATATTTTAATCCCATTACAATACTTTCCGCTGGCATACACTATTTACAGTAGGGAAAGTAAATATCGACTTTATGCTGTTAATGTGTACACGTAAAACAACTTTATTTAAACAATCATTGAATTACCAAAGTTTAATAAGTTTACAGCAATAATAATAAATAAACTATACACTCAACCATTATAGTCTTCGTATTACTGAGGATTAAACAGTTATTTCACCAGTAAGAATATGGCAGTAAAATATCCTGTGGTATTAAATTTATAATCCATATATTAATTTATGTAGATAATCCATATATTAATTTATGGTGTTTTATAAATCTTAAATATCTCCAGACTTGTAAAATTATTCCGCATTATTTACTTCCATATAAAAACTTCATTAAGCAATAAGGGTCTAAGCGAGAAACAGAGTTTAAAGCAACATTGTTTATTATATCTATATTTCATTTTTGGTCAATCACAAAACTTAGATGCAGTAAAGTTGGCAAATTTTAATGTTTTAATGGGAACAAGAAACATTGAACGGTGTTAAACATTTTATTGGTATTCCGGCTAAATGAGTAAAATATTTAGAGAAAGAAAACTTATTAGCTGATGTATTTTTGATTAAAAAGCAATTAGTTAATGTAGTTTTGAAAAGCTGTTACTCAAACAGTTTGCTCTAAGTGAAATAGAAAACCACATTTTTAAGTACTTAAATGCATGTTTTTCGTTAATTTAGCAACATTGAAAAAAGTTGCCAAATTGGCGACATCCCACTAAATTCGTCGCCAAAATCTCGCCAAGCGTTATGGACGAAAAAATAAGTTATTCTTACAGCAGATAAATGACTATTGGCGTTCAAATACAAAAGTATTACTCAAAGTATCTTTGAAACGGGCTAGATCTATGAGAATGATGTTACAAATTCATTGCATAGTATTACATATGAAAAGTGAACATGTTTCTCAATAGGAAATATTTTTTCTTATTTTATATGATTTTTTTATATTTTTTTGAAAAATGTGCAATATCTCGAGAACGGTTCATGTTAGCGTTCTAACATTTATGTCAATCGTTTTCTAATGAAAAATTACATAAGAAATGTCTATTTGCGTAACTTTATTAGAGGTTTTGATTTTTTGACGATTTTTTCAAAATTTCACTCGAAAATTTAGGGGGGTTCTGAACATTCAATGGCGTATAAAAACAATAGACTTCCAGTGTTTACGGGTTGTAATTTTTGTACCAAATTTCATTCGAATCGGTCCATTCGTTCATCAGTTATCGTCTCCACAGACTCACTGATACACACGCGCGCGCACACACACACGCATCACTTCAAAAATGTTCGATTCGTGATTGGGGATGCTTGAAACGTTCTCTCCCGTCGAAAACTCGAATTCGAATTTTCGACCCCGTCACAATACTTTCCTTATACATTATTGTATGTAAGGAAAGTAAAAAGTCCATTTCTTTCACTATCTATTGGCATGTTCAGTATCAGTTAAGTATTTTAATTGGAAAAAATTAAGTTCAGAAACCTTTCGCATCTATTTAAAACAATAGTTTTTATTCCAATTATCAGTCATTTTATTATCTGTACACGTCATCTCAAAATTTTATTCATAACATTCCATTCAAGGCAAAAGTCATAAAAAAGCAACAGTAGAGCATTAAGTTTAAGCAAAATATTACATTCAAACGCAAAAATATATGATCGCTTAATGTATCGTACGCTTAATCAATTTAAATAGCAATTAAAAAATAAATAATATGTAAAAAAAATCTGGTAAAAAAAAAATCTGGTAATAAAAAAAATCTGGTGCTAGGAATCTCTGGTGAATATCCGACATCCTCCGGGATTTGTTACTGAATTCATGTCAGTCATCATTTAAGCTCTATCTATAGCCAATCTTGAGAAATACGCGTTTTAAGAAAAACATTTAAACCGAAAGTGGAGAAAAGAACCGGAAATGGAAATCTTCAGTACTCACCTCAATCCCCTTCAGAATTCGATGTCGAATCCATATCAGTCATCATCTAAGCTATATCTATAGCACAATCCGCCAATCCGCGAAATAGATGTTTCAAGGAAAATTTAAATTTTTGGAACGAATGTGACTTCGCCAGGTAGAAATTCTTAGCGAGTCCCTTAACCCTCTCCAGAATTTAAGACCAAATCCATATTAGTCATTATCTAAACTCAATCTATAACAAATCCTTAGAAATAGATGTTTTAAAGAAAATTTAAAAATAGAAAGTGGAAAAGAAACAGAATGTGAAAATTCTTAATGAACTATCCTATACCTTACAGAATTTGATGCTGAATCCATATCAGTTATCATCTGAGTTCTATCTATAGCCAATCTTGACAAATAATTGTTTCAAGAAAAATGAAAATATTTGAGTTGGTAATAGAAAAAGAGCCGGAAGTGGAATCCTAAGTAACCCCCTTTGACCCCATCAAAAATTTTATACTGAATTCATATAAATCGTTATCTAAGCTCTATCTATAGCGGATCTTGAGAAATAGATGTTTCAAGGCAAAATTTG
Organism: Amaurobius ferox; assembly: GCA_951213105.1. Classification (NCBI taxonomy): domain Eukaryota; kingdom Metazoa; phylum Arthropoda; class Arachnida; order Araneae; family Amaurobiidae; genus Amaurobius; species Amaurobius ferox. Next base: position 67,238,830 of record OX578133.1, on the reverse strand, counting down.
CAAAAGAAACAATCGTGTCGAGAATCCTGTCGAAAATCAGAACTAGAGTTTTAGATCTACGCGTTTCAAGCCCTCTAGAACACGAGAAACCATTTTTAGCGTGGCGTCTGTGTGTGTATATATCTGTGTATCTGTGAAATGCATGTACCCATTGTAGCTCAAAAACTATTCGACAAAATTTCACAAAATAAGATAGGTGAGTTACTTATGAGGTATCCTGGTGCTGATTAGATTTTGGTATAATTCGGTAAAATAGACCATCCCATAGCACTGCTGGCAAAATAGCCAACAAAAATTGTTAAAATCTGAAATGAAAAACTAAATATATTGTGTATTTATTAAATGCTTTTATATACTTAATTTTTGACGATAAAAATAATAGGACCAGACCCATTTCTCCAAGTTAAACCGTTGACTAGATTTCTTTTTTTTAATTTTTTCGAGTTAGCGATGTTTCATAATGAGATAAGTCGCCAGATGAAAAATTCCGATGTGAGCAACACATGGTTTTCCTTACGGACTCAAATTCATAATCCATTGAGTTTAATTGCTGAAATTGGCACGAATCCTTTCTTAATATTATATCCAGTTTGCAGTTTTATAGCGTCTTCTTATCAATTCGACAACTTAATGCATTTTAAAACGTCATCATCTCCTTAAAATTCCCCAAAACTTTAAAATATCGAAACCTAGAGAAATTGAGTTGATCTCATTCTTTTCATCGTTAAAAATTATATATAAAACAAAATGAGTACCTCTAAACTTAATTAATCTTTAATGTCAGATGTTTAGGTTTTGCAAGTCATTTCGCCAAAAACAAATGCTAGCTCTATTTTTTCTGTTGTACCAAAATGTAATCATCAGCACCAGAGTAATTAACAAGTAACTTACCAAATTTTGAGAAATTTCATCGAATAGTTTTTTCAACTACATTGAAAAACATCGTCTCAGTGCCTCATAATTCCAAATACCTTAATATATGGAGAATAAATAGTCCATCCTAGAGTAATGAGGTTGGTCTTACTCATTTTGTCAGTAAGAACTACTTAAAAAAACAAGAATTTAATTAATATATTTCAGCCTATTTAGTCTTGTATTTCAGATTTTGGAGAGCCATTTTGCAAAAAAGGGCAGGTTATTATTTTTCCAAATCGTAAAAATCCAATCAGCGGCAGAGTAGCACACGATTAGCTTATCTACCAAATTTTGTAAATTTTTGTCTAATAGTTTGTGAACTAGAGTAGATACATACATTGCGCACACACACAAACAGACGTCATACTAAAAGGAGGATTTTGGTGTTCTAGAGTGACTGATCTGTTGAAATTGTAGATCCGTCGGAAACTGGAGTTAAAAGCAAATAAAAATTTTAACTGGTAATGTTAAAAAAAATTTCATAACGTTGCATTGGATATAACTTCAATACTGAATATAATTTCAAATGGGTATCAGTTTCATTTTGTGCAATTAAACTCAGTTTAAGGAAGAAAGGAAGTAAGGAAAGTCATGTGCTACTCACATCAGATTTTTTCTAATGATTTTTGCATTCAGCGTTTAAAAGTTTATTTTATGATTTTTGCATTGTTTTTCTACATTTAAAATTTATCTTACTTTACTATTTAAATCTTACTCTTAAAATGTGGAATTATTTTTATTATTCCGCTCAACTGTTTGCAAAAATTTTGCTATACTACTGCTTTTACTAAAAAAATTTTGCTATACTACTGCTTTTACTAAAAAAAAATTTGAAACATATTTTTCTCTGGATCTACTGTAGATAAAGTTTAAATGATGACTGATATGGATTCATCATTACATTCCGAAGAAAGTAGGTGGGTTCACTTAGGATTTTAACTTCTGGTTCTTTTCCATTTCCGGTTCAAATATTCTTATTTTTCTAAACATATCAATTTCTCAAGATTGGCTATTATATATATATGTGTGTGTGTGTGTATAAAGTAGGCGGGTTCACTTAGGATTTCAACTTCTAGTCCTTTTCCATTTCCGGTTCAAATTTTTTTTATTTTTCTTAACATATCAATTTCTCAAGATTGGCTATAATATTATATATATATATACATATATATACATATTAGCTTGGAGAAAATGACTGATATAGATTCAGCATCAAATACTAGAGAAGGTAGCGTGGTTCCCTAAGTATTTTCACTTCCGGTACAAATATTTTCCTTTAAACATTTATTTCTCAGGATTCCCTACAGCTAGAGCTTAGATAACGACTAATATGGATTCAGTATCAAATTCTGGAGAGGTTAAGCTCACTAAGAATTTTCATTTCCGATTCCGGAGATGTTACTTCCAGATCAAAAATTTTCATTTACCTAGTAGCATCAGGAAAACTTCTCAGGACTGACTTTAGATATAACTAGCAGAATACCCGTTGAAAATCAACGTTCTCGCAATAAGCAACCCCTGATTATTGCAATTTTTTAATAATTCGCGTTTTACATTTATTCGGCAAATCGAATATTTTAGTGTGCAGAATCCCCTAAAGAAGAAAATATTGGAAAACTTAAATTGCACACCTTTTCCTTTGCGAACCCTTTTCCTTTTCCTTCACCTTTTCCTTTGCGAGTACACCTAATTAATGTCTCCATCTTATCCCAAAGCATAATAATTTATCATCTCCCCTTTCGAACGTTTTTCTGTGGAGCACACCCATAAATGAACATTTTTGAAAAACTCTGTTCGGCTTGGGTTTCTTATCAGATAATTGGCCCATATATCAAATATCAAACCTCTATCACATTTAAAAGGAAGCGTGTCTCATTTATTCAGAAAATCGAATATATTGGTGTGCTGCACCCCCTAATACAGCAAATATTAGAAATCATAAATTACACACTTTCTTCCTTTCAAATTATCTACCTGTATACCAAATTTGAAGTTTTTATCCCATCGCGAAGCATGTTTTTTCTATCACTTCATCCTTCGAACGGTTTTCTGTGTAGCACCCCCTTAAATGGACATTTTTGAAAAACGGTATTCATCTTGGGTTTGCTTTTCAAATGATGAGCCCATATACTAAACTTCAAGCCTCTATCATATTGTAAAGGAGGCGTTTTCAATTTGTTCGGCTAATCGAATATTTTAGTGAGCGGCACCCCCTACAATAGCAAATGTTGGAAAACTGAAATTGCACACTTTCTACCTTTCCAACTATTTACTCCTACACAAAATTTGAAGTCTTTATCTCATTGCAAAGCATACTTTTTCTATCATTTCACCTTTCGAATATTTTTGTGTGCAGCACCCACCCCCTTAAATATGCATTTTTGAAAAACTCCATTTTGATTGGGTTTACTATCACATTATCCGCCCATATACCAAATATCAAGCCTCTATCAAATTTTAATGTAGTAGTTTCTCATTTATTCGGTAAATCGAACAATTCGGTGTGCGGCACCCCCTTAAGTAGAAAATATTCGAAATCTGAAATTGTATACTTTCTTCCTTTCAAACGGTTTATCCATACACCAAATTTGAAGTCTCTATCTTATCGCAAAGCATAATTTTCTATCATTTCACTTTTCGAACGTTTTGGTGTGGAGCTCCCGCTAAACGAACATTTTAGAAAACTATATTCGTTTTGGGTGTTTTCTTCAAATGATTAGCCCATATACCAAATTTCAAGCCTCTATCACATTTTAAAGTAGTCGTTTCTTATTTATTCAGTAAATCGAACATTTTGGTGTGCGGCACCCCCTTAAGTAGAAAATATTCGAAATCTGAAATTGTGCACTTTTTCCTTTTCAAACGGTTTACCCATACACCAAATTTGAAGTCTCTATCTTATCGCAAAGCATACTTTCCTATCATTTCACTTTTCGAACGTTTTGGTGTGGAGCACCCCCTAAACGAACATTTTAGAAAACTATATTCGTTTTGGGTATTTTCTTCAAATGATTAGCCCATATACCAAATTTCAAGCCTGTATCATATTTTAAAGTAGCCCTTTCTCATTTATTTGGTAAATCGAACATTTTGGTGTGCGGCACCCCCTTAAGTAGAACATATTCAAAATCTGAAATTGTATACTTTTTTCCTTTCAAACGGTTTACCCATACACCAAATTTGAAGTCTCTATCTCATCGCAAAGCATGCTTTCCCATCATTTCACTTTTCGAACGTTTTGGTGTGGGGCACCCCCCTCTATAGAATGTTTTCGAAAAATTCGATTTTTCCAGGGGGTTCTATCGAACGACCGAGCTGTGTACCAAACTGCAAGTTTCTATCTATTCGGGAAGTGCCTAAAAAATGCGTGACAGACAGACGGACAGACAGACGGACACTTGGCAATTAGTATATACTAGCCGAATACCCGTTGAAAATCAACGGTCTTGCAATAAGCAACCCCTGAATAATGTAATTTTTTTAATAATTCGCGTTTCACATTTATTCGACAAATCAAATATTTTGGTGTGCAGAACCCCCTAAAGAAGAAAATATTGGGAAACTAAATTTGCGGATTTCTTCCTCTGTTTGTCTTGTGTTTTTTATCAGATTATTGGTCCATATACCAAATATCAAGCCTCTATCACATTTAAAAGGAAGAGCACCAAATTTGAAGTCTCTATCTTATAGCAAAGCATGCTTTTCTAGCATTTCACCTTTCGAATACTTTTGTCCGGAGTGTCTACCCTCTAAATACACATTTTTGAAAAACTTTATTCTTTTTGTGATTTCTATCAAATGATTCGCCCATATACCAAATATCAAGCCTCTATCACGTTTTAAAAGGAGCATTTCTCCTTTATTCGGAAAATCGAACATATTAGTGTGCGCACCCCTGAAAGTAATAAATATTGGAAATCTGAAATTTCACACTTTCTTCCTTTCAAGCTATCTACCCTTACACCAAATTTGATATATCTGTCTCATTTCGAAACATGGTTTTTTAGCAATTCACTTTTCGAACGTTTCACTCTTTAGCACCCCCTTAAACGAACATTGTTGAAAAACTATATTCGTCTTGCGTTTTTCCGTCAAATGATTAGCCCATATACTAAATTTCAAGCCTCTATCAAATTTTAAAGGAGCGTTTTCTCATTTTTTCTGTAAATCGAACGTTTTGGTATGCGACACCCCCTTAAGTAGAAAATATTGGAAATCTGAAATTGCACACTTTCTTCCTTTCGAACGATTTACACATACCCCAAATTTGAAGTCTCTACCTCATCGCAAAGCATTCTTTCCTATCATTTCACTTTTCGAACGTTTTCGTGTGCGGCACCCCCTTAAGTAGAAAATATTGGAAATCTGAAATTCCACACTTTCTTTGTTTCAAACGATTTACCCATACTCCAAACTTGAAGTCTCTATCTCATCGCAAAGCATGCTCTCCTATCATATCACTTTTCGAACGTTTTGGTGTGCTGCACCCCCCCCCCCCCTTAAGTAGAAAATATTGGAAATCTGAAATTGCACACTTTCTTCCTTTCGAGTGATTTACCCATATACCAAATTTGAAGTCTCTATCTCATCGCAAAGCATGCTTTCCCGTCATTTTACTTTTCTAACGTTTTGGTGTGGGGCACCCCCTCTATAGAACGTTTTCGTAAAATTCGATTTTTCCAGGGGGTTTTATCGAACGACCGAGCCGTGTACCAAATTGCAAGTCTCTATCTATTCGGGAAGTGCCTAAAAAAGGCGTGAAAGACAGACGGACAGACAGACAGACAGACAGACAGACGGACACTTGGCAATTAGTATATATAATAGATTTAAAGGATGACTGCCGTGGATTCTATATCAAATCCCTGAAGGTGTGGGAGGAGAATTTCCACTTCCAATTCTTTTCCCAATTCCACTTTCTCCCAAAATTAGTATAAATGTACGAAATAAATGTGCAAAATAGCATAAAAACACTTTATAGTTCCATCGAAAGGTGTGCAAATCGCCACTATATAAAGACTCTTCATGGATTCCTTGTTTATATATTTCTTTGGCAGTATGTTCGTATTTGGAAATTATATGAAAAACATTTCTCAGTTCCCTCTTTGTGGAACAAACATAATTTTTTTTTCTCTTCAATCAAATTTTATCAAAAACAATCATACCGAAATATTTCTCTTCTTTCAATTTATGTGCTTATCACAATAGTTTATATCTAGAGCTGCGTCTTAACAGAATTAGTTTGAAAAACCGCTTTAGTAAAATATTACATATATATGTATTTTCCCAATAAGTTCAACTTCTCAAAACTATTTTTTTTTACTCAAGTAATATGCTTTTACACTTTAAGAGAGAAAACTAATCGATTTCTTTGGAACTTTTTAAATCTATATAAATAAAGTTGAAAAGCTGTCTGTCTGTCTGTCTGTTTGTCCCATCATCCCGGGAAAACGGCTAAACCGAATTTAATGAAATTTCGTGAATAGCCTTAAAATAGCCCCCCATAAATTTAGCCCAAGTTTCGGGTTTCTAAGATTAGGGGTTGTCGAGATATTAATGAAAAAGGGAATTTTTTCCTAGGAGTTGCACTCTCCAACTCCGTGGTTTATCCAAACAGAAAGGATGAAAATCGTTTGTTTAAAACGTCAAAATGAAATAAAACTTTATTTCCGAGTTTGGTGCAGGATTTTTGCATTAATTAGTCCCTATAGGAAAACTTGAATTGTTTGAAACATGAATATAAATGGAAAAATCTACCTCCATGGTTCATCTTTCACAAGCTTTTACTCAACGAGAAAAAGTATAAAGAAATCAAAATGGCTATTTAATTTCGCATTTTATGAGGAAGAGTCTATCTTATATCATGTTGCTCGGCAACGGAATGAAATTAAATGTGTTGTTAATATTTATTATTATTTTTTCTATTTGAATAATAAATAAATTGATGTAAAAATATATTTTATAAATGAACGGTTTGATTGCTCTTTTAATTATATAAATTGCGGGCTGCGTACATCACTTTCATTTATTTTAGCAAAGAAATTTCAAGCTCATATATTGTGTTTAGCTAATAAACTCATATATTGTGTTTACCCAATAAATTCATTTAACCGATTGTTGAAGCAGAAAAAGAGTAGAACGGGTGTATGTATCTTTTAATACAATTTTAGTATTTTCATTTAGTATATACAAACGGGATCAGAATATTTTATTCTTCAGATCTGCAAATTCAGAGCTACGAATTTAGCGGAATATCCCTAAATAACTTGGTAACTTTTCTTAAACGTTACCAAATTAGCGGAAATGTCTCCAAATTGATAAAAATGACCCAAATCAATGAAATTAAATTTGTTTTTTTAGAATAGAGTACTGAAATGATGTTTCTGTAGCATGTGTCGGTCAGTCCATCCATCCTACTTAGTAACACATTTAACGAATTTTTTCAATATCACCAAATTGATAAAAATATTTGTAAATCTATAAAAATTTCATGGAATTGATAAAATCGCGCTTAATAAATGAAATTAAATGTGTTTTATTAGGGGATAGTATTGTGATGATGTTTCGTCAATTTCTCACAAAATGGGACTATGAATTCTACAGTCCCACTTGGCGATAAATTTGGCGATTTTTTAAGTTATCGCTAAATTGACGAAAATGTCGCCAAATCTTACATGGAGATCGCATTATTCAGACGATATGATTTCCATCAATTTATTTGAAGCAAATGATATCATGTCGCTTAGCAACAGATCCAATGTATTATGCGACATACGATTTTTAATAAATCTTTTCAGATTTGAATAATAAAAATATGTATATAAATTAAATTTCATTAACATTGCATTTTTGACTGGATAATATCCATTACGGTTTTCAGGTTTAAACATCATTATTATTGATATTTTCGGGGACTGTTGATTCAGGGATTATTGATATTTTCAAATTATTATGCAAATGTTTTATTATGACGAAAATTGTTGAAACTCATATATAGTACGTTGTACGAGTAATCTTCTACAAATGCACGGGTATATCTTCTAATCTACGAGAATATAGGTAGTACAGGTATATTGGCATATATTTTGATATATATTGGCATATATTGGAATCAATTACGACCTTCTGGTATTAAGATTACGGGGATTTTTGATACTTTCAATTTATTACGTCACCTCTTTTATTTTGGCAAATATTTTTGAGACTCATGTTGGAATACGGGTAAGCTTCTACTATCACACTGGCATATTTTCTGATCTGCGACAATATAAGTAGTACGGGGTTGCATATATTGATTCAAATCCTTTTTTTTTTTTTATTAATTTGCTTACAAAAGGGACCAGGATGTTTTATTCTTCAGATCTGCCCATGAAGATAATTTTGCATAGTGAGAACAGATATTCTTAAACTTCTCTTTATTATGAGCAATAAATTTAATATTTTAGCAGAATTTGCACATGATTGCGAATTATAAGTTTTTTTATATTATATACTCCGTACGAAGAACGGGTATGCTGCTAGTCTATATATATAATATTGAAAATCTGTCTGTCTGTTTGTCCCATCATAACGGGAGAACGGCTAAACCGAATTTGGTGAAATTTTGTGGGTAGTCTGGAAAAAGTCCCACTTAAAATTTAGTCTATGTCTGGAGTTCCGACGAACAGTGGTTCTCGAAATATTAGTAAAAAACGACATTTTCGTTTGTCTCATTATCACGGGAGAACGGCTGAACTGAATTTGATGAAATTTTGTGGATCGCCTTAAAATAACCCCCCATAAATGTAGTCCAAGTTTCGGGTTTCTAAGACCAGGGGTTGTCGAGATATTAATGAAAAACGGAATTTTTTCCTAGCAGTTCTACTCTCTAACTCCGTGGTTTATCCAAATGGAAAGGATGAAAATCGTTTGAAAGTGAATTAAAACTTATCTCTGCGTTTGATGGGAGATTTTTTGCGCTAATTAGTCACTTTCTAAATACATGAATTGTTTGAAACATGATTTAAATGGGAGATCTATCTCCATGGTTTATTTTCACAAGCTCTTACTGAACAATGAAAATTATAAAGAAATCAAAATGGCTATTCAATTTCGCAGTTTATGAGGAAGATTCTATCTTATATCATGTTGCTCAGAAATGCAATTAAATTAAATCTGTCTGTTAATTTAATTAATATTTTTTCGATTTAAATAATAAATAAATGGATATAAAAAGATATTTTAAAAAAGAACGATTTGATTTTTCTTATAGCATTTTTGACTGGATAATATCAATTCTGTCTTCAGGTTTAAACGATATTATTATTGATATTTTCGGGGATTATTGATTCAGGGATTATTGATATTTTCATGTTATTATGCAATTGTTTTATTATGATAAAAATTGTTTAAACTCATATATTGTACGTTGTACGAGTAATCTTTTACAAATACACGGATATATCTTCTAATCTACGAGAATATAAGCAGTACAGGTATATTGGCATATGTTTTGATATATATTAGCATATATTGGAATCAATTACGACCTTCTGGTATAAAGAGTACGGGGATTATTGATATTTTCAATTTATTACGCCATCTCTTTTATTTCGGCAAAGATTTTTAGACTCATGTTGGAATACGGGCAATCTTCTACTAACGCACTGGCATATTTTCTAATCTGCGAAAATATAAGTAGTACGGGTTTGCATATATTGATTCAAATCCTTTTTTTTTTTTTTTTTTTTGTAAATTTGCTTACAAAAAGGGCCAGGATGTTTTATTCTTCAGATCTGCCGATGAAGATAATTTTGCATAGTGAGAACATATATTCTTCAACTTCCCTTTAGGAGCAATAAATTTAATATTGCAACAGAATTTGCACATGATTGCGAATTATAAGTTTTTTTATATTATATACTCCGTACGAAGAACGGGTATGCTGCTATTCTATATATATAAAATTGAAAATCTGTCTGTCTGTCTGTCTGTTTGTCCCATCATCACGGGAGAACGGCTGAACCGAATTTGATGAAATTTTGTGGGTAGTCTGGAAATAGTCCCACTTAAAATTTAGTCTATGTCTGGAGTTTCTACGAACAGTGGTTCTCGAGATATTAGTAAAAAACGACATTTTCGTTTGTATCATCATCACGGAAGAACGGCTGAACCGAATTTGATGAAATTTTGTGGATCGCCTTAAAATAACCCCCCATAAATTTAGCCCAAGTTTCGAGTATTTAAGACTAGGCATTATAGAGATATTAATGAAAAACGAAACATTTTCCAAGGAGTTCTACTCTCTAACTCCGTGGTTTATCCAGCGAAAAGCTTGAAAATCGTTTGAAAGTGAATTAAAACCTTATCTCTGCGTTTGATGGGAGGTTTTTTGCGTGAATTAGTCACTTTCTGAAAACAAGAATTGTTTAAAACATGATTAAAATGGGATATCTATATCCATGGTTTATTTTCATAAGTTTTTACTGAACAATGAAAAGTATAAAGAAATCAAAATGGCTATTTAATTTCGCAGTTTATGAGGAAGATTCTTTCTTATATCATGTTGCTCAGAAACGCATTTAAATTAAATCTGTCTGTTAATTTTAATTATCACTTTTTTCGATTTGAATAATAAATAAATGGATATAAAAATATATTTTAGAAAATAACGATTTGAGTTTTCTTATAGCATTTTTGACTTGATAATATCAATTATAGTCTTCAGGTTTAAACGTTATTATTATTGATATTTTCGGGGATTATTGGATTCAGGGATTATTGTTATTTTCATGTTATTATGCAATTGTTTTATTATGACAAAAAATGTTTAAACTCATTTATTGCACGTTGTACGAGTAATCTTCTACAAATACACGGGTATATCTTCTAATCTACGAGAATATAGGTTGTACAGGTACATTGGCATATGTTTTGATATATATTGGCATATATTGGAATCAATTACGACCTTCTGGTATAAAGAGTACGGGGATTATAGATATTTTCAATTTATTACGTCATCTCTTTTATTTTGGCAAAGATTTTTTAGACTCATATTGTAATGCGGGTAATCTTCTACTAACACACTGGCATATTTTCTAATCTGCGAAAATATAAGTAGTACGGGGTTACATATATTGATCCAATTCATTTTTTTTTTGTAAATTTGCTTACAAAAGGGGCCAGGAAGTTTTATTCTTCAGATCTGCCCGTGAAGATAATTTTTCATAGTGAGAACAGATATTCTTAAACTTCTCTTTAGGAGCAATAAATTTAATATTTTAACAGAATTTGCACATGATTGCGAATTATAAGTTTCTTTATATTATATACTCCGTACGAAGAACTGGTATGCTGCTAGTCTATATATATAAAATTGAAAATCTGTCTGTCTGTCTGTCTGTTTGTCCCGTCATCACGGGAAAATTTGATGAAATTTTGTAAGTAGTCTGGAAATAGTCCCACTTAAAATTTAGTCTATGTTTCGAGTTTTTACGATCTGTGGTTCTTGAGATATAAGTAAAAAACGAAATTTTCGTTTGTCTCATCATCACGGGAGAACGGCTGAACTGAATTTGATGAAATTTTGTGGATCGCCTTAAAATAACCCCCCATAAATTTAGCCCAAGTTTCGAGTATTTAAGACTAGGCGTTGTAGAGATATTAATGAAAAACGAAACATTTTCCAAGGAGTTCTACTCTCTAACTCATTGATTTATCCAAACGAAAGGCTTGAAAATCGTTTGAAAAATAATTAAACCTTTATCTCTGCGTTTGATGGGGGATTTTTTTGCTCTAATTAGTCACTTTCTGAAAACATGAATTGTTTGAAACATGATTTAAATGGGAAGTCTATCTCCATGGTTTATTTTAAACAAGCTTTTACTGAACAATGAAAAGTATAAAGAAATCAAAATGGTTATTTAATTTCGCAGTTTATGAGGAAGATTCTATCTTATATCATGTTACTCAGAAACGCAATTAAATTAAATCTGTCTGTTAATTTTAATAATTATTTTTTCGATTTGAATAATAAATAAATGGATATAAAACTATATTTTAGAAAAGAACGATTTGATTTTTCTTATAGCATTTTTGACTGGATAATATCAATTACGTTGTTCAGGTTTAAACATTATTATTATTGATATTTTCGGGGATTATTGATTCCGGGATTATTGATATTTTCAAGTTATTATGCAATTGTTTTATTATGACAAAAATTGTTTAAACTCATATATTGTACGTTGTACGAGTAATCTTCTACAAATACACGGGTATATCTTTTAATCTACGAGAATATAAGTAGTACAGGTATGTTGGCATATGTTTTGATATATATTGGAATATATTGGAATCAATTACGACCTTCTGGTATAAAGAGTACGGGGATTATTGATATTTTCAATTTATTACGTCATCTCTTTTATTTTGGCAAATGTTTTGTGACTTATTTTGTAATACAGGTAATCTTCTACTAACACACTGGCATATTTTCCAATCTGCGACAATATAAGTACTACGAGGTTGCATATATTGATTCAATTCCCTTTTTTTTTTTTTTGTAAATTTGCTTACAAAAGGGGCCAGGATATTTTATTCTTCAGATCTGCCCGTGAAGATAATTTTGCATAATGAGAACATATATTCTTAAACTTTTCTTTAGGAGCAATAAATTTAATATTTTAACAGAATTTGCACGTGATTGCGAATTATAAGTTTCTTTATATTATATACTCCGTACGAAGAACGGGTATGCTACTAATTCTTTATAAAACAGTTTGTTTAAGCATCATTCATAAGTGGAATGAAAAAAAAAATTACAGAAAATGTTGAAAGATCTTGATGGTTTTTGTGCGAAGTTAAGGATTTTAGAGGATATACCTAAATAGTTATCTATAATTTAAACTAAATAATAATGATGAAAATTTAAGTAAATGTATTCTAAAACTTCATGTAAAATTAATAATACAATATACAGAGTGTGAAAACTCCATTCGACTTTCTTATCCATCTATATTGACCTTCTTGTATCACAATCTTTATCTTAATAAATATTGTTTTCCTCAAATTTCGTTCCCAAGCTAACATTCGGAAATATTTGAAGATTACTTTAAAAATTAGTACTTGCGTGGTTTGCCGACCATTGTTGGTGATTTTTAAAAAACGTCACGCGATTTCTTTCTCTCGATTTTCACGCACATGGTTGCCAGAAGAATGTAGCGAAGCAAAATGTATACAATAATAAAATACAAACTAATAGAAATACAGGTTTAAATACATTAATTTTGGCTCAATTTATCACTTTATATATTAATACATTAAAATTGGCTCACTTTATTAAAGCAGTGCAGATATGGAAAAAGCTTGAAATTTTAAAAACATTTTTGTTTGCCCTTCCTTAATTAATAATTCAAAAACATCTGCTTATTTTTCAAAATTTGAAATAAAATTCTTTTTTAACTCTTTATTAATAAGTAAAAAACATTTTGTGATACGATAAAGGAAACTTCACAAGTACCTAAAATATTATTTTTTCCATTGGAAACAGCTTAGTGACGACATTGAATTGGATACATTTTCTTTATCTGCGTTAGTTTAACATTCAGCGTATATTAAATTATTAGTTTATCCATTATATGATTACATTGCTATCAGTGCTTCAAGAATTATAATTGTTTTATACAGGATATAATACTATGAAAATCTTAAAATTCTAATACATCGTGCTTCTAATCATGAGAAATCAAAAAATTCTGTAGTTTCAATTTTTCACGGAATCACATGGAATCAAGTTTTTCACATTCATAAAAAGAAATATTCATAAAACATGCATTATGGAATATTAATTTACTTTTAATATTTAAATATACCAGGGGCTCCTCCCCGGCTCGCTACGCTTGCCAACCAAGGGAAACTCTTATAACGGTTTTTAAGAAATCTAATAAATTAACAATTAACCAAGAAATAACCATTGTTAATTCATTACGATATTTATAATCATGGAGAAAGAGAAATATCTCTCACGCTTTCAACATCATAACTATAGAAATCTATATAAATAAAATTGAAAATATGTCTGTCGCTCTGTCTGTCTGTTCATTTGTCTCATCATCATGGGAGAACGGCTGAACAGAATTTAATGACATTTTGTGGGTAGCCTTGAAATAGTCCTACTTAAATTTAGTCTAAGTTTCGAGTTTCTAAGACTAGGGATTATCGAGTTATTAATGGAAAACGAAACTTTTTCCTAGGAGTTCTACTCTCTAACTCCCTGGTTCCTCCAAACGAAAACGGTTGGAAATCGTTGGTTTAAAACGTGAAAGTGAATAAAAATACTATTTCTGAGTTTTGTAGGAGATTTTTGGACAAATTAGACACTTTTTGAGAATCACAGGTTTGAAACGCGAATTTAAATGGTAACTTTATCACCATGGTTTATTTTTCACAGGATTACTCAACAGTGAAAAGTATTAAGAAATCAAAATGATTATTTAACTATCGGCATTTTATGAGGCAAATTCGTTATCATGATATATAATTTTTATAATAATGTTTTTGATTTGAATAATAAATAAATGGATATAAAAATATATCTTATAAATGAACGGTTTGATTTTTCTTTTAATTATATTAATTGCGGACTGCTTATATCACTTTCATTTATTTTGGCAAAGAGTTTTCAAACTTATATATTGTGTTTAGCCAGTAAACTCATTTAGCCGATTGTTGACAAAGAATTAGAGTAGAACGGGTATATCTTCTAATACAATTTTAGTGTTTTCATTTAGTATATAGAAACGGGATCAGGATGTTTTATTCTTCATTTCTGCAAATTCAGATCTACGAATTTAGCGGGATATCTCTCACTTAACTACTTTTCTAAACGTTGCCAAATTGACGGATATATCGCCAAATTAATATAAACGTCGCTAAATCAATGAAATTAATTTTGATTTGCTAGAAGAGAGTACTGAAGTGATGGTTCGGTAGCATTTGTCTATCAGTCTAACCATTCTACTTAGTAACACATTTAGCAAATTTTTAAAATGTCGCCAAATTGATAAAAATGTTTGTAAACCCGTAAAAATATCTTGAAATTCATAAAATAACGCTAAATAAATGAAATTAATTGTGTTTTGTTAGGGGATAGTATTGTGATGATGTTTCGTACATTTGTCGCCAAATGGGACTACAGTCCCACTTAACGGTAAATTTGGCGATTTTTAAAATGTCGCTAAATTGACAAAAATGTCGCCAAATTGATTAAATGACGGCATATTTATCAAAATAACACCGAATCGATGAAAATTCAATATTTTGCATAATTAAGTACGATTTTCTAGATAATCTCTGTCGTTTTGTGAGAATTAAAAACTATTTTTTCTAAATTTGTTTACGAACTGAACCAGGTTGCTTTATATTTCACATCTGCCTGTGAAGATAATTTTGTATATCGAGCCCAGAAATTCTTATACATTTTTTAGAAGAATTAAATTAAATATTTTAATACAATATTTTGAATAACAAAGTAATTTTGAATACTATAGGAATTTACACATACTTGTAAATGTTAAGTTTCTTTATATTATATTTTCCGTACAAAGAACGGATATGCTGCTAATCTATATAAATAAAATTGAAAATCTGTCTGTCTGTCTGTCTGTCTGTCTGTCTGTTTGTCCCATCATCACGGGAGAACGGCTGAACCGAATTTGATGAAATTTGGTGGGTAGCCTAGAAATAGCCCCACTTAAAATTTAGTCCATGTTTGGAGTTTCTACGACCAGTGGTTCTCGAGATATTAGTAAAAAACGAAATTTTCGTTTGTCTCATCATCACAGAAAAGTGGCTGAACCGAATTTAATGAAATTTTGTGGATAGCCTTGAAATAGCCCCCCATAAATTTAGACCAAGTTTCGAGTTTCTAAGACCAGGGGTTGTCGAGATATTAATGAAAAACGGAACTTTTTACCATGAGTTATACTCTCCAACTCCGTGGTTTATTCAAACGGAAAGGATCAAAATCGTTTGTTTAAAACGTCGAAAGGAAATAAAACTTTATTTCCGAGATTGGTGCAGGATTTTTGCATTAAATAGTCACTATCGGAAAACACGAATTGTTTGAAACATGAATTTAAATGGGAAAATCTACCTCCATGGTTATCTTTCACAAGCTATTACTCAATGATGAAAAGTATAAAGAAATCAAAATGGCTATTTAATTTCGCATTTTATGAGGAAGATTCTATCTTATATCATGTTGCTCGGCAACGGAGTGAAATTAAATGTGTTGTTAATATTTATTATTTTTTTTTCTATTTGAATGATAAATAAATGGATGTAAAAATATATTTTTTAAATGAAAGGTTTGGTTGTTCTTTTAATTATATAAATTGCGGACTGCGTACATAACTTTCATTTATTTTAGCAAAGAGGTTTCTAGCTCATATATTGTGTTTGGCTAATAAACTCATATATTGTGTTTATCCAATAAATTCATTTAGCCGATTGTTGAAGCAGAAAAAGAGTAGAACGGCTGTATCTTATAATACAATTTTAGTGTTTTCATTTAGTAAATACAAAGGGGATCAGGATATTTTATTCTCCAGATCTGCAAATTCAGAGCTACGAATTTAGAGGAATATCTCTAAATAACTTGGTAACATTTCTTAAACTTTACCAAATTAGTGGAAAGGTCTCCAAATTGATAAAAATGACCCAATTCAATGAAATTAAATTTGTTTTTTTAGAATAAAGTACTGAAATGATGCTTCTGTAGCTTTTGTCGGTCAATCCATCCATCCTAATTAGTAACACTTTTAACGAATTTTTTTAATATCCCCAAATTTATAAAAATATTTGCAAATCCATAAAAATATCATGAAATTGATAAAATCGCGCTTAATAAATGAAATTAATTATGTTTTGTTAGGGGATAGTATTGCGATGATGTTTCGTCAATTTGTCGCAAAATGGGACTATCAGTTCTACAGTACCACTTGGCGATAAATTTGGCGATTTTTTAAGTTATCGCTAAATCGACGAAAATGTCGCCAAACCTTCCATGGAGATTGCATTATTCAGATGATATGAGTTCCATCAATTTATTTAATGCAAATGATATCGTGTCGCTTAGCAACGGATCCAATATGTTATGCGGCATACGATTTTTATTAAATCTTTTCCGATTTGAATAATAAAAATATGTATATAAAATAAATTTCATTGACATTGAATTTTTGACTGGATAATATCAATTACGGTCTTCAGTTTTAAACATCATTATTATTGATATTTTCGGGGACTGTTGATTCAGGGATTACTGATATTTTCAAATTATTATGGAATTGTTTTATTATGACGAAAATTGTTGAAACTCATTTATAGTACGTTGTACGAGTAATCTTCTACAAATGCATGGGTATATCTTCTAATCTATGAGATTATAAGTAGTGCAGGTATATTGGCATATATTTTGATATATATTGGCATATATTGGAATCAATTACGTCCTTCTGGTATTAAGATTACGGGGATTTTTGATACTTTCAATTTTTTACGTCATCTCTTTTATTTTGGCAAATATTTTTGAGACTCATATTGCAATATGGGTAAGCTTCTACTAACACACAGGCATATTTTCTAATCTGCGACAATATAAGTAGTACGAGGTTGCATATATTGATTCAATTCCTTTTTTTTTAAATTTGCTTACAAAAGGGGCCAGGATGTTTTATTCTTCAGATCTGCCCGTGAAGATAATTTTGCATTGTGAGAACAGATATTCTTAAACTTCTCTTTATGAGCAATAAATTTAATATTTTAGCAGAATTTGCACATGATTGCGAATTATAAATTTCTTTATATTATATACTCCGTACGAAGAACGGGTATGCTGCTAGTAATCTATATAAATAAAATTGAAAATCTGTCTGTGTTTATTTGGATATATATTTGTGTGTCTATTTGTCTCATTATCACGGGAGAACGATTACACCGAATTGGATAAAATTTTCGGGATAGACTTAGAATTGTCTCACTTAAAATTTAGCCTATGTTTCGAGTTTTTAATTCCAGGGATTATCGAGATATTGATTAAAAAAACTCACAATTCAACCTTTCATTGAGATAGCATTATGCAAACGATATTTGTTTCGCAAAATTATTTGAAAAGAAATGATATAATATTGCTAAGCGACGGAATTAAACCCAGTGAGTTTATATTTGAAAATATATATACATATATATATCATGTTACTAAGAAACGGAATTAAGCCCAATGAGTTACAACCCAATGAGTTACAACAGTAAATATTTTTCGATTTACATAATAAAGAAATATATATATATATAAATACATTTTTATTGGAATTGTAATTTTGATTGGATCGGCCTTTGGGTTTAACGAATTTAGCTTATTGATATTTTCAAATTCCTACACAATTTGTTTTATTTTAGGGAAACATTTTTAAATTCATATACAGGGTGTATATAAACTGTTTTGACAAAATAAGAGGAGTGATAGTACCCATCAAGACGAACTATATTTACAATGGAACCTAGGGTCGCATTCCACTCTATGTCAGAAAAGCGTAAAGTCAAAGTTGAACTTTCAACAGTAAAAATAAGGGGAATTAAAACGTATTCATAAATTGCACAATCCTATTTATTTACACCAAAGAAAGACTCAAAGTAGTAAAGACTCAGAGTAGATGCTCAAAGTGATGGCCAAGGGTGCCGTTGCACAATTCACAATGGCGAATGAACGACTGGCGCACCCTTTTGAAGACATCTGGTGTGTTTATTCCGTCCGCTGCAACAATGATTCACGCGACGAAATTGTCTACGGAGTTCACAGGCGTCTCATACACCAATGATTTTATGTGCCCCCAGACAATCATACCTGCAAGCCCAGCTAACATGTGCCCCCAGAAGAAATCCAGTGAGTTGAGGTCCGGTGAGCGTGGAGATCAAGCCACAGGTCCACTACGTCCAATCCACCGTCCTGGATATGTGGCATTCAAGAAGTGTCGGATGACTAGAAGTGACGGTGATGTTCTGGAGATGTGATACTTCTCCGACACGACAACTTTATCGTCCGAAGTGGCAACTTGTGCTTGTTGGACGTGTTTCGAAATTACTGTTTTCTGACACTCAAAGTGGAATGCGACCCTAGATTCCATAGTAAATATTTTTCGTCTTGATGGGTACTATCACCCCCTCTTATTTTGTCAAAACAGCTTATATACACCCTGTATTGTAGTCCGGGTATATCTTCTATAATACATGGGTATAATCTTCTAATCTACGAAAATATAAATGATTACGTCCTTCCATCCCTGTAACGCTTGGCGATAGATTTGGCGGACGTTTTTTTTTAATGTTACGAAATTGATGAAAATGTTGTTAAATAGCTAAAAATGTTGCCAAATTGATAAAAATATCCCCAAAATTGATTAAAAAAAAATATCGCCAAATTGATAAAAATTACGCTAAATTAATGAAATTAATTTTGTTTTGAAAGGGGATAGTATTGTAATGATGTTTCCGTAGTTTTTGAATGTCAGTCCATCCTACTTGACAACAAATTGGGCAACCTTTTAACATGTGGTCAAATTGCTAAAATATCGCCAAATTAACGAAAGTATCGATAAATCGGTTGTCAACTCAATAAAAATGACACTATATCAATGAAATTAATTGCGTTTTGAAATATGATAGTATTGTAATGATGTTTCGGTAGTCCCTTAGTCCAACTGTCCCACTTTCTGACAAATTTGGCTACTTTTTAAAATGCCGTCAAATTAATGAAAATGCGGCAGATAAAATGATACTAAATTAATGAAAATGACTCCTAATTTATAAAAATTCAATATTTTGCAAAATTAAGTTCAATTTCCTTGATAATCTTCGTCGCTTTTTGGGAATTATATAATAGTTTTTGCAAATGTGTTTACAAACAGGACTACCGGTTTTTTTTTCTTCAGGTCTGCAATTTTGTATAGCGAGAACAGAGATTCTTATACATCTTTTTATGAGAATTAAATTAAATATTTTAATAAAATGTTTAGAACAACAATGTCATTTAAAGTATTATAGGAATATGCACATAATTGAAGTTTTAATTTCCTTATATTATATATTCCGTGCAAAGAGCGGGTATACTGCTAGTAACCGATAAACATAAAGTTTGTTTATATTTGAAAATTGCTTTCGATGTAGTGTTTTTGGGTTTGTGTTCGTTGGAAGATTCAGATCAAAAATCGTTATTGTGAATGCAAGTTCTGCCCACTTTGCCGTGGCAACTAATTTCGAGTTCAAGTATACTAACTGACCTTCCTTAGTCTAATCTAGAATTAACTATCGATGTGCGTGCTGTTAATGTTTCCAGTACTCCAATAATCCTCGGCCATCTTTGTGACATTTCTGCCAACAACCAATCACAAAGAATTTGGAAGTCAGCTCGACCAAATGAATCTTTACTGGCAATGCTAAATTTTATAAATCAATATTGAATTTCCTAAGGCTTAAATAAAAATTCCAAACCCGTATTGAACATCTACGGGTTTGTATTAGTCGAATGAAATTTCAGAACTGTACGTTTTGCTGTCTATTCACAATACAATGCCAAAATACGAAGAATTTTTTATATAGAGAGAGATTAAAGTAATATAGTATTGTTTCGTAGTGCTTCTAAATAAATAGGTGTATTTCACATACGGTTCTAATTAATAATATAGTCTGATTATTTATTATTTGGTTCAAAATCAGAATCTGTGTCATGATTTCTAAGTATATTGAAATTATTTTCACACCTAAATATCACGGCACAGATGCTGAATATTTTTCCAAAATGATACGAATTTCTGTTCTTAATTATACTGATTTAATATTTCAAATTTATTTCCTCTTAAAGTAATGATACTTTTTAACTCCACTCATTCTGTTTCCATTTCATTGGAACAAGAGGTTGTTGGTAGTGTTTAGTGTTTTATTTACAGTCTTCTCCAAGTACATGCCTACAAGTTAGTTTAGGATTTTTTGCTAGCTTATATTACCGACGCACGGTGGTCCCAATGCAAAATCTAGCTGGGGAAAGTCAGACATTATCTCAAAGGGGAAGCAAATTGATTTCAAATAAAAACAAAATACTCTTTTTCCAAGAAATGCTATATGGATACTCTAGACCTTGAACCTTGCAGATGGTTTTAAAAAGATAGAAATTCAAAGTCATATTTTTTGCGCTCAGAAGTTGTTTTACACGATCTTTTCTTATAGGTCAAACTGCTGTTAATGTAATATATAAAAAAAAACTTCGTTAAAAGCAACATACAACACCAAAAAAAAAAGGGTCGACCGATTTCTAGAGCAATAAACAGCCTTTTTCGCCAGGACAAACAAGAAACGCAACTTTCATTCGGCAGAGCATGGTCGCAACTGATAGTAAAACAGCAAACGTAACTGAAGCGGAGAAAAGAGGTTGCCAAAGGCTATGGGAGAAAAAATACGTAAATACCATGAAATAAAAGAGAAATAGTAGTGCACTATAAATGAACAGTAAAATATTAAAAAATAATAAATATCCAACAAAGAATTTAATGCACATGTTCAGTGAGAACAACTACGAACATAAGTGTCCTATTAAATAACTTAATAGGGCACTAATGTTAGCAGTTTCACTCACTGAACAAGTGTTTTGAAACTTTTTGTTGGATATCACTTTCCTCTTTATTTTGACGTTCCTTCCTCCAGGATTTTTACCTTTTTTTTACTCTCACCGTTGGCAACCCCCTTCCACTGCTTCGGTCATGTTTGCTGTAACATCAGTGGACGATCCTGCTCTAAAGAGCGCTTCTTGCGCTTCTTGTTTGTTATGACGAAGAAGGGTGTTTATTGACTTCAAAACCGATCGACACTATTAATTTTCTGTTGCATCTTACTTTAAACGAAGTTTTATCGTTTTAAAATACTATTTTTAAGTAGCCTCAATGATAATGTGTGATTGCAAATTAAATTTATTGAAGAAAAAACTTTTGACTTTTTGTATCGAAATGTTTAAAAATTAAATGTTCTGTTATTTCAATATAATTTTTCAAATAAATGATAAATTTTATTGCAAAATATATGTATTCTGAGGGCCACACGGTGGAAGTTAAACTCATGTGGGAAAGAGTGTGACTACTATTATGAATCATCCTTTTGGTTTAGAGGAAAACGTAATCGTTCTCAGTTCACATTAAATTTCGGCATTTTGATTGATTGTATCCGTACTGGCTAACAGTACAGATACAATTTCATAATTATTCAGCGTCTCCTAAAAACACAGAATTCAGTGAAAAAAATCACTTTCTTTCATTAAAAATTATTTTTGCTTTAACGATTTACAACCAATGCATTAAAAATGTTGATTTTTTCAACAATTAGTCACCATTTACATTAATGTAGCGCCATTTTATCAATTTGGTGATATTTTCGTTAATTTGACGATATTTCGATCTGTCGTAAATTACGCTAATAATAATTCCCGGAAAGGGATAAATATGTTTAAATTCCTAAATGAACATGAAAAACAAGATAAAATGGATAAATTGTGGGACAGATGATAGCAAGAATACCTCTTTTCACCGCATTCGGCGAAAAGTGCGCCAAAACAGGTACGTTCCACTGAGTTCAGCAAGGAGAGTGGCACCGGTTCAAGAAAAGCGGAAATATGTTTAAAGCTGGTTCTCACTTCTTGTCGCAAAAGCGTTTCTCAAAGTGATAAAACATAGCGACGCAGTGCCAGAACGTCACAACCGGTTTCAGGGGAGAAACGTGACAATCTCATCTTACGATCTTCCGTAAATCCATAACAAACCCGTTTCTAATCGCGCCCACAGAAGTTTCACTTCAAAAATTCTGTCTAATAATGTTAAAATGATGTTTAAACCAAACTATGTATTTCTCTGATAATTTCAACATCCATATCACAGATTTGTTACCTTCAAAATAAAATTAAGCGAAGTTCCTGCCAAATTGAAACAACTCTGCCCATATGAAAAAAACTCATCAGGGAAATGAAATAAACTTTAGCAAAAGAGATATTTTTAAGTAAATAAGTAAAATACAGTTTGTGCGAAAGTATAAGGAAAACTTGAGCAACGTGTATTCATTTTATTCGTTCATTTTATTTGTGCTTATATACGTTGCTCAAGTTTTCCTTATAGAGATATTTATGTTTTCGAATATATATTGTGTGGTGCACAAAACAAAATAATATTTAAAGTTGGGTATTTTAGATTATTAATTATTTTCAACATATATTAATATGGCCGTAAATTGGTCGTATTCGTGGTACTCATTAAATTATACATTGCATTGTTTGCCGCTATTAAAACCCTCCAATTACTTATCTTTAGCGCGATTTCTGTAAAGGAATATTAATTAATATAATACTAAATTGATTGCACCATTTTAACTTTAAAAATAAAACTATTTAATGACAACATAGAATACTTATTGAAATTATTACGCAATTATTCATATTATTTCGGCGGAGAGAGACAATGCGAGACCATTATTAAAAATACCTAAAATGTATTTAAGACCTGGTATTATTTGAGGAACACGTACCTTCAAGGCTTGTCTTGGACTTAATATCGAACACTTCTGGACTAACTGTACTCAGGACTTGGTTGGTTACATTCTGAAGTCATCGTGAATTTCGATATCACCTCTGGTAGAAATCATGCTGAACTCTCGCTGTGTCGAAATCGTTCTCTATATGTATCGTACTTATGTCATTCTCTTAGTCTACATATCTAGACGTTCTTTCTTAAGTGTCGTTCTGTAAGTCTATTTCTCGCTATATCTGTTTTTATCGTCATTCTTGTGTCATAGGTTGTGGCTCTTTCCGCCTCAGGACTGACACTCCTCCTTTGCTCTCATTGGCAGCCTTCAGGGTGACGCTACAAGCTTTTTCTCAATTGGTCAGTCTTTTTATCAAATGTCGTTCTTTACATTTTCTTAACAGTCCTTCGACCCCCTTCTTGTCTTGACACCCCTAAATTTATGATTTTAGTTGCCCTTTGGGTCAGCGTGTCGTAAACACTGGCGTCATTCAGACTGGAGGTATTACCTGATGTTTCAGACACAATAAATAATGTACATAAAGCTGTCTCACATTAAACTGGTGTGAGATCTATTTCTGGTCTCACGTATTGAATTTTTATTTAGATCATAAAAATGGTAAAGCATCAGTTGTAAAGAATATCAACTATATCGCTTTTGCTTTTGAAGGCTTAGGGCTTCGACAATAAGAACTTGCAATTCCGTCTCAGTAGCTTAACGGTGGAGCAACGACTGGCCAGTATGAAGATCCGTGGTTTGATTCTCAGTTCGGGCAGTAAGACTCTTTACAATGGCTCCCGAACAAATAAACCCTGTAGGTTAATGCAAAGATCACGGGGACCTGAAAATGACCCTAGTACGACAGTGCGGATTCAGTGGACTCTGGAAGATTGAGCGCTGACTTCAAATTGGGAGGTCAATGACCACGCAGGATACTAACCTGGAGGATAAAAGTAGCAGCTGGAGGCTAACTTGAGATAAAAATAATAGGAGGTATTTAGTCAGATTATCAGTTGCACGTCAATCTGACATTAGAGGGTGGAGAATGCAGAGTCCACTTCCACGATAAGAGCTTGCAATTCAGTCCCAGTAACTCAACGGTAGAGCGTCGGATGCCAAGTACAAAAATCGGTGGTTTGATTCCCGGTTGGGGCGGCAAGGTTCTTTACAATAGGATCAAATCAGGTTTGCTGATTTCCAAAACTATATGAACAAGTAAAACACAGCAAACCCGATCTAATCCGACATATCGTAAAACCCACAAAAAATATAGCCTTCCAGTTCAATATCATTAAACCAGCTTACCGAAACTATTATACACTTTCGTATTTATTGCGAAGGTTTCGCAACGAATTTCAATGCTCGCCGTTAAATCTATAAAATATATATATATATATATATATATATATACTCGTATATTCCTCTAAATTCTAAGAATATTTTGTTCTTTGCTACAGGCACTTGTTTTTTCATTGATAGCCTCTTTCTACTATCTAATGAATGTGGTAGCATAGAAATATAATGTTTTTCTTCATTTCTATTCTTTATGTTAAAACAGCAGGCCACAGACTTAACAGCCACGGCTATACTTGATTTTCGAAATAACGGTTTCTCAATTTATAATAACAATTGTTTTTTCAACCATAGAAAACCTCCATTTTAATTCACTAACACACTATGCTGACAACTAGTGAATGTGGGAATTTACAGTAAAACACCAGTTATTTCAAATATATATCAATAATATAATGGCGTGACCTTGGTTTTTATACGGCGAAACGTGATAAAAAAAAACAATTGCTATGAAGAGATATATAAATATATCAAAGAGATAGCGGTCTATAATTTAAGATCTTCACAGAAATGCTCCTAGATCTAACCAAATTTACTGTGAAAAAGGGAAAATAGCAGCTGAATATAAATAGTTATATTTTCCAAATGAAGCGTAGAACGGTTCTTATACTAACTACTTCTAGAATCTCTTTTTCTTTGCGAAATAACAGTGTGTTAATAGGCGATATATTTATTTCAGGTTCTGCTTCAATAAGCTACTATCTCACATTATTAACCCTCCCCCTATTCAACCCATTTGTTTTTAAATCATTATACGTTTGTTTTTGAAACAATCAAAGGGAAAAGTCTGCTACTTAGAAAGCACATATTAAGTCTTGGTGGAAAAAATTTTGCTTTTATTTTCAATTTTCTTGAAACATCTATTTTTCAGAATAGGCTAGTTTTCAGAGTTTAAATGACTGATATTGATTTAGTATCAAGTATCTTATGGGCAGGGGTGGTTTACAGCTAATTCTCACTTCCAATTCTTTTCCACTTCCGGATCAGATATTTGTTTCCTTTTTTTAAAACGGCTATTTTGTTTTAAATTCCGCTATAGATAGATCTTAAGTGATGACTTAAATACATAGATCTAAATTTGACAAACATAGATCGAAATTTAAAATTCGGGATTCATCATGACCTAAAACATGATTAGGTCAAGCTATGTACGAAATTTTATTCGAATCGGTTGAGTTTTACTATGTCAACGAAACTTTCTTACACAATCACATTTCAGTCGGTGTTAAAAAAGCTTAGCTTCGAAAAGTAAATAAATAAATATTAAATATAATTTTAATATTAGATATGATAACAGAAATATGTGAATTTTCAATATTAAGTAATTTTTGGGGGAAATATGTCACCACTTTAGTGGGTCGGTTTGGGATATCCATCTTTATGTAGTTGGTCTGCCCTCTCAAGGTGCGTGGCAAGAAAGGAGACGTCCACGACGTAAGACTTGAAATACTTGCTAACGGTTGCGTATGTTATTTGATGCACTCGCTCGTACAATAACACTCTACACGTTTCGAAACTTAACATTTTAATAACTATAAACTTTAACACAACAAATTACAAATCCATTACGTGCTGTACTTAAATGTTACAGGGTAAGTGATCCAAGATAATGCATGCGTATAGTTGAGTAAAGAGTTGGCGCTACGAAGCTACGAAGCTACGAAGCTGAAGTTGTGGCAGTTGCAGAGTCTTAAATAGCGAACTGTAGGCATGCGCACATTACCGCATTCACAGAATCGCAGAATCTGTGTAGTCCCGCAGCAATGGTGACGCCACAGTACTCCCCCTAGGAAAAAAGATCGCCCAGGCCTGAAAATGAACCACAAGCTTAGACCTCCGGCCAGACCTAGATACACTATAGCCGCCAGAACTGGGAGTTCCAAGACACTTGTGCGCTCACCTGCGCCGGGATCCACCACATACTTCATATAGCTAAAATGAAAAGTCTAGGCACATTTGTAGATATATCGCCACATATGGAACCATTATAAGCAGAGAAAGACATGAGACACAAATCAAGACCTGTATTCATTTCTAACACCTGATCTTGCAACTGATCTATAACAATACTCCCAAAATCAATCGAAGCAATTAAACTTATAGTATTGATTCCAAAGTATCAACGACCACGTTTTCGTCCTCCGGAATATACCTAATACCGGCTGTAAAATGACTGATCAATTCCAATGTCGAATCTGTCGAATAGAAGCATCAACCATTAGCATCCGGAGCAGGAAATACAAGAACAGTTACACCGGAAATAGCCCTTTTACAATGCTCAAATGTCTCCCTAGCTTCATCAGTACCCATGACAAGTGTTTTATCATTCTACGTTTATTCCTGACAAGCTCACTCAACAGAGATTGTTTCTCTATCGCGACTTTCAAAGCATCGATGACAAAAACTTAATATCGCCAAATGAAAATTTTAGCTCACGATTACACCCTTAAATTCCTTTGCAAATGCTATTAATTTCTCCGGATTGAACCTCCTAAGTCTAGAAAAAACCAGCGGACCAGTAGTATCACTCAAATGCGTAACTAAACCACTCTCTGTGTTCATACGCCTTTGAAGATCGGAACCAAACACCTATGGAAAATCAGAAATAATGGAATCGTACCGATATATTCCCCTAGTCAACGATAAGCCTTCAGACTATCCAAAAATGAACGAACCCAGAGTAAATAACTTTATTTGAGTATCAAAATACGCCGATTCTTTAAATCGACCAAAAAAAAACCCGAACTTTCCTAGGAAATCCGCATCAAAAAAGAGCATCACAATATCAGCAATTGTTAAATTCCAATTAAATTCCTTCCGAAGTCCGAAATGCAAATCCAACCTAATACTACCGAATGTTTTAATCACCGATCCATTAACCGCGTACAAAATTAAATCATACGGGTCCTTCCGTAAGGGAAGTTTTTTAGGACAACAACCAATTGCAGCCCCACTGTCTATCAAAAATTTAGTTTTCGTATCCCGCTCATATAAACAACCAGCAACCAGCAGCCTTATTTTCCGCGGCCGACAGAAAAGAAGTGCTCACTAATCCCGACCACTTACATGGAGAAATGCATTTACGAGCCTTTCCTTTAAATTTATCATGATACCAGCAGAACCCATCAGCACACGAACCTGATGAAGACCGATTCCTTCTGCGCCTGAAACTGCTACATTCAGCACGAACAGTCCCTGACCTAGAAACGGGACTTTGCTCACGGATTGCGTTTTTTAACTCAGCCCATACTGTCCCGATTACTTTCAACTCCGAACTATCTCTCGAAATGTTCGAAATTACTGCAGTATCTTTGGACAAACACTAAGTATTTGCTGAATCCGAGCCGGTAGTCTTTGCATCCACAAGGTACGCAATGACCTTTCACTAAGTTTACCGCCATTTAATCCTTCCATCTTGCATAATAATTGCGAAGGGCGTTGATCGCCTTAATATAAATCATTCAGAAGCAATCCCAATTTTGAGTCCTCGGTCTGCTAATAAAAAGTCAAAATCCGTGCTTTTAACGTCTGATAAGCCTCCTCAGCAGGGGGTTTAAAAGGATATCGCGAACACATTTCCAAAATTTGCGTATCAAGAGCCGAAACAACCGAATGAAATTTTGTCAAATCCACGGAAATACCTGCTGCAAAAAATTGCGATTCTATTTAAGCGAACCATGAAGCAGGATCAGTTTCCCAAAAGACAGGCGTTTTAAAAACCACCCTAAACAGATTTGACTGTTCCGGTTGTATTTCGTGCCGAACCTGAACCCTTTCCTGGGCTACGCTATTCCCCGGCATATTTACCAATCTAGCATAAACACACAATTCAGAAGTGCATATCAAAAAAAGTTTCAACACGATTCCAAGATTATTGCGAATCCGCTAAGCCAGACAATTAGAGCCTGTTTACTAGCGTACGCGTTACACTGACCCCAGAGCATAACCTACCACGCGAACATGTAAAGGACGAGATAATAGTAAGAAACAATTTCAAAATACTACATATATATACAAGATGTAAAAACCATCGTTTCTGTATAAACACTGTCTGGGACAAAGCAAGATCTCTTTAAAAGATATTAAATATGGTAAAATACATTAACTATGCCAACTGTAAAAATTAACAACCTAAGTTTAAATATCTGTAGCTTCTAAACTAGCAAGCTCTCAATATACACATTCAATTTACTTCATGAAATGCTCATCGAACCTATGTATCCCATACCTAAAAAAACTAGTCTACATAACCCAGAAACACGTAATATACACTATATCTCATGTCAACAAAAATACTCGCATATAACACAGGTCATGAAATACATCTCAAACTTTCACTTACCTCAATTCTTTCTAGTAGATTCCAGTCGAGAAAAAGAAATATTAAGCTCCGCGTAGAACTCGCTCCACTACGCGAAAGGCCAGAGTGTATACCGATTCAACAATTTCAGAAGTAATCTCTCATGCCACACGCCAAACGTCGCTTTATCGCCAGTTCTGGTTTATTTTCGCTACACGTGCAATTGGAGGGGAAAGACGAATTGTTTAATAAAGAATATTGTTCATAATTTGATTGCATATCAAATTGCGTATGAGAATGTCGTTAGATACATTTGTATCAGATTACTTAGAAGATTATTATTTGTAACAGATTATCTAGAAGATTGTTTAG
>OX578133.1:67201797-67204297 GCA_951213105.1 Amaurobius ferox | reverse complement strand
ACCTCTCGGAAGGACTTACGGACCCACATATTTAACGTGATCGTATTCCACGTAAACACGGCGGCAGTTTTGGCAGTGGCGGGAATCGAACCCGGGCCTACCGCTAACTTCCCGCGCGCTAATTTGCAATTTAAAATGACCATATGCTTAATTCCATCATCCTCATTCCATTGTTTCATTGTTCCATCATTTAAAATATCCATAAAATTAAAATATCCATTTAAAATATCCAAAAGTTAAAATATACAAAATGACCATATGCTTAATTCCATCATCCTCATTCCATTGTTTCATTGTTCCATCATTTAAAATATCCATAAAATTAAAATATCCATTTAAAATATCCAAAAGTTAAAATATACATTTAAAAAATCCAGATCGTCCCATCATTTAAAATATAAATATAATAATTTATATAGAGCAAAGGAGCTCTATTCAGAACCGTGACGTCACCTCCACCCCCACCCACCACCTTCCCTGCTTCAGCGGGGGAGAAACGAACGGAACGCCGAGAAATTTAAAATCATGACGTCTTTAAAATTGCGATCCTGAAGGCAATTTTCATTATTTCTGGACCAGATTAGACTTGTAAGAATGCCAGATATTTCAGCTTTCTAAAAATGTAAATTATTAGTCGAAATTATGAGTACTTTTTACTATGCGAGAATTTAAAAACCAAAAATCGTTTTTTTGAGCCAAAAGTGACTTTTGTTTTAAAATCTTTAAAAAATATTACAAATCGAAATGGAGATTTGAAATTGATATATTTTTACTCGCAATTGTCTGCTCTTTCCGATGGTGTGAGTTGTTTTTTTCTACGACGTCTGGATCGTGGAGAAAAAAGGGCAAAAAGGGCAAAAAAAGGTCGAAATCGCATAAAACATTAAATAAATAAAAAAATAATTAGAATTTTGAAAATCGGTTTTCACGTGTCCCCTTCCCTCCCCCCCAGGTCTCCGATTGCCAAATTTCGTAGCTCTCCGACGCGCGGTCGCGAAACGTATAGTGTATAAGACAGACAGACGCACAGACAGACATTGCCTTTTATTATATAGATATATATATATATATATATATAAAAATAAATTATTAAATCCAAAGTTAGAATGTATGTAGTAACTCATAATACACTATTCCAAAATTTTCTACAAATACAAAGAAATTAAGACAAAGAGAGGAAATAATAAAGCATAATGCAAGTAATAAGGACAAAGACAATCAACAAATTTCAAAAACGAGGAATGCAAATAAGAAAACAAAAAATCAAGCAAAAAAGCTTGCACATGGAGGAGATTTAGGCTTACGAAAAGTTCATTTCGAAAAAATTCTCGTCGGGTCCATATATCTTTTCGAAATGAACACAAAAATGCTTGTTTCTGAAACACAAGATAGATTTTATCTATAAACTTGTGTTATATGGACGACAAGCATAAAGATTGGAACAATAAAGGAAACATAAATACCTCAAAAATCACCTCTTCAGCGCAACCATGACGAGCAAAATATGACTGGATCAACGTTGCCATATGCCAAAATGAAAAGATGTGATTTGCTGTTGCCAAAGAGAGTAATAAAAACAGTACTGCGCAAAAGCAATAAAATGAGTTATTCAACTGTTAAAGCTTCGAGATAAAAAGATGAAAATATAATTGCAGGAGAATGAAGAAGTACGGCTAAAATAAGATAATAAGGGGAGAATATGAGAATTTTAGGCTAATCGAAACTTATTAACTATACTATTGACTAAATATGCAGGATATTGATACATTTTACTGGTAATTTTGAGGTTATTAATGTGCAAAGCATGAAATTTTTTATCTGATAATCTATAAATTCTAAAAAGTTGATTAAGTATAATATTTCTAAACAATTGAATCGAGTTGCAGGAATTAAAAGGTAATAATTTATTAATATTAAATTTAAAAAAATCTTTTTTATCATATAATTTAGTAACTATCCCATGAGCAGGTTCTATAATTAGATTTAAATCCAAATAATAAACATTATTACTAATAGAAGTTTCATTAGGTATTAATTCCAAATTATCCGGATAGAAATCTATATCTATGACATAGTTATCAGTAAATACAAGACAAATCAGATCATCTACATATCTATAAATTTTATAATCAGTTGAAGTAAAGAATTTTTCATAATGATATAGGTATAAATTAGCTAACATACTGCTACTACAGCCACCTTGTGGAACACCTGAGACTTGTAAGTATAATTTATTACCTTGAAAGATATAATTATTGAAAAGAACAAAATGGAGAAGCTTAGGAAAATTGGTAAATTTTGTAAGATTAGAATGTTTAGTAATATAAGCATTATATAAAGCTAAAATGACATCATATAGATCAGTGATCTTAATATTATTAAATAGATCTTTAAAATCAAAAGTTTGAAATCCTATTATTTTACCAAGCGTTTTTAATTTATTTTTTAATTCCTTACTGTTATTTAGAATAATGTAGCTATCACCAGAATCTCGTAAATT
>OX578133.1:66954297-67196797 GCA_951213105.1 Amaurobius ferox | reverse complement strand
TATAAGACAGACAGACGCACAGACAGACATTGCCTTTTATTATATAGAAGCTTTATAATAATGACTATTACCACTCTCTGCAAAACTTCAGTATCAATTATAGTTCCTTAAAAATACGCAAAAGATGGTACAGAAGTAAAAACAAGAAAAAACAAAATTTGGACTTTAGCATGGAATCTTTTCGGAGTTTTATACGGGATGTATATGGATATGCTGATCATAAACCTGATATTATACGTACATATATTCTGTCTATACGCAAAAAATTCATGCTTAACATTTGGAAAACTTGGATAAAGCAATTAACAGTCTGGAAAACGAAAGAAACAAATTTGTTTCAGAAACTGAATTTGGCTACTACTAGCGATTGGCTTAAAAAACGTTTTAACTTCCTTAATATCAAATTACAGAATGAAGAAGAGGATATTGTTATACACTCAACTTATTTAAATCTCCTTTTCCAGAACAAAACTTTTAATCTTATTCCATTTCGACATATTTTAAAAGACCATCAAGATACCCTTCCAATAAGCAACTTGAAAATCAGGACTTCTTATCGTTATGTCATTCCTTTAGGAAGAAAAGCATTCAACTATAATATTTTAAGTCAGAATCTACATCTACCATATTTAACAGAATGCAAATGCAGAAACAATCCTTATTCCGATCCCATATTAGGTCATATAGTAACAGGTGATTGCAGAGTTCTTGTAGATACCACATTAATTCAAGCTTTCAAACTAGGTACTAAATATAGAAATCCGTATCATGGAGATCCGTTTGAGGCTTTTCGAGAAGACATTGATCGATTCATTTATAAACTTTCCATTCAATACAGTCTGCCAGATATGGCATTCCATCAATGGCGATCTAAGATGTGCAAGGACTTCAAGTACTATTATAAAAAACTTTACCAACCTCCTGACCAATGTAAAATAAACTTCCATCTTCTGAAGAACATTCAAAATCAATTTATAATTACATATATTGACAAGGCATCAAGTAACTACGCATTTACATGTAAGCTATTTTACATTAACATATTGAAAGAATAATATGAAAATGAAGTTCTTTACAGTAAAATCAACCTCTCCCTTAAGGAAATCTCAAATAAAATCAAAGCTTTGTATTTATTAACTGGTATCAAATATACAGGAATTATAAAGTATCCGTATCTGATTAATATTCCGAAACTACATAAAAGTCCTATTACTTTCAGACCAGTTACTGTTGGATGCAATACCTATCTCACGAAAGCCAATAATATGTTAATGAAGCTTTTACAACCTATTTTGCTGAAACTTAATAACCAAGGAAGCTATATTATAAAAAACAGTCTACAAGTGATCAATATATTGAAAGATCATAAACATCCTTTGCACTTAAGAACTTATGATTTCCAAGAACTTTTTAATACTATAGATCTTGATGACATGACAAATATACTTTACAGCTTGTTTGAAGAATATGACTTAAAAAGGAGTCTGGAATTCAATAAATTCAAGTCTATAATCAAAATAGTTATTAAAGAAAATTACCTTTACAACGGATTATCTTTTTATCAACAAATTAAGGGCATCCCCATGGGGGGGGGATGTTCTTCCATATTGGCTGATATATATCTTAGTTTTTATGAAAGAAGATCACATATAAACAACGAAATCATATACCTACGTTATGTGGATGACGTAATTATTGGATATGAGAATGAAAACTACACAATGAACTTTGATTTTTATCCACCAAACCTAATCTTGAAGGAAAACCCTC
The DNA here is from genome assembly GCA_951213105.1 of Amaurobius ferox. Lineage (NCBI taxonomy): Eukaryota > Metazoa > Arthropoda > Arachnida > Araneae > Amaurobiidae > Amaurobius > Amaurobius ferox. The sequence continues at coordinate 67,195,027 of OX578133.1, read as the reverse complement.
TTAAAAATAACAACGAGGTCGAATTTTTGGATTTGAATATCAACTATAGTCAAATCCCTCTCATATTCACCATCTATGATAAAAGAAAACAATTTAAACTACCCATTATTGGAATTATACATTGGAACTCCAACATACATTTGAATGTGTTTCGCAATGTTTTCTTGGGAGGTTTAATCAGAATAAAAAGAACTATCAAAGAGGAACTTTTACGTATCAATTTTGATCAAGAATTTTTAAAACAAGCATTTTTTAATAAATATCCAATTTCCTTTATGCTTAAAAATATTGATAATTTATACAGAACCAATTTTGCATATGGTGTAAGACTTAAGACTTTTTTGAGTTCAATTAGAGACAAAATCATCGAACCCTCCATATGACAGGACCGCACTGTGATCACAGGACTGCAGCTGGCACTACATTTCATTTGAGTCGGCAATTCAGTTGGCTTTATTTGTGGTGCTATGGCTCTCGTGCACTTCTCTATCCAGGTCTCGTGATGATTTCAAAGTCACTCCGGAGATTGGCTTGGGCCAGGGCTGGCGACCAGGAGTGACAATGCCGCGGCGTTTTTGACCAGCTCGTTGAACTGGGGAGTAAGGTCACAACCCCTTACCGCCATAATGTAAGCTTTTTGCCGAGCCTTCCTTCCTTTTTACATGTTTTTTTCACTTTGTATATTTCAATTTTTCTATATATATATATATATATATATATATATATATATAATAGAAGATTTTTATGATTACTTGTAATATATATATACCCGAGAAATACCAAAGAAAATTGCTTGTAAACTGAAGGTAAAGGTAAATAAATTGCAAAACAGAAGCCTGGTGTAGCACGATGAGCTATGCAAGAAATTTGGAAATTGAATAAATGGAATCTAGTGAAAATAAAAGGAATAAAATGAATATGAAAAGCATTTCTGAAACCACGTACGTTATCAAGGGCCATACATGTTTCATTAATGCTGATTCTACGTTTCTGTTTACACTACTGTAATATGTATTACAGAAATATATATATATATATATATATATATATATATATATATATATTATATATGTATATATATATATATATATATATATATATATATATATAATATATATATATATTATATATATATTATATATATATTATATATATATATATTATATATATATATATATATATAGATAAAAATAATCTTTGTAATTGTGATTCACCTGCATTGAAACCTTTTATAAATACCCATTTTGGTCATGTACTAACGGGTAACTTAGATATAATCACCGACCCTTCCTTAAAACTCATTATGTCATATGGAACAAAATATAGACTACCTTCTAAAAATCATCCTTATTCTATCCTTAACACTCTCTCTCTTGATATTGATAAATTCATATATAAAATGTCCATTACACATTCAACACCTATGGAAGCCTTTTGTATCTGGAAATCTAAAATCTTATCCCATGTTCAACTTAAGCTATCACATTCGAATATTCCACAGTCGAATTTCCAATTATCAAAATTAAAGAAAAGTATTACACATATGCAGAAATTCCTAGTTTTTACGTATGTAGACAAAGCTTCATCAAACTATGCTATTTTCTGCAAATTTTTCTACATTAAAACATTGTTATCCAATTTAAATCAAATTAATACCTTCAAATTGCAAAAAACAACCATACATGATTTAAAACGCAAACTTATTTCCAAGTATAAACAATTTTTTGATACCCATCAAAATTTAAACATTCCATATTTAGTAATCATACCAAAATTTCACAAGGACCCAGTAAAATTTAGAACAGTTACCAGTGGACACAACTATTATGCATCAAAAGCTAATAAAAAACTTCTCAAAGTCTTGAACATTCTTTTTCATGCTATTTCCCGAGAGCCACATTGCATTATCCGAAATAGCTATGAACTTATTCAAAAACTGAAATCCTTTTCTGCCATTGACTCTTTCCAAACATTAGATTTTAAAGATCTTTTTAATAACATCGACATTAAAGATTTATTCTCTGTCATTAAACAACTCTTCGATCAATTCAAATTAAATACTCTTACTAAATATGACTCGTCCACCTTTAATAATTTATTGCATTTTGTGCTTTTTCACAACTATCTTGTACATGGCAATGCTGTATATCTCCAAACGATTGGAGTACCGCAAGGATCCACTAGTAGCTCCATGCTCGCCAATATTTATCTCTACTTCTACGAAAGAAAATCCACTCTGTTCACTCGTAACATTTCTATTTTTCGATACATTGATGATGTTTTTCTTTGTTTTCATACTGCACACGTTTCTTTACCCACACTTAATATATATCCATCCAATCTTGAATTAATACCGAATGAATCCCACCCTTCCAAATCTGTAAATTATCTTGACATCACCATTGATAAACATTGTAACTCTTTCACTACTACTATTTATGATAAGAGACATCAATTTAAATTTAATGTAAAATTCTTCCCACATTTCTCTTCTTGCCTTAGCAACCAAGTTTTTAGAAATCTAATCACTAGCTATTTGCTCCGCATTAAACGCCTGGATAGTAATAAGTGTACACTATCACACATTAATAGTCTCAAAAATCTTTGCTATATGTACAACTTCCCCCCCTTATTTGTAGATCGCAGTATAAGTACAGTATTCTAAAGTCGTGGAAACACCATAAAATAAACACCGCCCCGGCGGGCAAACATAAAAATGTAAAAATATTAAAAAACAGTAATTTCGATTACACTAAAAACGAAAAATTTTTTTTAAAAAACCGCCTCGGCGGGTAAAGAAAAAAGTTTAAAACACTCATAAAACCGTTAAGGCGGATATCTAAAAAACTAATAAAACAAAAAACAGGCTACGGCTCCAAAAAACAGTGTTATCCATTCTTTCAAAGTTTTCGATAATCGTGGTCACATCTCGGTCAGTTTCTAAACTCTTGGGTTTATTTCTCCGAAACTATGTACTGCTACTTCCACTTCTTCTGGTCTGGATTATTCCCACGTGGGATTCAGCGAGGTAAGCGTACAGATTGTAGCATGTGGGGGAATCATTTGAAGATTATTCACGGTGACGACCTTTCGACATGTGAGTTGCTCTTTTTTGCAAATTCGTATATTTGTGCGCTATATTTTTCATGTTCATGTCTATGTGGTATTTTATATTTCATGTTTATGTGGTATTTTATGTTATATAATTGAATTTATCCTATTTGGTTTTTTTCTGTTATTCCGTTGTTGGGCACAGATTGCATAATATTTTAACCACGTGTTTTTATGCAATCATAGAAACAACGGATTTTAGTATATCTGTCTAGAATGTGCCCCTGAAGACGTTTCTGGCAGATATACTATTTTTTAATATATTTTCCTTGTCCTGGCCTCTCCGTGCTCTGGTTTTTCAGCCCTTCCTCTTTGCTTTTCACACACGCTTTTATTTTGCTCGCGGTTAGATACTGTGGTTACTGATTCACACTCTTGCACTTTAGTTTTTGTTATTTTAATTTATATATATATATATATATATTATATATATATATATTATATATAAAAATTAAATGATTTTAATCGAAAATTTTTTGCATAAACTACTGTATGTACAAAAAAAACCCATCTCTAGCATATCTGTTACAAATGAGTAACTATAAGCCAAGTCTAAGGATAAAGATAGAAGGTTACATATCACTACATTGGAAAGGGGGATGAGAAGAATATTAGGATTCAAAAATCACAATTAAAAGTATATAAAAGTAAATAAAAATAAAACTCTGCAAAAATGAGAATAGGCAATAATAATCAGCTCAAGACAAGAGATCAAGAATAGAGAACAATCAATCGAAACCACACAAAAAATGGCGGTCAGTTCGAAATTGCATTCTCATCAGGACAGCCATACAATTCGAATTAAAACCGATAGAATAGCCAGTTTCTGACAATGGCGATAGTATTTAACTATAGACACCATTGGAGCTGTCTACTGGCTAGTGGAATTAGAAAAATAAATCAATTGAATTATACAAAAGCTGAAAAACAATACCTCCACGAACTGTAATGTGAAATAATAGCAGCACGTGTAAGATAAACTAGTAACTGAGCATTTCACCTCACTTCGTCAATGCGAGTGGGCGAGCATTTCACCTCACTTCGTCAATGCGAGTGGGAATGAATACAATTGAACGATACATAATAAGTATGGAGACTTTCGAAAATAGTAAACAGTATAGGACTCAGGACAAGTGGAAAATAGACATTCTAAAATAGTAAACAGTATTAGACTCAGGCCAAGTGGTAAGTAAGGTGATAAGAATGGGTGAATTTTCAAAAATGAGTTAACCAATCAAAGATAAATAATGCATGTGTAAAATTATTACGTGGTATATTTGAAATTATTAATAATATTATTTACAAATACTTCCGGATATAGGTAGTTTTGACAAATGCGTTTAAGTTTATTGATGTGGAGAAAGTGAAACTGAGGATCAGAAAGTCGATGTATTCGAAATAGCTGGTTTAAAATGATGTTTCTAAACAATTGAATAGAATTACAAGATTGATATGATAGCAGCTTTATGATAGTGAAGTTGTAAGAATCTTTTTTATCATATAGATTGGTGATTACATGATTATTGAGGGTATCTAAATTGAGGTCTAAAAAATTAACAGTTTGGCTAACGCAAGGCTCATTAGGAATTAATTCTAGGTTAGACGGGTAAAAATCAATATTAATGGGATAGGAATCATCAATGATAATACAAATTAAGTCGTCAACATATCTATATATAATATATGAATTAGAGTTAAAATGACATTCATAATAATAAAGATATAAGTTAGCGAGTATACTACTACTACAGCCACCTTGTGGTACACCAGATGTTTGTAAATAAATGTTATCACCTTGGATAATATAATTGTTGTATAACACAAAGTGCAAGAGCATAGGAAAATTTTTGACATTAAAAGCATCATGATTGGAAGATATATAGTCATGATAAAGAGAGATAATAACTTTATGTAAATCTTTAATGACAATATTATTAAATAGGTCTTTAAAATCAAAGGTTTGGAAACCAAGAATTTGTGGTAACTTGCTAAGGTGATTAACTAAATCAAAACTATTGTTCAAAATGAAATATCCTGAATTCCTGAATTTAAGAGATTCATTAATTCGATTTAAACAGTTAAGCAAGTACTTACTAGCTGTAGTGGTAAAGGTATTATGTCCACAAGTGACTGTTCTAAAACTGAGAGGTGATTTGTGGAATTTAGGAACCAAAGTAACATAAGGAAATTTAAAAAACTTACAATTAATATTTAATTGTGTATATAATTTTAGCATTTTAGTTTTGATTTGGATAGACTGATTATTAATGGGTTTAAAAATTTGATTATCTTTTAAGTAATTCTGTAACAGAGAAACATAATATTTTTTACAAATAATGGCATAATTATTAGAAGCTTTATCTACATAAGTTATGACAAAATGTTGTTGTAGTTCTTTGATAGCAGATAGGAGTTGTTTATAAGGATACCTAGGCTTCGTTAATTTAGTGTTTATAATAACATTTTTAAGTAGATGTAAGGTCGTATACTTCCATAGATTGAATGCTTCAATAGGAATAGAATGTGAACAAGCAAGTTGATATATGAATTTATCAAAATCAAATGATAGAGACTGAAGAAGTTGTTTAGGGTGATGGCAGAATGGAATGCGAAATTTAGACCCTTTATTCATAATATCCCTGAGTATATCATCCTGAACTATACTGAGATCCCCAGTAATAATGTGACCATGAGTGGAGTTGACAAAAGGGGCAAGATTTTGATTGCTGCATACACATGATGTAAGATCATCGGAGTTTAATGTCCTAGAAACTTCATTGTAATTGTAAATAGTTCTACCAATTGGTAAATTATATTTGAATGATTTTTGTATTTTGATATCATTTACTGGTAACAAGTTCTTATGTTTTGCAAATAAATTATTGAAGTTAAGAGAATTAAGAATAGGGTGTTTAAAAGAGATTACACAGTAAGCTATTTTAGTATGTGGATTTGGTGAATGGAGTAGGTGGTAATTTAAGAAATGTGTACGTGAAAGAAGCAGATCAAAAAATAAATGTTTAAAATGCTCATGAGTTAATTTTAATTTTAAAAAATGAGTATAGACAATACTTAATTTGCTTTTTCTGACTTTATATAACCATGTTCTAACAGGTAGAAAATTGAAAGTTTGAGAATAATTATATTGTAATTTCAAAATGTCTGCTTTGTAATCAATAGTTTTACTTAAGTCACTTTTTCCTTTGCCACGCTTATATCGCTTTTTACTAGGAGATGATGACTTTGAATAATGAAAAAGATGTTTATATACTGAAGATTTATGAGAATTGTATTCAAAACTATTGTTAACAACATTATTATTATTATAAATTTGATTTAAGCCATAGGGGAAGAGAGTTTTATATTTTTTAATGTAATAATTTTCAAATACTAATCTGTCCGTGAGTGAAATTTTAATATCTAAAATATGAAGGGATACATTTTTAAATCCGTGTGTAGCAAAGTGCTGAAATTCAAATTGATTTTTGGTAGGGAGATCATTAAAGACTTTATGGTCAAATTTTTTAATATGATCCCTGTGGACATTCATTCTCAGATGTAAAGGGTTGCTGGTTTGGCCAATATAGGATAAGTTACAAATAGTACAATTAAGTTTGTATATGCAATTAAAAACTTTGCAGAATTTTTGTGAAGTGGAATTATTATTAATTTGTAATGGGTCAGCATAAGGACAAGTTTTGCACCTAAGATTGTTGCATCTATTGAAGGAATATGATTTAGATTGAGAGAAGGTATGGTATTCTTCCAAATCGTCTATAACGCTTAATTGGTCAATGTTTGTCGATCTATAATTATCCCAATTCATAATAATAATAGACCGGACACTAGGTAATGAAGAAAATTTACATCACGAATTCTAATTAAAATTCCCAATATAAACCCCCCCAAAAACTATTTTGTCAGGTACGAATTTCAAATTTTAACTAATACCATAAGAATTGAATCGAAATTTTGGAGAGTAACAAAACAAGCATAGTAGAAAAGAGATTTTCATACGAAATATTCATAAATAAGCGAAGTGTGGACAAATAATTATATTCATCCGGAATGGAAGATATACAAAACTGTTAATACGTATGTGTCTGACTGAATCCCTACAACTGCGGGCAAAAGAGGGCCACATATAGTGGAAATACTTGTCTAGATTAAAATGTAAAAATAAGCAATAAAAGATATTGACGTCTGGGTTAACTAAAAGATACAGAAAAGAGAAAAATACACAAAAAAACACAATAAACTCTAATGCCTGCCGAGAGATGTCAGCACTATACACACATATATTACGATTGAATAATCGAGTGTGAAATCTACCAAAAAGAGCAATAACCCGCAGAAAAAATCATAAAAGCGATGAGAGAACTCAAACCAAAATACTCCATAATGCGAAATGTGAAGACATACCATAATCAATCAAAAGAAGGAATGAAAGGGTTAGATAAATAAAAACAATATCCAAAGAGGGCCATATTAAGACATAGATGGGCTTGTAGTTAAACTATAGAAATGCGTTAGCGATAATAATAATAAACAAATTAAAATTAAAAAGAGAATAAACTCTGCAATAAGCGCAAATGCAGCTTTACAACAGGTTTTACCTTTTTAAAAAAGTTTTTTGCAAGTATGAAAATCAAAAAATAGATGTTTGAATTCAGAAGTAAATAATAAATATAAATGTACAATTAAAAGATGTAATAGAAGTCAGTATGTATAAAACACAAAATAATACAGAATATAAAACTTTCATCATGATATTGCGCAAAGCAGCTAATAACATAATGGATTTATAAATAAAAATTAAATGATTTTAATCGAAAATTTTTTGCATAAACTACTGTATGTACAAAAAAACCCATCTCTAGCATATCTGTTACAAATGAGTAACTATAAGCCAAGTCTAAGGATAAAGATAGAAGGTTACATATCACTACATTGGAAAGGGGGATGAGAAGAATATTAGGATTCAAAAATCACAATTAAAAGTATATAAAAGTAAATAAAAATAAAACTCTGCAAAAATGAGAATAGGCAATAATAATCAGCTCAAGACAAGAGATCAAGAATAGAGAACAATCAATCGAAACCACACAAAAAATGGCGGTCAGTTCGAAATTGCATTCTCATCAGGACAGCCATACAATTCGAATTAAAACCGATAGAATAGCCAGTTTCTGACAATGGCGATAGTATTTAACTATAGACACCATTGGAGCTGTCTACTGGCTAGTGGAATTAGAAAAATAAATCAATTGAATTATACAAAAGCTGAAAAACAATACCTCCACGAACTGTAATGTGAAATAATAGCAGCACGTGTAAGATAAACTAGTAACTGAGCATTTCACCTCACTTCGTCAATGCGAGTGGGCGAGCATTTCACCTCACTTCGTCAATGCGAGTGGGAATGAATACAATTGAACGATACATAATAAGTATGGAGACTTTCGAAAATAGTAAACAGTATAGGACTCAGGACAAGTGGAAAATAGACATTCTAAAATAGTAAACAGTATTAGACTCAGGCCAAGTGGTAAGTAAGGTGATAAGAATGGGTGAATTTTCAAAAATGAGTTAACCAATCAAAGATAAATAATGCATGTGTAAAATTATTACGTGGTATATTTGAAATTATTAATAATATTATTTACAAATACTTCCGGATATAGGTAGTTTTGACAAATGCGTTTAAGTTTATTGATGTGGAGAAAGTGAAACTGAGGATCAGAAAGTCGATGTATTCGAAATAGCTGGTTTAAAATGATGTTTCTAAACAATTGAATAGAATTACAAGATTGATATGATAGCAGCTTTATGATAGTGAAGTTGTAAGAATCTTTTTTATCATATAGATTGGTGATTACATAATTATTGAGGGTATCTAAATTGAGGTCTAAAAAATTAACAGTTTGACTAACGCAAGGCTCATTAGGAATTAATTCTAGGTTAGACGGGTAAAAATCAATATTAATGGGATAGGAATCATCAATGATAATACAAATTAAGTCGTCAACATATCTATATATAATATATGAATTAGAGTTAAAATGACATTCATAATAATAAAGATATAAGTTTGCGAGTATACTACTACTACAGCCACCTTGTGCTACACCAGATGTTTGTAAATAAATGTTATCACCTTGGATAATATAATTGTTGTATAACACAAAGTGCAAGAGCATAGGAAAATTTTTGACACCATATATATAATACCATATATATTATATGTATATATATATATATATATATATATATATATATATATATATATATATATATATATATATATATATATATATATATATATATATATATATATATATATATATATATATATATATATATATATATATATATATATTTATTTATTTATTTATTTATATATATATATATTGACAAGTCAGGAAGTCCTCATAATTGCAAACTATAAATTGTTATTTTTTCCTTGAAGGAGATAGATGCAAGTTCCAAATAAAGGTTTAAACTAAGTTTTATTTAGCATTTTGCTAAAAGAAATCTCATTTTGCTAATATATGTTCTAACATTAAGCAACAGGTTTCCGGTTTTCCCTAATTGTAATTTTGTACCAAATTTCATTCGAATCGCTTCATTCGTTCGTGAGATATCATCTCCACAGATTTACTGACACACTCACGCCCTCACACATGCACACACATCAAACACATACCTACATGACTTTAAAAACGTCTGATTCGTGGTCAAGGTTGCTTGAAACATGCTCTCCCGACAAAAACCGGAATTCAAATTTTCGCCTATATATATGAAAGTAAAAATCAATCCATTGCCTTAGAGCAGTGTTCTTCAACCTGTGTTCCGCGGAACCCTAGGGTTCCACTCAAACGCTTTAGGGGTTTCGCGAGTCGATACTACAATTCGAATGTTCGACATATGTATGTATCATATAAATACTTTATACGGAATATTTAACTTCTTGTTGAAGAGGAGAAATATCACGTGTCTCGCTCTGAAATAACCTTGAGAAGGAGGTTTCTCCGCGCGTCACGTGATACATTTGGCGATCGCTTCGAAAGCCAGCCAATATCCGCGTGTAATGTGAGCGGAGGGGGTTGGTTTCGTATACACTCTGGCCGATCGCCTCCACTACATCTCAGCTGGCAACGCAGGTGACGGGATGAAAATTCCAATCATCTGCACGAGTTGCATCAGAGCGAGTCTCACCTTTTCACATCCGGGTCCACTTTTGGTGTGTGTGGGGGGGGGGGGGGGCGATTTGCGTCAGAACGAATTGCATCATTTCACGTCCAGTCACCACTTTGGTAATGTAAGTTACCACTTTAATGGGTCGGTTTGGAGTATCCATCTTTATGTAGTTGGTCTGCCCTCTCAAGGTGCGTGGCAAGAAAGGAGACATCAACCACGTAAGACTTGAAATACTTGCCGGGATAGATAACCCGTATTACAATATGAGTCTCAATAATCTTTGCCAAAATAAAACAGATGACGTTCTAAATTGAAAATATCAATAATCTTCGCAATCTTCATACCAGAAGACCATACATGATTCGAATATATGCCAATATATATCAAAATATATGCCAATATACCTGTACTACTTATATTCTCGTAGATCCGTGCATTTGTGTAGAAGATTACTCTACAAAGTACAATATATGAGTTTCAACAATTTTTGCCATAATAAAACAATGGCATAATAACTTGAAAATATTAATTATCTCCGAATCAATAATCCCCAAAAATATCAAAAATAATAATGTTTAAACCTGAAGACCGTAATTGATATCATCTAGTCAAAAATGCAATATCAATGAAATTTATTTATATGCATATATTTATTATTCAAATCGGAAAAGATTTAATAAAAATCATCTGCCATATAAACACATTGGATTTAAATCCATTGCTAAGCGACTGATACCATTTGCTTCAAATAAATTAGTGGAAAAAATATCGTCTCTGTGGAAGGTTTGGCGGCATTTTCATCAATTTAGCGACATTTTAAAAAATCTCCAAATTTATCTCCAAATGGGAGTGTAGAACTAACAATCCCACTTGGGGACAAATTTATGAAACATCATCACAATACTATCCCCTAACAAAACACAATTAATTTCATTTATTTAGCGCCATTTTATCAATTTCAAGATATTTTTATAGATTTACAAACATTTTTATCAATTTGGTGAGATTTTAAAAATTCGCTAAATGTGTTACTAAGTAGGACGGTTGGACTGACAGATAAATGCTACCGAAACATAGTTTCAGTACTCTCTTTTAAAAAAACAAAATTAATTTCATTGATTTAGCGTCGTTTTTATCAATTTGGGGACATTTCTCTAAATTTGGCAGCGTTTAGAAAAAGTTGCCAAGTTAGCGATATTCCGCCAAACTCGTAAATCTGAATTTGAAGATCTGAAGAATAAAAACATCCCGATCCCGTTTATATATGCTAAATGAAAACACTAAAATTGTTTTAGCAGACATACCCGTTCTATTCTTATTCTGGTTCAACAATCGGCTAAATGGGTTTATTGGCTAAACACAATATATTAGTTTGAAAACTCTTTGCTAAAATAAATGAAAGTGATGTACGCAGTCCGTAATTAATATAATTAAAAGAAAAATCAAACCGTTCATTTATAAGATATGATTTTATAACCATTTATTTATAATTCAAATCAAAAAAATAATAATTATAATTAACAAACACATTTAAATTAATTGCGTTGCTAAGCCACAAAATATAAGATAGAATCTTCCTCATAAAATGCTGATAATTAAATAACCATTTTGATTTCCTAATAATTTTCATTGTTGAGTAAAAGCTTGTGAAAAATAAACCATGATGATAGGTTTTTCATTTAAATTCATGTTTCAAACGTTCATGTTTTCAAACAATTCATGTTTTCAAAATGTTACTAATTAGCGCAAAAATCCCCCACCAAACTCAGAGATAAAGTTTTAATTCACTTTCACGTTTTACAAACGATTCCCAACCTTTTTTGTTTGGAGGAAGCAGGGAGATAGAAAGTAGAACTCCAAAGAAAAAGTTTCGTTTTCCATTAATAACTCAAAAATCCCTAGTCTTTGAAACTCAAAACTGGGACTAAATTTAAGTGGGGCTATTTTAAGGCTACCCACAAAATTTCATTACATTCGGTTTAGCCGTTCTTCCGTGATAATGAGACAAACGAAAGCTTGGTTTTATTAATATCTCGAGAACCCCTGGTCGTAGAAACTCGAAATTTTATGTGGGGCTATTTCAAAGCTGCCCACAAAATTTTATCAAATTCGGTTCAGCCGTTCTCCCATAATGATGAGACAGACAGATTTTCAATTTTATTTTTAGACTAGCAGCATACCCGTTCTTCGTACGGAGTATATAATATTAAAAACTTAAAATTCACAATCATGTGCAAATTCCACTAATACTCTAAATGTCATTGATATTCAAAGAATTCTATTAAATATTTTAATTAATACTCCCAAAAAGATATTTAAGAATCTATGTTCTTACTATACGAAATTATCTTCCCAGGAAGATCTGACGAATAATATATCGTGGTTCCGCTTGTAAATAAATTCTCAGAAAATCGCTCGACAGCCACGTTGTGGGTTCGAACCCCACGTAAGGCATGGAAGTTTGTGTTGTGGGCGCAATGTGATCCGCCCCCCTCTGGGGCACCTGGGGCAACGTCAATGGACGGCTGAATGATTCACACTCTGGCCGCTGTAATAAAGGCGAATGACGAAGGTCAAAGTGCCTGGCCATTTGAAAAAAAAAAAAAAAAAGTATGAAATTAAATCTATATATGTCAAAATAAAAGCGCTAAAATTACATGGGAAGATATGCCCGTGCGGCTTATATTCTCGAATTAGAATATATATATATATACCTGTGTATCAGTAGGAGAAATATATTTGCCAAAAAATAACAGATAACGTAATAACTTGAAAATATAAATAAACCCCCTAATATTTAAACCCAAACGCCGTAATTGATGCCAATATATACCAAAATGAAAGTGCTAAAATTGTATGACTACTTACATAATGCTCTCGTAGATTAGAAAATCTCTGTTCTGTCTATACAAAAATTATCTTCACAGACAGGTCTGAAGAATAAAACAGCCTGGTCCCGTTGGTAAATAAATTTGCAAAAAAATATGAAATTGAGTCAATATAAGCCAAAATAAAAGCACTAAAATTGTTTTGGAAGATATACCCTTAATTCTTATATTCCCGAGTATTAAAAGATATGCCCGAGTATTAGTAGAAAATTACCCGTACTACAATATATGAATTTCAAAAATCCTTGCCAAAATACATTAGATGACGTGATAACGTGAAAATATCAATTACCTTTAAACTTAAAGGCCGTAGTTGATTCCAATATAATGTAAAAATGAAAGCTCTAAAATTATATGGGAATGTATAACCGTGCTACTTATATTTTATAAGATATACCCGTGTACTAATAGAAGATTACCCGTACTATAATATATTAGTTTCAACCGTTTTCGCCAAAATTAAACAGATGACATAAGAAATTGAAAATATCAATCATCCCAAAGTCTTTTCTGAAGGCCGTAATTGATATAATCCAGTCAAAAATGCAATTTCGATCAAATTTATTCCATATATATTTCCTTATTATTTAAATTGGAAGATAAAATTTATTTCAAATACATTTCTTTATTATTTAAATTGGAGGATAAATTTTAATTCATATACATTTCTTTATTATTTAAACTGGAAGATAAAATTTATTTCATATACATTTCTTTATTATTTAAATCGGAAAAGATTTAATAAAAATCGTCTGAACGCATTGGAAATCGAGTGAACACATCGGATTTAAACCCTTTGCTAAACGACATGATATCATTTTCTTCATATAAATTTACGGGAAAAAATATCGTCTGCATGCTATGCCTATGGAAGGTTTAACTGTACGTTTTTAATTAATATCTAGACAACCCTTGGTCATAGAAACTCGAAACATGGATTAAATTTGAAGTGGAGTTATTCCAAGTCTACCGACAAAATTTCATCAAATTCGGTTCAGCCGTTCTCCCGTGATGATCAAACAGACAGACAAATTTTCAATTTTATTTATATAGATTCAATTATCAAATAAAAACGAAAATCGAATTTAAAGTGCAGTTTCTGAGTACTTTAAGATCATTATGGGTGTTATTTTGTGCAATTAAACTCAATTTAATGAATTATTGAAGAAATAAAGAGAACTTGAATATGTGTCAACAGGGAAAGTCATGTGCAGCCCACATCAGATTTTTTTACTGTAAAAGTAGTAAATTCAATGCATTACATAAGGAAAGTCATGTGCTACTCACATCAGATTTTTTTTAAACTCGGTTCAATAGATTCTGAGAAATTAAATGAAAAACACAACAACTTGTATTTTAAATATATAATACAAGTATATGGAAAATCAACAAGTTTTCAAAATTGAATTTTATTTAACCTCTTAGATTGATTGCTATTTCTTTTTCATTTCAATATCACATATTTATTCAATTTATTTTATAAAATGTACATTTCTTCAGAAGTATTTTATTTGAATTCTAGTTTTTTTTCTCTGTAATACTTTGGATAATGAAACACATTTCTACATTGATTTTTGCTAGAACAGATGCTAATTTGAATACGCTGAAAATAATTTGTTCTCAAATAATAGCTAAAAATTTATCACATTTATTGTAATATTCTAAATACATACTTTAGATAATGTTCCCATTTTGTATTCGACAATTTATTTTATCGGTTTATTTACGAAAATATTGTTTAAGTAATTGAGTTCTCTCTAATGATTTATTTCTTTAGCAAAACTTTTATGCAAAATATTTTGCAAGAATTCTATTTAATTCGTATAATCTCAAAATTATTATTTCTCTTCGTTTTAAATTTAATAGATAACATGTAGAATACTTTTCTTGTTTTGTATTCATTAAAAATTTTGGATTTCCAAATTTTATTAATTTATATTTAAACACTATATTTTTAGTTGGGTTAACTAATAACGACTTTGCCATGATGTGATTTGTCCAAAATGCAAAAATGGTGAAGTCTATACAAATAAATTTAAAAATTTGTCTGTCAGCATGTATGTGTGCGTGTTTGTGTCATCAGCACCGGAGAACGGTTGCACCGAATCTCATGCAACTTTGTGAGTAGCCATGAAATAGCCCCACTTAAAATTTAGCCCATATTTCGAGTTTCTATGACCAGGGGGTTGTCGAGATATTAATAAAAACCACAATTAAACCTTCCATACAGATAGCATTATGTAGACTATATTTTTTCTGCCAAATTATTTGAAGAAAATTATATCATGTCGCTTAGCAATGGATTTCAATCCAATGTGTTTATGCAGCAGACGATTTTTATTAAATATTTTTCCAATTTAAATAATAAAGAAATGTATATAAAATCAATTTTATCAAAATTGTATTTTTGACTGGATTATATCAATTACGGTCTTCGTTTTAAAGATTACGGAGATTGTTGATATTTTCACGTTATTATGTTATCTTTTATTTTGGCAAAGATTTTTGAAACTCATATATTGTATACAATGGATAATCTTCTACTAATGCAGTATATCTACAAGAATATAAGTAGAACGGGTATATCTACAAGAATATAAGTAGAACGGATATGTCTACAAGAATATAAGTAGAACGGGTATGTCTACAAGAATATAAGTAGAACGGGTATGTCTACAAGAATATAAGTAGAACGGGTATGTCTTCCCATACAATTTCAGCGGTTTTATTTTGGCATATATTGATTCAATTTCATACTTTATGTACATTTGTTTACAAACGGGACCAGGATGTTTATTCTTCAAATCTTCATTTTAAGATAATTTCGTAGAGCAAGAACAGAGACTCTTAAATATCTTTTTAGGAGCATTAATTTAAATATTTTAAAAGAATGTTTTAAATAATAATGCCATTCAGAATACTTTAGGAATTCCCACATGATTTTGAATTTAAAGTTTTCTTATACTGTATATTTCCTAAGAAAAAATATACTGCTAGTAAAAGACTATAATATTGTAAGAAAAATAATATTATAAGCAGTATATTTTATAAGAAAAAATGTACTGCTAGTAAAAGACTATAACTATGTTTGATAGTTTTGTATTTTCCTTAAATAGCGGAAACATACAGCTAATAAGGATCGCGCTTCCATTTCAGATAACAGTCACTAGCTGATACCTGAATTGTCAGCAACAGAACTATTGACTACTGCATGATAAAGTGAGCTAAACAGCTCGAAACTTATCCATAAATTATGTTGTTTGCATCAGGAGCGCAATTCTAGCTTTAGGAACGCCCTTTCAAGTGGGTCCAGGCACTTGGCCACTGCAGTCTCTTACAGCTTGAACTCAATTTTTCCGAAATTTTAATTCTGCATTGACGGCATTTGTCCGAATTGTAAAAATCGGGCGGAAAAAGACTATACTATGATAGTTTTACATTTTTCCAGGAATATTCTCCTTCCAACTCCAGGTTTCATTTTCTCCGCGTTAGTATGGAAAATAGTCAATAACCTATAATTCGTTTTTAACACTTTACAACAAAGTTGAAAAGTGTTTATGACTTTGTTCATTCTGTCTGTCTGTCTGTCTGCCTGTCTGTCTGCCTGTCTGTCTGTCTGTCCGTAAGCACGATAACTGCCGTAAAAATGACTTAATCAAAATGAAATTTTAGTATGTTGTTCAGACGGTCTGAGGAACCTATGGGAATATAAATAAATAATATTACCCAATTAGTTTTGGATTGAACCCGGGTCGAAAAAATGAAATACATTGAGCCCTATGGGACCTAATTTTTCAAACATTTTTTAAGCGGATTTAAAATTCACAAATTGCTTCGAAAATTTTAGGTAATATTCAAATTGTTCCATAAAATATATAAAAAAAAATTCAGCGAAATATATTCAGTAGTTTTTTAAATAAAAATTAAAATAATAATCACACCTCTTATATGAAACGATCACGTGACCATGATATGAAACGATCGCATGACCCACTTCAAAATGATATATGGCATCCTTCTTGTTTCAAAATCGTGATTTTTGTAAGTTCTTTTTAATTCATATTGAATGTTGTATCCGTCCTAAAACTACTTTATTTTTGCTTAAATTCTATGCATCTACATACTGAAACAACGCAATGACAATATATTTGAGTTTAAATGCTCATCTAAATTTGATTATTTCTACAACTAAGCCTATTTTTCACCTATGTAAAATGTAAACAGCAAAATATATAGAATGAGTTGTATTAGAATTACTGTATTTTTTTAACATAAAACAATTTAGTCCATGGAGTCTGCATGGCTGATATGAATGAAATATTAATTGATTTCATAAAGAGAAGGACGATTTTTTTCGATGCAGTTTCAAGCATAGAGTTTAATTTTTTGTAGCTCCATGGTTTTAAACAAAATGTTTAAATAAAATAAATTATTATAGTATTGTGATGAATGAAATAAATGGGAGAAAGTTATGAATGAAATCCTGTTTTTATAGAGAGATCCAGGCGTGTTATTTTTTCTATGACGTCATTTGAATTAATTTCAGTTGTTTTCGATGAAGTTTTCAAATATAATAAATTATCGTAGTATTATAATAATTCTAAAACTATTACCGAAGTATGTATAACATTTTAGAGATGTTTAAACCAGGCAATTTATATTTCAATGCCGTCATTTGAATGAAGTTCATTTTTTTCGATGAAGGTTTAAGTTTTCAAATAAAATAAATTAATGCAGTATTGTGATAAGTTTCAAAATATTACCGAGGAATGTATTGCATTTTAGACTTGTTTAAATAAAATTGCATTGAAGTTGGAAAGTGTTTCATAATCAATGCTTTAAGCATGATTGATTGTTTGTTTCTGTTTGTTTCTGTTTTTTGTAAAATAATTTCCTGCATATTTTTCTCTGAATGTAGATCCTGAGAATAGGAAGGTTTGTCTTTTTTTTAAATTCGATATAATAAATTCGAAGTATTTCTAATATTTTTGTAAAATGAATTCATTACTTTTTGATAAATATAAAAAAAAATACCTTAATTTTACAAATTTTTTAAAAATACATAAAAATTTCTCTTTTCAGCATCTATGCTTGGCAAAAAAAAAAAAAAAAAAAAAACGGGGGAAAACCGATCAGTGAATGCTTATATCTGCAATTAGAGCGTTATTCAGTTACGGGAACGCTCCCTTTAACCATTGAGATTTGGAATACAATCCCATTGCAGATACCAATATCCATGGATCGGTTTCGCGCTTATATACACTCGGCAGCATGAAATGGTCGTTATCTGAAAGGGCAGCAAGAAATTTTGCCATCTACCGTAATTTTGTGAACTTCTATGGGGACTGACAATTTCAGTCCTTCCACGTAGACAATATTAAATTCATATAAGCTATATATCATTTAGCTCGGGCTGCATGAAGCTGCAAAAGCCAAGCGAAAAATTCGGATTCTGTGACTTGATCATGGTATCCTGAACTCAATCTTTATTTAGTTTAATGCTGGCTGCGTGGTAGAAATGAATATGTTGGTCTGCGTAGAGGTTCACAGAATTGTGCAATACAACAAGATTTCTTTACATTGAGTATCGGCTAATTCATGTTGAAAATATCGACTTTTATATGCAATTAATGTCTAATTTATGATTTCCGATATTACTTTTCCTATATACATAATATAATGTATATGAAAAGTACTGTGCAGGGGTCGAAAATTCAAATTCGAGGTTTCGACGAAAACCACGTTTCAAGCACCCCTGAACTCAAATCGAACGTTCTTGATGTAATGTATGGGTGTATGCAGGCTAGCGTTTGTGTATATATGTGTGTTAGTGTCTGAGTGTCCATGAGATAGTGGATGTGATATCTTGCAAACGAATTTAGCGTTTCCAATGAAATTTTGTTAAAATTATTACAATCTGTAAATATTGAAATCATATTGATTTGAAAACCGATCGAACATTTGAAAGACCCCCCCCCCACACACACACACACACACAAACACACAAATTTTTGAATGAACTTTTAAAAAAATCATAAAAAAATATCAGGACATTCAAATTAATTTGTGTAAAAAATTACATAAAATTCTATCTGCAACAATTGCCGATAATTTGATATAATCTGAGACATGACCATGGTATCCTGAACTCAATCTTTATGTAGTTTAATGCTGGCTTTGTGGTAGAAATGAATATGTTGGTCTGTGTAGAGATTCGCAAAATTGTGACATATAGAAAGCCACTGCAGCCTCTTACAGCTTGAACTGAATCTTTCTGAAATTTTAATTCTGAATTGACGCCATTTGTCCGAATTGTACAAATGGTGCGAAAAAAAACTATTCTATGACAGTTTTACATTTTTCCTGGAATATTCTCCTTCCAACTCCTTGTTTCATTTTCTCTGTGTTAGCCTATAGAAAATAGTCAATAAGCTATAATTCGTTTTTTGTAAAAAAAAAGTCCTG
The DNA here is from genome assembly GCA_951213105.1 of Amaurobius ferox. Classification (NCBI taxonomy): domain Eukaryota; kingdom Metazoa; phylum Arthropoda; class Arachnida; order Araneae; family Amaurobiidae; genus Amaurobius; species Amaurobius ferox. The sequence goes on along the minus strand of OX578133.1, from coordinate 67,175,363 downwards.
CATATTTTTTTCTGAAAGTAGATCCTGAGAATAGGAAGGTTTGTCCTTTTTTTTTAAAATTCGATATAATAAATTCAAAGTATTTCTAATATTTTTGTAAAATGAATTCATTACTTTTTGATAAATAAATTAGCTGTTTATAATCCCAGAGGGTATAATTTTCGCTCACGAATTGCTGTAAATACTAATTTCATAAAGCAAAGAATGTGAAAAATATGTAAAGAAAAATCAGTAGTTGATGTCACAAATAGAAGTTAATAACTTAGTGTATATGAATATGATTTGAAAATTTATGTATAAGTATGTTTTCAAAGTGTATATTTATGTGTTTCTAACATTACAAGTCCTATTATGTCATATTATGTCATATTACGTCAAGTTTTGAAAAAATTGAGAACTGTAACGTAAGCAATTTATATACATATTAAATAAAAATGTAGCAAGGTTATGAATGAAAATAATGGTGTTGCAAGTTATATAGCAGCATGATATTCAAAAATTAAATTAAGCAAAATAAGATATAGGGTTTTTTTAACAAATTAAACAAAAAAAATTATAATTAAGTGTTTTTCAAAAATTTCAAAAGTAAAGAATATAATTGAATCTTGAAAGATTGTCCATAGGGCCCATTGGAAAATCTTATCTATATAGGAAAACAATTAAATCTTAATATCTGCAGGCAGATAATAAGCAATTCTATTGTAAACTTATAAAAGATAGTTTTAATTTTCAATTAAATTTTAAATGAACGAAATAGCAATATTAAGAAAAATTAAGAAATTAATTACTAAATACACTCACGGACAATGAAAGTTGCGCACCAAGAAGGAAGCATAGGATGGACCTGAAATTTTATTGATGGAAGGATACAGATGAATGATATACATGATCCCAAAACAGCGCAGCAGAACACGTACAGAGGCAGTTGTGGTACACAGTCCGGTCATCCTCAATAGCGCGTCGCACCCTCTCGTGCTGCAATACCAGAAGCAATACAATCCGGCATGGTGTCGAACAGACGCCTGATGTTATCCTGCGGTAGACGAGTCCACACCTGTTGGACGTTACGTTCCAAATCCAAAAGATTGCTGTAACAAGGCAGCTGGCGTTTCAACTGGGCCCACACATGCTCGATAAGGGACAGGTCTGGGGAGCGGGCAGGCCATGGAAGTGTCTGGACATGACTCAGGCAGGCCAGGGCGACCCGAGCCGTGTGCGGTCGGGTATTATCCTGCTGAAATTGTGAACCTGGAATCCCAGAAACGAATGGAAGAACATGGGGCCGTAGAATCTCATCCACGTACCGCTGGCCCGTCAATGTTCCAGGTACCACTACTACAGCGGATTGGCTGTCGTAAGATATGGCGCCCCAGCCCATGATGCCTGTACTGGGGCTGGTGTGGCGCTCGATAACGAGGTTGGGATTGTAACGTTGTGCAGGGGCACTCAACGCTAAACACCACACATCGCCAATCTGTGGCGTTCCACGTTGCTCTGGCCCGGCACCACTCCAACTAGAACCGCCGATGTTCCCATGTTAACGGCAGCACACGTAAGGGACGCTGGGATCGCATATTCTCTTCCTTCAGTCTTCTATATATGGTTCGTGGGCACACAGGAGCCGCTACGTGTACCTGTACCGCGGATCGGGTCGCCGTGAGCTCTATACTACCTGCCGCACGATTATTCGATCCTCTCTACTCGTGGTATGCCTGGTCCGTCCAGAGCCAGCCCTCCGTTTCTGGGTGGCGTTCCGTGACCAGTGCTCCCACAACCGTCGAACGGTATAGTCCGAAAGATTCACGTGACGGGCTATCCGACGCGCTGACCACCCTGCGGTTTTCAGTCCGATGATCAGGCCTCTCTCGAAGTTCGTTAGTTACGTATATCGACGTTTCTGGCGTCTACCCATCATTCTTTTCACTCCATACTCGTGCTTTCGTCGGCCGAAGCTTCTCGCATTGATGAGGCATCGACTGCACGCCGGTTTATAAGGCCGCTGGCCCATGCTTGCAGCACCACTTACGGGTGTACGGTCATGCGCAATCACACCAGGCTGGGATCATTTGCATTCCACCCCGTCCTCTAGCTATTTACATCATTTCGCGGATGTTTTTTTTTCTTGGTGCGCAACTTTCATTGTCCGTGAGTGTAATATGAGTGATATATATAATTCAAAAAGAAAATAGTAATCAGAAGTTGCAATTGCACTACAGTATGTATAAAGTGAAATGATAACAAGAAAATATATGATAATAGAATATATAATAATAGAATAATGAATGATGCTATGTAATTATGTTTTGTTTAAATAATTCTGTGAAAGGAAAAATGAAAATTATGTAGTACTAATAATTATCAAAATTTACCATTTTAATATTACATAAAACACTAAGTTGATAATCCTCATATAGTTATTGTACAGTATGAACCTAAAGAACAATCTCATACACAGTATGTCAAGTATGAAATATGAAGTAACCTCACAATGAACTAGCTGTCAGCCGTACTTTTACGATTGTGAAAGAGTAACTTTCGGTTTCCTTATCAATGTTGGTGAACTTGGGTATTTTTCATATCAACCATGATGAACTCAATTTCGTAGCATTGTGATGAACTTTTGGAAGAATAACGTTCGTTTTTTTCTCCGCGGCGGAGTGAGATTGTAATGACAAAAATAAAAATATATGAATATTTAATCAAACACATAGATAGTCGAAGAGCGCAGACAAGAAGTCTGCATTTCTAGCCAAAAGCCGGATTAAGAAGAGGATTATGGATCGAGCGGAGATGAGAAATCGGAATGCCAGAGAGGTGTGGCACGTGGAACGGCGGGAGAAAAAGCATATATATATATAGAACCACGGTAAAGAGCGATAGACATTCTTTCATTTATTCACATTATTGAAGAACCAATTATACAGATAGATATTGCTAGTGATGGAGATGCGAGAGGTTTAAGAACAAGCAGTAGTTTGTACTCAGTTGGATTTTGTATGAGTGCCTTATACCATGAACTGCCTGTAGGAGAACTTCAAATTTACACCTTGTGATTCAGATATGGAATTATGTGTGGAGATTCTTTATGCGGTGGACTCGACTTGGGTGTTGTTTATGCTTCATTTTACTCTTATTGCTACTTTCGATAAAGCGTACATTTTCTAGAAATTCGCACTCATTTTTGGAGCCTGAAATATTCCACACCCACAAATCTTCATAAAAATACAATATTTTGCAAGTTACACATTAACATAATATACTATATATATTTATTTATAATTATGCTCGGATAAATGTAAAAATAATCAAGACATAAATTTGATTGACACTTTGATTATCTTCTATGCCCATAAATGTATCACATATCACTGCACTAAATATACTTTTAAATCGTACTCCCCAAAGTTGTAGGCGTCAAATTAGACTCCTTTGTATTCAACAATCAAATTTTACGATGTGTAATACCAGCAGTAATGATGATTATGATGAGGAGAACTATTTCTAAGGGGTTTTGTTTTAAGTAATGGCATTTTAGAACCGTAGATTAGTATGTTCGTTTTGATCACTTCCTTACAGCACGCAATACTTCAATAAAATATATGCCATTAACCAAATTGCACAACACCCGTCATTGAATATTTATAGGTATAGATATAACAGTGTAAATTTCAGGCACTTAAAGTCCAGGTAGAAAAGTTCTGTAGTCATTCACGCATTAAACAAGTATGTACGGTAAACACAGGACCAAGTAAGGGAAACCAAATTATATTTCAAACGCAAACAGCTGTAAAGATTAAACTGCAATACAATGCTTTGTTATATTATCTTTGCTACAGTATCAATCGTTTTAAAATGTCCCTTTTATTTATCTGAAAACCAAGTAAAATGTGCAGTGGCGTAAATAGTCCTATCTGCTCTATAAGACTATTACTTTTTTTTCTTATTCTGTGCTTTCCACCTTCCTCAACTTTGGTGACTTTAACCCTTTTTGTACAGATTTATAAACACATTATCTCAAGAGTTTTTTTTATATAAAAATATACTACTGACATATATTTATATAATACTATTATATTTATATAATACTATTATATTTATATAATACTATTGACATTTATATAATACTGACATATATTACTTTCCTTTTATGCATAGTATAATGTATAAGGAAAGTATTGTGACGTGGTCGAAAATTCGAATTCGAATTTTCAACGGGAGAACACGTTTCAAGCATCCTTGTACACGAATCAAATATTTCTGAGGTGATGCCTGTGGAGACGATATCTCACGAACGAATAGAGCAATTCAGACGAAATTTGGTACAAAAATTGCAATCCGTAAATACTGGAAGCCTATTGTTTTTAAATGCAATCGAATGTGCAGAACCCCCAAAAATTTTCGAGTGAAATTTTGAAAAAATCATCAAAAAAACAAAAGACTTTAGTAAAGTTACGCAAATCATCATTCCTTATATCATTTTTCATAATAAAACAATTGCCACAAACTTTAGAAAGCTAGCATGACCTGTTTTCGAGATACTGGAAATTTTCCAAATAAATTTATCAAAAAATCACTTGAAATATGAAAAAAATCTTAACTATTTTGAAATATGCTCACTTTTCATATGCAATATAATGTGAAAAATTTGTTGACCTCATTCTCGTGGATCTAGCGCGTTCCATTCATGAGGAAAGATATTTCGGGTCATAGTTTTGTATTTGGACGCCAATAGTAATTTATCGACTATACGAATAACCTATTTCTCCGTCCATAAAGCTTGACGATATTTTGGCCACAAATTTGACGGAATGTCGCCACTCGGCGACTTTTTAAATGTTGCCAAATTAACGAAAATTTCGCCTAATTGATAAAAAGGACGCTAAATCAATGAAAATGACGACTAATTGATGAAAATTCAATATTTTCTTTGCCAACTTAGCGACTTTTTGAATATTGCAAAATTAACGAAAGTGCCGCGAAATTGATAAAAATATCGCTAAATTGATAAAAAATGGCGCTAAATGCGGGGGGGGGGGGAATGTTTTGCAAATTTTTATTACTGTTAATGAAAATAACGCCTAATTGATGCATTTATTATTTACATATTTTAATATATAGACTATATTACTTATTGAGGATGAAAAGAATGTTGATAATTATTATTTTCGAGTTGCGCGAAATATAAATTAATGGGGTACTAAAAAGTTTTGCATATTATCATCCAGAAAAGCCATAAATGTACAATTCAATGTTAAATGCAGTGTGTCATGGATCTTATACATCCATTTCGACAATAAGAGCTTGCAATATCATCCACAGTAGCTCAACGATCATCAGCGAGTAGCATCGTCTGGCCAGTTAGTAAATTCATATTCTATTCCCGGTTGGGACAAGGTTCTTTACAATCTTAAACATCATCTTTTCATAGTGAAAAAGTAAATTCATTGCAGCATATAAGGAAAATCATGTGTTGCCCATACCAGATTCTTTATTTATATAATACTATGACATATATTTGATCGAATGCCACGTGCTCATTTTTTACAGAAAATTTTATTAAAAAATTAAAATATATAATTCACATAAATAACTTTCACAAACAAGATCCCCAAACATAATCTCTTTCGTCAAATTATACGAATGAATAAATTCAAATAACAATCTCAAAGCTATCAAATAATTTTAAGCAAAAATCTTCAATCTAAGTAAAAGAGGATTTCAATGCATACGAAAATAATATGATGCTAGGTTTTCTTTTCCATGCTTATTTATTTTCCGGTTTAAACAAGCTCTTTCTGTTTCTTTATTTGACTATAAAACAATAACGAAACATTTAATAGAAAAACAATTCTACGATACACAAAATCGGGCAGAATGTAGACTTTGGAGCATTGGAAATTCCTTAAACAAACCTCGACCTATTCTACGTTCTTTACGCTGACCGTTGCGTGACATGCGCCCGATGGATATCAAATATATGAAGCAATATTTTCAAACTTTTGATTCCAAGTTAGAGAGAAAGCTATTTTAAGAACATAATCTAAACAAAAGATGTGGCATATTTGAGCCATTCGAGAGGAATAAAGCATTCAATACACAATTTCTATTTGCAACCGATATACTTTATTCTTATTTCATTTACTAGAAAATGTTCCCGGCATTCTGAAAGGGGAAATACTACGTTAATGCAAGATATACTGTTTCTTGTGAAATGCAAAAAACACTTTTAAAAAACAAAATATTCTGCATTTCAAACACAATAAGAAAACTAAAATATAAACATACACTGAAATATAACAGTATGAATCTTATAGACACGTCTGGCAGTATAAAACCGATCCTTACAAATGTGATCTTATCGAGTAGTACGTTGGTCTATAACTCCTCCAGTTTCGTTTATTAAAAAGGTTCCTAGTCCAATGACTTTAGACCTCAGTATATTTAGCCTATGATCCTGATTGTGTGCCATTAGTTGAGTGATCCATTGAGAGGTTGATAAGTAAATGAGAAAAATAAAGTACTTGTAAATGAGAATAAATGAGAGGTATGCCCTCAGAATAGCAGTTTATAAGAAGGAATTGAGAAAAACTTAGATTAACAATTTAAAGTAAAAAGTCAAACTATACAAGTTAAGTAATATTAAAAAATGTTAAGTAACATTAAGGACTGACCTGGGTCTTTTCCTGTTTTTGGACGCCCTGTGATCGTATAGTCCGGAAGTGTAAATATAAGCTCATTCAAAAAAGTTGGAATATTGTTGTAAAACTTAGTAGCATCTTTTTTAATATAGATTTGAATAGTATTAATTTTAAATTCCTTCCTGATAATAGAGCTTCGGAGCTACTTAGGAGCATCCCTGATGATTCTCAGGATCCTGTTTTGTTTAATCTCCACTTTCTCAATCTAGGTTTTACAAGCATATCTCCAGACGGATGAGGAATATAGAAGGATGGACCTGATAACTGTTTTGTAGAGGGTCATTTTATTGGAAGTGCTGACATGTAGGTTTTGAATAGGAGATAAAGTAAGCTAAAAGCGATGTCAGCTTCCTTTATTGCTTCAAGCACATGGAGGTTCCATGTGAGATGTCGATATAAGATTACTCCCAGGTATTTGACTTTGCTTTTGCAGTAAATTAGGTGGTTGCCAATATACAGGGGAGATGGAAGGGTCCTTTAGAATGTAAAACAGATACTATGGTATTTAGTGGGGTTCTGTTTTAGTTGAGCTAAGAGAGGATCAGATTTAAGTGACTTTTGGTAGTTGAAATAAAAGTCCTGAAGTGTGTGTGCGTGTGTGTGTGTGTTAGTCTATAAACTACAAGGTTCTTTAATATAAGGTTGGGCCGGGACCTCCGCTCCTCCGGGGGCCGTGGTAGTCTGTTTTTCAGAGCTTGTGACGTCATGAAAAACGATCCAGTGTTGCAGCGTATTTCAACCTAAAAGCGTTTGTTTTGATCTGATGTTATGGTTGAGCTCGTTTCTTCTTTCAAAAACTTTTTGACTTTCATTGTGTTACTTATACATTGTGTTATTTACATTTATTTCATTGTGTTATTTACATTGTGTTAGTAGTATTGGTTGATTTTTAATTCCAACAATGTGTCATTGTCTACAACTGTAGCATCATCTGACAAATTGAATACTATTTTGAAGACGTAGGAGTTCAACTTTTCTATGTCGCTTAGCTGCTTGTTTACTAAATCCCATTACTTTAAATAGTTTGCCAGATATCTCGTTGAATAAACTTACAAAATCTTTCAAACTTAAAAAAATGCCTAGGGACTCATAGTTTTAACTTATGAGGTTGCAACATTTTATTATATAATCATAGTTATAGAATAACTCATGAATGAAAATTTAAAATGTTTACTAAATCCCATTACATTAAATAGTTTGCCAGATATCTCGTTGAATAAACTTACAAAACCTTTCAAACTTAAAAAAATGCCTAGGGACTCATAGTTTTAGCTTATGAGGTTGCAACATTTTATTATATAATCATAGTTATAGAATAACTCATGAATGAAAATTTAAAAAATCAATTTTTCTACAAATCTCAGCTGTTTGTTACAACACTATGTTTTCAAAGACATTGTTGACAAAGATACATTCATGAACAAATTATTAAATGAAAATTGCAGCAACTTTGGATAACGCTAAGTTTTATTTTAAGAACCTTCATTTTGTTGCTTGTTTAAAAGCCATAAAATAATTTGCTTTAAGGTTTGCCATAAATTACTTTATTAGTTTTGAATAAATTTACAGTTTTTATAAATTTCATTGTAGTTTTAAAGATTTATTTACTACAGTGCAATGCAAATGTATCTTGCTTCATTCATTGAGTTATGAAATTCTCATTTACCCGACAACAGAAAGTAGTACTTAAAGCTGTGACATACATCACAGAACGAGCTCTGTTTTATAAGCTCTGCAGAACATTTACACATTTGATATTTAACAAAATTCTGCTTTTGAGCTCATTTTTAAGTTTGCAAACTTCTATTTTAACTACAACATTATTGGATTGGTCATTTTAAAGCAACTAATGTGTAACAAGAATTTAGAATAATTATATTTATCTTTTTTTAATCCAATGTATCTCTGTGTAAACATAATGCATTTCAATTGGATACAGTAGCAGCTTATATTACTGATTATATGTTTTTTCCTGTATCGATTATTTTTATTCTGATTTTTATAACTGCATAGGTGTTATGTTATTTTTAATCTTTGCTGTAACTTGTTAATTTGTCATTTTTATGTATCACCCTGTTAAGTGTCTTTTTGAGGCCACTTGAAATGGTTTTTAGTTTTGTGCATTACAGAAACTTCAATTTCTTTTTTATTGATCTACGTGACAGATCCCTGGTAAAGGATGGAATCTTATTTTACTAATACCCAATCATTTACTTGTAGATTTAGCACATCAGTGACATCTTCATTTGTTTCATTTTTTGACATATATTTCTCATTAAATAAAATTACTGTCAGTTACAATTTTGGGCCATTCCATAGTAACAGACTAACACATATAGGAAAACAAAAAAGATTTTTAAGTACAAAAAGGAAAACAAATAATAAAAAATAATAATAATGCAGATCTGCATATGTTCGAAGAATAGCCTATACCAAATTTTGAAAAAAAATTGAATTTTAAATAAATTAACACTAATTAACTGTGTATGTAACAGACTAACCTAAATTACCATGATTTTATGATATACTTACTGAAAACAAAATATAACATGATTAGCATTAAAATAAACTATAGCAAAGTCATTAAATGCTATAATAATTTTTTGTTATTCTGTTACAATGAATTAGTCTGTTACATTGATTAATAAAAAAATCCAACACATAAAATAATAAAAAATTTACATATATGTAAGGGAAGTTGTCAGTAAAAGACCTGTTTATTATTTTAAACATTAAATCAATATGTGCTCATTAAATTTTAATTAATTGCATTTGTGTGTGTGTGTGTGTGTAACAGACAAACATACATACATACCTCTTTTTGAAAATCTTGTCAGGTATAGCTAAAAAAAAAGTATTAAAATATTTTTAAAAACTAGCTTTAAACGCGATCGTTTCGCCAACCGTGGATCGTTTTTCGTGACGTCACTAATTTGACTGCCACGGCCCCCTCTCTCGAGCGGAGGCCCCGGTTGGGCTCGGCAACCAGTGAAAAATGTATCAGCTTGACGTAAAGGGAATTAAGATTCGTCTTTTGTGATGTCACGATCTAGAGTCAACTTTGAGAGGGGTTGAAAACGCACGCATAATTACAGTTAAAATAGTTTGTTAATTTTAAAGTGGCAATATCCAGGCGTAAACAACTTACACAAAGATTTTAAATTGTGCTGTGTACATAAAATTCAGTGACGTCCAAGGAAATTTAGTGACGTCGATGGAATAAGATGACAGTCGCAGATAACAATTCGGTCACTGTTGAAAGCCCGAGAACAAAATCAGTGCTTTCTTAATTTCCATGCCGTCATATGCGCAGAGCCAAGTAAAAGTAATTAAGTCAGTCATGCTCCGAGACGAGCACCCTCTGTATAAACTGAATGAAACACATGGAGTAGCGTGCTTCAGCTACTTGAAGTGACGCATGCGCACACTACAATTCACGCTTCAAGTTGGAAGAAGATCCATTTTTTCACAGCAGTAGTTTGACTAAAATTTCAGCGCTGCAGTTTGACTTAATGCATAGGGAAATCGGGAATAAAGTAATTAAAATGTTAGTAAAATGCGAAGATATCACACATTATTTCTGCCAAATATTAAATTTACTCTTCAATTCTCAATTGTTAATCTCACTTAAAATCAACAGTGTGTTTTGTAAATTAAAATACTTTCAATGAAAAAAATCCCAAGAACACAGTCCCCAAGTGACGTCACCTGCCTGCTGCGACAACTGACGTTTTCTGCCGAATTCCAAGAAAGGGAGTCATCACATCGTAATCTTCGCCTATCGGTCTTTATGCGCATGTGCTAAAGGACCCTTTTTTTTTCGACCTGATCCTTCGCCGAAGTTTGTTAAAAATTTTAACAATACAATTATACTTTATAAAGTTATAATTAATGAAAGGATAAATTCAGGATTTTTTAGAGCAGTGCATAATACTTAAAAGAGCTGCTGTTAAACTATGAAGATTGGATTGCCAATCAATATTTTTATATCGCAATTTTAAAATCGGATATGTCTTCAAAACACGAAAAGTATATAATTTTTAATTCACGAAAGTTTGTCTGTTAATAAATAGTATGGATTACGTTCAAAGTTTGTTTGAAAGATAATTCTTTGATCTTTCGTATGACGTCAAGATGGACAATGGACATGCTGCAGTAATATTTTCGATCACTAAGGAACCGATTTGTGCAAAGTTTGCTCAGAATAGCGCTTCAAAATTCCTTCATAACAATGTATTACTACAGGCCTGTAGGAAACATTGATGTTATATTTAAACAGCGATGTTATATTTAATATTTTGCAGTTTTCCTTGAAATTTCAAAATCGAGTAATTGGTATGTTGGTTGGTTAGGATAAAACTGGCTACACAAATTTAAACAATTAGGGGGCTCTGCTCCCTTCTCGCTAACAGTTACCTTACACCTTTCTGGTAGGTCGGACGGTCTGGGTCTCAGCAACAGCAGCAGCAGCCCCCTGCTCGCTATATTTCGCCAACCCCCGAAACTGGCTTCGCAAGTCGGGAGGCTTCGCGAGCTACTTCAAGCCAAATTACAGTTTAAGTTATTAAACGGTTTATTTCATCGTGTTACCCTATTATTTCTCTATAAATGTACCAATTTTAATATTTTTGTATGCTATAATTTTTGCGGTACGAGACAAAGAAAATAGATGGACTTGGCTATATGAAGAACATTTTTCACTTCACAAGTGCATAAAAAGTAAAATATCTCGTAAACTACAGCGAAATAAAAAACAGGGCACCGTTCTGCAAAAATTCCACTATGTAAGTACCTGCCTGCAAAAATTCGTGGTCTTGCTATTGTTAGTCTCTCCAAGACAGAAACTCGCAACTCAAATATTTTGTCTTTGACGTTACATATTTCTTAAACTACAATACATATCGAAAAACGATTTATTTCTGTGTGCCATATGGAGTGAAATATTTTTCACTCCATATTGAAAAAAAAAGACGTCAAATTGCAAAAATTACGCCAAGTTAATGAAAATGATGCCTAATTGATGAATTTATTATTAAAATATTTTAATATATGGACTATATTTTTTATTGAGGGTGCTATCAATATTGATAACTGTAAATCTAGAGTTACGTGAAAAATATGTTCATTGGGTATGAAATAGTTTTACATGGATCTTATACATAATTTGTTCACTGTGAAAGAAGTAAATTCATTGCATTATATAAGGAAGGTCATGTGCTGCCCCCATCAAATTGCTTTACTGTAAAATTAGCAAATTCATTGCATTATATAAGGAAAATCTTGTGCTGCCCATATCAGATTTTATACGTGTTATAATGTATAAAGGAAAGTGTTGTGAAAGGGTCGAAAATTTGAATTCGAGTTTTCGGCGGGAGAGCACGTTTTAAGCATCCCTGAATACGAATCAAATGTTTTTGAGGTGATGTGTGTGTGGGTGTGTGTATGTCAGTGAATCTGTGGAGACGATATTTCACGAACAAATAAAGTGTTTAGAACAAAATTTGATACAAAATTACAATCAGTTAATACTGGAAGCCAATTGTTGTTAAATGCAATCGAAAGTGCAAAACCCTCCCAAATTTTGAAATGAAATTTTCAAAAAATCATCAAAAAGTTCAAAACCTTCAATAATGTTACATAGATCACCATTCCTTATGTAATTTTTCATTAGAAAACGATTGACACAAACTTTAGAACGCTAGCACAAACCGTTCTCAGGATATTGAACATTTTTCAAATAAATTTAATAAACACTCACATAAAATAAGTATATCACATAGTATGAATTATTGTGAAATATATTCACTTTTCATATGCAATATTATGAGGTAAATTTGTTATCATTCTCGTGGATCTAGCTCGTTCCATTCACGAGAGAAGATACTTTGCGTAATAGTTTTGTATTTGGATGCAATTAGTCGTTTATTTGCTACAAGAATAATCTATTTCTCCGAATGCTTGCCGAAATTTTTGCGACGAAGTTAGCGAAATATCGTCAACTTGGCGAGTTTTTTTTAAATGTTTTCAAATTGATAAAACTGTCGCCAAATTGATAAAAATGACGCTAAATCAATGAAAATGATGACTAATTGATGAAAATTTAATATCTTGGAAAGAATATAAGAATCTACTATAAGAGAAGATACTTTGGATAATAGTTTTGTATTTGGACGCCTACTATAAGAAAAACCTATTTTTCCATCCATAACGCCTGGCAAAATTTTGGCGCCGAATTTAGCGGAATATCGCCAACTTAGCGAGTTTCTCATTGTTGCCAAATTTACGAAAATGTCGCCAAATTGATAAAAAGTAACGCTAAATCAATTAAAATGACGATAAATTGATAAAAATTCAATATCCTCTAAAGAATATAAAAACCTACTGTAAGAATAACCTATTTCTCTGTCTGTAACACTTGGCGAAATTCTGGTGACGAAATTTTTCGACATTTCGCCAACTTCAGTTTTTTAAATGTTGCCAAATCGACGAAGATGGCGTCAAATTGATAAAAATGACGATAAAACAATGGAAATGACGATTAATTGGTGAAATTTCAATATCTTAGAACAAAATGAACGATTATAAGAATAACCCATTCCGTCCGTCCTGAATGCTTGGCAAAATATTTGGCGTTATGTCGCAAACTTGGCGAGTTTTTTAATTAATGTTAGATTGACGAAAATGTCGCAAAACTGAAAAAGGTCACCAAATTGATAAAAATGATCATAAAAAAATAGGAGGCAATGCTTTGCAAATTTTTAACTTCGTCATATGCAGGGCATACCATCTAGTATATAAAAAAATTCGCTTCATTCCATTTGTTTGTAACATTTAACGATACATATGGCGAAATTGGCGAATAACCTAGCGAAATATCGCCAACTTGGTGATATTTATTCCCCGATTAACGAAAATATATTGTCAAAATTGCAAAAATGGCACCAAGTAAATGAAAATGACGCTAATTTAATTAATTGATTCTAAAAATATTTTAATATATGGACTATATTGCCTTTGAGGATATTATCAATATTAAAAATTGGTAGTTGAGTTGAGTGAAATATAATTTAATTGGGTACAAAATAGTTTTACATATTGTCATCCGAATGTACAATTCAACGTTACAATCACGGTGCTATGGATCTTTATATCAATTTTTAACTGTAAAAGAAATAAGTTCATTGTATTATATAGGGAAAATCATGTGCTGGCCACATCAGATTTTTTTTATATGCTAAAGTTTTTGCGGTACGAAGCAAAGAAACTCAAGGAACAAGAAATTTGTCAAACAACGGCGGCGGCGCCAGCTACTTTTTTTTAAATACAGAGAGATATATATGAACCAGTAAAATTGCTAGTTTCGTGATAATTCGAGTGACGGTAAACTGAAATTAATGAAAATTTAATAAATGGTATTTTAGAGACACATAAAAAGCATATCTTGGAAATTTTGACGCTAAACCTTACCTAAATTCATTGCCTACGCCTACATAAAATAATCTACCTTATTCAAATTTCATAGCTGCAATTTTAATCCAGCCGTAATTCGTAGTATAAACAGTTTTGCCGCATTGAAAAAAAAGTCTCTACTTAGCCTCTAGCCGTGACACTGTTATTTCGTGGGTTGTGCTAAACTAAATGCGAGTACAGGTTACGCAATAAAAAATAAAAATGAGTTTCTACACTTCACATATGCCGCTAAAGCAATTTTAAACGAAAATAAGGATTTGCCGCGTGACTTTTTTTTCTCCACAGTGCTGATTTCCTTCGCCAATATACCGTTTAACTAGAATTTTTTTTCTCTTTAATATAAGAGTTAAAGTTGTTTAGAAGTTTCCTGTCTGTCCTGGATAACGGTGGTTTGCAGTAATGAGCTATGAAATTTTCGCTTTGCGAATCCCTTGAAAATGACCATTCTTAGGATAGACGAATTCCTGGTTTTTCTTGCGGTACCTATTTTATGCAGTGTTATGCATCAGTGCACAGAAGTAATGAGGGTGAGAAAAAGATGAGAACGGTATTTACGGGCCTCACAAAATGTTATTTACAAATATCGTGGCGTCAAATATCATTTCAAAATCTCGAAAGGGTTAGATGTGTAGCCGTTCTTGGCATATGTACATTGCTCAATTGCGATATAAAAACATTAAAGCAGCCCCGAAAGAAAAGTAAAAAATTATGAGCTGTGCATACTCTAGAGAAAGTTTTACTAATATTTTCATTTTGTAAGCACAGGTTTCTTTTAAACTCACGCTGGGGCTGTCTTGAAAAGAAACTGCACCGAAATCTAGACCTAGACCAGATTTATTTGCTATCTACTGCCCCTGCTTTGCACGCCCCCCCCCCCCCCCTGCTCTAAGTCTCTAAAACCATCTCTTATCATAAATCCCCAAATAATTTGCCTTATCTCTTGACGTTGTAAAAAAACCTTGTTACCCTAACCGAACCATGGAGCTTCGACTGACCAGCCGACGCTCTACCGTTGGGATGGAATTGCAAACTATCTTCATCAAAGTGGACTCGGCAAGGTTTAAAACATCTTTTACACATTTCTATAATTTACACTATCCAACAACTGGATATACACTTTGGAACTGAGCTAACTACTATTCACGAAAATTGCTATTCGCTTCAAAATTTTTAAATTGACTATACTTGCTGCTTACAAAAATTGTTCCGTAGAAACAATGCTGATATTTTTCTTATTTTTCTTTGATCATGTATCCATTTTTATCTTATGCGTATAATGGCTTGAAATTCGTCATTATGCTCTTAAAGTTGCTCTAGATATAAAAAAGAAAACTCTAGAACAGTGGATATACATTCTGTTTATCCTCTGCATATAGATGAATGTTTTTGAAACCATTTTATTTAGATTGGCCGCAGCCGCCCAGGCGGTGAAGTGGAGCTTCGGCTGTGGTATCGTCTTCGGCTGCTGTCTGGTGGGCTCGGGTTCGAATCCCGTGTAAGGCATGGATGTTTTTCGAGGATAAAGTCAGTCTTCCGCCTTCTGGGTCCTCGGCTAAATGTGAAGCTGCATCCCTTCCGACCTTCGTCAGTGATGCTTGGTTGCAATAAACTTTGTTCTTGTGTCTTTCTTCGTTCTGTCCTGTTTCCTGCGTCACTGGTCCTATATCGACTCCTTCGAAAACAGGAGGTCATAAGAAACAACACAACAACAACAGATTGGCCGCATAAGGGTCAAAAACTTCAAATACAGAAGACGTGCAATAAACTCTAAATTTAACGACAACCAAATAAGTGGTTGCCTTTGATTTTAGAGTTTATTGATTGACGTGTTTATCATGCTGTTTATTGACGTGCAATAATTTTAATAAATAAATATTCCGACTGTTTGGATATTTTTTTTTGGGGGGGGGGGGAATTAAATATATATATACTAACAGACTAAAAGTGACAGACGATCAGTGACTTTGCAGAGTACTCTACTACTCTGCAGAGTAACAGGGTTGTCAAAGAATAAAGTTTGGCCTTTCCTTTACATAACCCAATAGCTGCAATTATCCTAGAGATGCCAAAAGTCTAAATTCATCCCCGACTAGTATTTTAAAATTCTTTCAACATTCTTTTTCAATTTTCGACATTCTACATTTAGAACATTAAATTAATAAGGACTATTAAACATACATTAAATCAATATGGACTACTAAACATATTATAGATCATTATAGAATATTAAACATACATTAAATATGCATTATTTAAGTATGTGACTTGCTGTTCCTTTAATAATTCTAAATTTTTGTTAAGTAATTTAAATAATAAAATGTACAGCAACATTAAATTTTAAAGAATAACACTTTATAATAAAATCTTTATTTGATCACATTAATAAGACAATTAAGAATAATGGGATTTTAAAGTCCTATTAATATGATCAAATAAATACTTTTAATTTAAATGGTATTCTTTAAAAGTAATTTAAAATTCTCAAAAAAGTCTTGGGTGTGCATGTACGTATCATATGTTTTCTATCGTTATTCTATTGTTATTTCTATGTTTTTCGTGGCCATCTGTTGTAACTCCTCTACATCCTTTGGGTGAGGTGAAGAGCCTGAGTAATAAATAAATAAATAAATACATATTTAATATACATTAATGAATGCGAAGCATTTTTAAAAAATCAATATTTCTATTTAATTTACTCTATGATTTTTCTAAAAGTGAATATAAAATAACAAAGACACACCATCTATATAATGATCGCCTAGGCAGTGGCTCTCAAACTATGAGGCTCCTTTGCCAAGGGCTCCAAGGAGCTTAGCAAAGGACACCGCAAAGGTGTGGAAATAAAAAGGGCACTGCCACAAAAATTAATTCCAACGTACATATAGACCCTGGCACAGGTATTAAAAGTGAGAAGAATGTTTCCGCGGTCAAATTATTTCTAAAATGGGGGAGCTAAAATTTTGAGAACCACTGGCCTAGCGTTTTTTTACTTTTTTCCTTCCCAAACTCTCTTAAAGCTCCCTGGTGACCTAAAAGGATTGTTGCACACTTATAGTACCGACCATGAGGGAAAAAATAACGGAGCATAACGGAAGATAACAGATTTTTAATTTCTATTCATGGAATGGATAAAATGGGAAGGAGATTCTAAAAGGCTTTTCAAAACCTCAACAAGTCACCCGGCCATCTAAAAAGATGAACCTGTCTATACCTACAATATAATCTACAGGCCAGCACCTATGAAAGCCATATTTTTTATCCCTGTAGGAGTGGGGAAAATAGGTAGAGAGGTTCAAAAATATTTTCTAGACTCCCCTAAAAACCACCCATTGACTTATAAAACTGAATCTTTACACACTTATTGTATTGCAGTTACCTTACACCTTTCTGGTAGGTCGGACGGTCTGGGTCTCAACATCAACACTTATTGTATTAGGGCGCGGTAGCCCATTGGTTAGCGCGCTGGAGTTGCACTCAGTAGGCCCGGGTTCGATTCCAGCCACTACCAAAACTGCCGTCGTGTTCATGCGGAGTACGATCACGTTAAACATGTGGGTCCGAAAGTCCTTCCGAGAGGTTGGTGGTAGGGGAAGGAGGGTACGGTCCCTGTGGATGCCTCCCCCACTGGGTTCCGGTCTAAATTGGGTGGCACTTCCCGACCGTCCAAGAAGTTACCTTACACCTTTCTGGTAGGTCGGACGGTCTGGGTTTCAACAACAACACTTATTGTATTAGGGCGCGGTAGCCCATTGGTTAGCGCGCTGGAGTTGCACTCAATAGGCCCGGGTTCGATTCCAGCCACTGCCAAAACTGCCGTCGTGTTCATGCGGAGTACGATCACGTTAAACATGTGGGTCCGAAAGTCCTTCCGAGAGGTTGGTGGTAGGGGAAGGAGGGTACGGTCCCTGTGGATGCCTCCACCACTGGGTTCCGGTCTAAATTGGGTGGCACTTCCCGACCGTCCAAACAGTTACCTTACACCTTTCAGGTAGATCGGACGGTCTGGGTTTCAACATCAACACTTATTGTATTGGGACGCTGTAGCCCAGTGGTTAGCGCGCAGGAGTCGCACTCGGTAGACGCGGGTTCGTTTCCCTCCGCTGCCAAAACTGCCGCCGTTTTCGCGCGGAATACGATCACGTTAAACATGTGGGTCCGTAAGTCCTTCCGAGAGGTTGGAGGTAGGGGAAGGAGGATACGGTCCCTGTGGATACCTCCCCCACTGGGTTCCGGTCTAAATTGGGTGGCTCTTCCAGACCGTCCAAATAGTTACCTTACACCTTTCTGGTAGGTCGGACGGTTTGGATCTCAACAACAAAAACACTTATTGTATTGAATATGGGACAAAACCGAAAAAATCCAATTTTCGGTCCCCCCCCCCCCCAGAGGCGGACAAAACGGGGATTGAAAAGGCTTTCTAGAATCTACATCCTTCAGAAGCCCTCCGGTGACCTAGAAGGCTGAAACTTTGAGACCCCCGGGAGACAAAATATGGAAAGTATGAACCCCAAGACAGAAACTAGGACATTTTCCAATTAATATTACCGCTTCCAACACTAAGTGCCTTACATTAATAAACACAAGAAAACTTATTAAAAAATATTGCAGCATTATTTTCAAGAATGTTAATTTCCCTGTCTTCGATAGGCGTAATATATTTGAATAAAGAAAAATGTAGTTTAAGTGAAATTACTCAAGTAATGCAGAATTTCTAATTTCGAATTGTTCATTCGGAGTTAACTTATACTAGCAAAAAGTCGAGCTTTGAATGAACTTCACGCGTATGAAGTATGCGAGTTGTGAAAGATTTCGAATTAAAACTTAATTTAACAAATAATTACGAAATTAGAAGTACAAAAAATTAATTTCAATATTTGGGAATCCTAATACAAAAGAGCATATAAGTTTTTAGGAATTGAATATTAATATACACAAATTAGAATACAGGAGAACGATGAAATCAAAGTAACACATTTAAATCGCAAAAATGTATTTAATATACAGGCGCGCGTTTAAATCACGATGCCTGCAATTACACACATTTTAATTACCTGTTTATGACAGTTGTTGTTTAAACTTACTACGACTTTGTACGAAGTAAGTGAGCATACACGAATTAAAAATGGAAGTTTCACCTTGTTACATTTCGTTTTAATTATTACTTTCCCTATATGCATGGTATAATGTATAAGGAAAGTATTGTGCGTTGGGGTCGAAAATTCGAATTCAAAGTATCCCTGAATTCGAATCAAACGCATTTAAAGTGATGTTTGTGTGTGTGTGCGTGTGTGTAAGTGTGTATGTCTGTGAGTGTGCAAAAACGATATCTCACGCACGAATGGAGCGTTTCGAACGAAACTTGGAACAATTATGACAATCGGTGAATACTGGAAGCCTGTTGATTTTAAACGCAATCGAACGCTCGGAAGACCTCTCAAATTTTCGAATGAAAATTTCAAAAAATCAGAATCTATAAAAATGTTGGTTGCGGAAATGATCATTTCTGGTGCAATTTTTCATTAGAAAACGAATAACATCATTCTCATGGATTTAGTTCGTTCCATTCACGACGGAATGTATTTACGTAATAGTTATGTATTTTTACGAGCAACAATTCGCCAATAGTCATTTATATTTAATAAAAACTCTTCTCTCAGACTGTGTGTAAAGCTTGGCGATAAATTTTGCAAACTTAGCGACTAATTTAGCTAATAAATATCGCCAACTTGGCGATATTTCACCACAGGTTGACGAAAATATCGTCAAAATTGCAAAAATGACCCTAAATTAACGGAAAGGGCCCTAAATGAACGGAAATGACGCCAAATTGGTGAATTAATTATTGAAATATTTTAATATATGGACTATATTGCTTATTACGGATGCTGTCAATATTGATAATTGTCAGTTTAGCGTTACGCGAAATATAAGTTTATTGGGTACTTTGAAGTAGTTTTACATGTTGTCATCCGTAAAAGGGCCAAATGTACAATTCAATGTTAAAAATATTGTGCCGTGAATATTATATATTATATTTTCATTGTGACAGAAGTAAATTAATTGCATTATATATAGAAAATCATGTGCTGCCCACATTAGATTTTTGAAATTGGGATTCTGCACATCTATGCGCAATTTTAAGTATGTGTACAAATTTTTACCTTCCTATTGCAGTTTTCGAGTAAAAGGTATCATAAAATTCAGGCAAATGTAGATTTCGCTTTCTTTGGGAAATGGACTTCGCTTCGCTCGTCCATAATTACCACTTTCCCAACCATGAAGGCCCATAGAAATGTTTCCAGGGAGGGGAGGGGCAAACTCAAAAGTAAGATGTACAACATCTACTAGCTTGGTGTTCGTCTTTGTTACCATAAACGTCCAGGGAGGGACAAGCACCCCCCCCCCTCGTGCTCTCTTTTATGGGCGTCCATGTCCCCAACAATACATGGTATTGTATAAGGAAAGTATTGAAATAAGGTCAAAATTATAATTCGAGTTCTTCACGATAGATTTACATGTTTTGAGAACTCTGGAAAACAAATCCAAAACGTTGAAATTTAAGGAAATTTGGTAGACACTGAAAAGGGTGCCTCAGGATAAAAAAAAGGACCACGAAGACTGTACGGTAGAGGTGTTTAGGCTACAATCCAAAGACACCCAGGTTCTTCTAAGCACCATTCAGTATCAATGAGCACGATTGGTAGGAGTCACCTGCATAAGTAAGATACCATTCTGCCACTGACTACCTAACATAGGCAGCACCTTCTGCAGTAGTGCTGAACTCATGGATCATAAACGGCATTCGAATGGCATCGCGTAGTGTTAGACCACTGTGTCGTAGTGTTAATACCACTTATGTCTTCAATTTGTATATGAAGGAGATCAGATTCACGCTCTAATCCGGCTTCAGCTCTCAAAGAGTACACGGACACCACATCCGGAGTGACAATCTATTGTAACTTTTCCGATGACAATCAGTCTCCTCCAGTATTGCTACGTGGTATTTTGACTGCTCAGCTGTACATTCAAGATATCATGTGGGCAGGTGTGTTGTTTGTTTGCTCGACCTATTCAAAGGAGTAAAGTATCTGTTTGGACGACCGGGGCAGTACCACCGAAACACAATTAGGACGGCACCTTCCTTTCCCTACCATCAAACTCTCGGAATTATTTACGGACCCACATATTTAACATATCCGTACTCCGCGTGAACACGGGAACAGTTTGGGCAGAGCCGAGAATCGAACTCGGGTCGTTTGAGTGCAATCTCCGCGCGCTAACCACTGGGTTATCCCACCCGGAGCAGTTGTGTCATCTCTGTTGTCACGTCTTCGAGGAGTTATTTTTTCCCAATGATATCGCCCAGACACACTTGACAGGCGCCTCTTTTGAGTACCGCCTAGGTGTTGATACTTTCCCATGGCCAACCGGAATTCCAGAATTCTCGCCAAAACATGTCTGGAATATGCTGTGAAGGTAGCTGTAGCCAGCCATCGTGAAATGTGAAAGAGTTAGCCCAACAATTATAGAATATCTGGCAAAAACTATCTCAGAACAACATTAGATTGTTATTTGACCCCATGCTATACTGTATATCAGCTTATATATCGCAGTCAGTTGAAGATTTACTTCTTATTAACATGTAACAGTTGTGCTGCTACTGCTGTGTAATAAAAATCCTTTTGCAATGAAAAGGTATCTGTTTTTTACATCTTTTCATGCTCATTACGTGCACGAAGTTTCATAGCGATAGAGCACTTTCTTTGAAGTACTTCAT
Source organism: Amaurobius ferox (assembly GCA_951213105.1). Lineage (NCBI taxonomy): Eukaryota > Metazoa > Arthropoda > Arachnida > Araneae > Amaurobiidae > Amaurobius > Amaurobius ferox. Next base: position 67,153,418 of record OX578133.1, on the reverse strand, counting down.
CGTTGTTCTGTTTGTTTGCTTTTTCTGCAGCAAAATGCATTTCTTTTTTCAGGCAAAACAGCCTCATTATATGCTTACTAAGAAATATAGCAATTACGGGCGGCATGATAGAAACCTAAGTGCAAATTGGGTGTATACATAAACACCATACAAAATTGGTATATTTTAAAAGAGATTGTTTACCCTATTATAACGGACTTATAAGGAACTTAAGATATTTTGATTCCGGCATACCACTTTTTATGGATTTAAAATAAAGAAGGTAAGAACAAAATGAAACACCCGTTATATTTTTACTATAATGAGCCTTTAAAAAGAGGTATCCAAAATAAAAGTCCACAAAGAGAGTATATGCATTCTAGTGAACTATATAATAATTGTATAACGTGTTTTGTCTTTGCAAACCTACCAGCAGTCTCCTGGTGCCCTAGAAAGTAAATGTTTGTACACTTACTTTAGTATTATAGATCACGGGATAGACCTAAATCAGCCGAATTTTCTATCCCTCCCCGGGATTGAACAAAATGGAATTTCTTCATAAAGACTTTGAAGTCTAAATAACCTTTCGATTATTATTTTCCCCCAGTTCTCATTATAAGTTATGTTTTTTTTAACTAACCACTCTACCTGGTTCGGTTAGATAGACCAATCACCGAGCTCATTAACTTTTCTGTGTTCCTGATAAAAAAGAGCAGGATAAAGCTTCTGAGCATGAGTAGGAAAAGGGGTTCTAGTAAGATTTCGACGTGATTAAGTTGAGAAGTGACGGAGAATTCAAGAAGATGAAATTGAAGGCGTGCTGAAGTTAGATGGCCGTCAAAGTAATGGAAACCCATGGGATGCGACTATGACTAAAAGGGTCTAGTATCTTGGGTTGGCAGTGATACGATGCGAGGCAAAAAGAAATGCCATTGAGTAAGCATAAAAGTTTAGTAACTCGTCTACGAGGTAAGATTTATCCTCAGGTCCGTAAAGTGTATTATATTATATCGGTGTGTATCCTTATGGGAATGTGCAATACCAGTATTGTCTATATCGCCAGTGTCTTTAAACAGCCAGCTGCTGCAATTATGTATAGTACACAATAAATAGTTTGATTTAATCAGTGCATCCGTGTGTTAATACCCTGGGCCGAAAGGTTCTGGATATCTAGTTACTTTAGGTTAGAGTTAGGTCACTTTTGACAGATCTAAATCAAATCCTCTAGAATGGCATCTAAGGAGGATAAGGAGAATAGCGAGGTCTTTACAACTTTCCAGACATTCCTGATGACCCCGGTGATCTAGAAGACTGGATCTTTGTATACTTATTGTATCGACTCCGAAATAGAAACTAACAGAGTTGAATTTTTGATTCTCCCACACAGATGTAAAAAATGGGGAGGGGGTTCTGAAAAGTTCTTAGTCCCGGTGACCTAGAAGGCTGTATACTTTACAGGCTTATAGCATTGTCAAAGGGACAGAACCTAACGGAGCCATATTTTTTATTTCTCCTTAGAGGCAAAGGGGAGGAGCCGAAAAGTCTCTCCAGACTCTCCAAAAACCCTCAGTCACCATACGTCAGAAGTCTGAAACTTTGCGCACTTGCAGCATCGACCATGGGACAGAACCTAACGAAGCCAATTTTCTATCAGGACAAGTATTTTTGACGCTGAATGTGCAACGTCCACGATTAACGCCTGCAATTTCGTCTCAGTAGCTCAATTGGGAGATCATCGGCTTACCAGTACGAATATCCGTGTTTCAAGCCTCAGCTGGGACAGCAATGTTCTTTGCAATGCCACCGAAACAAATCAACCATACAAATTAGTATACAGTGATGTCAGAGGTCTAAAAGTGACCCTAATACAACTAGCACGGATTCAGTAGATTCTATGATATTGAGCATCGATTTCAAATCCAAAGGCCTACGACTGCGCAGGATACTAATCTGGATAGAAAATAGTATCAGGATGCTAACCTAAGGCAAAAATAGCAGCAGGTGGTCTGTCAGACCGTCAAGTTTCACGTCAATCTGACATTGAGGGAGAAGAATGCAGAGTCTACTTCGATTATAACTTTAAATTGCGTCCCAATAGCACGATTGAAAGCACGTCGCCTGGCCAGTATTCGTGGTTCGAGCCTCGGATGAGGCAGCAAGGGGTTTTACAATGGCGTCCGGAAAAATTAACCTCCATGTTAGTGCAATAAAATCGGGAGGTATAAAAATGACCTTAGTGCACCTAGCACGGATTCAGAGGGCTCTGGGATACTGAGCGTCGATATAAAATTAGAAGCCAATGATCATCCAGGAAACTAACCTAGAGGATAAAAATATCAACAGGAGGCTAGTCTGAAGAAAAAATAGCAGGAGATGGTCGGTCAGATTGTGAAATTGCACGTCCATCTGACTTTAAAGAGAGGAGCATGCAGAGTTCACTTCGATAAGAGCTTGCAATTCGGTCCCAGTAGCTCAATTGGGAGAGCGTCAAAGAGACAGTAAGGAGATCCGCGATTCGAGATAGATTTACACGATTCGAGATAGATTTACACAATTCCAGATATATAGTTCGGATAGATTTACACAATTTTTAAAAGTCTTAGTATTTTTAATTTACAATCTATGTATGCTTGTGTGCATAACTATCCAACTGAGATTACTTCATTCTATATATTAAGCATACAACAGTAAGTTTTGAATATTCGGGCTTATTCGAGCTCCCGCACCAGGTAGAGAGCTGAAACTCGGTCAACAGCTCCATCTCGTGGAGCATTTTCATGTATCAAATTTTCACGTCATTCCGTTACGTCATTTACGTACGGCATCTTTTAGGGGATCATTATCGGCTCCCAGAGCGCGTAGAGAGTTGAAACTCGTCATACAGTTTTACGTTCCGGAATATTTTAGCTAAGAAATTCTCACGTCATCACATTAAGTCGCTACGACATTTAGGTGCATCATCTTTGACAGACCCAGAACATCTTCTTCTGTCAAACTTTCACGTCATGACATTACATCGTTAGATAATTTACGTAAGTTACGACTATGTTTTTTGCTTTTCACGTATTCTCTTTGCCAATTACGGTTCAGTGTCTTCAGATGAAATGTTCTCCTGGTTCTAACATATACATTAGATCGATATATCGATCCATGCATAATACGAGTACTACATGAATTTGAACATAAATGATGCCAAAAAATAAAAAATAAAAAGTAAAAAATAAATTTCGAAAAAAAACAAGTATTTCAATGTCCTGCTCTACTACTCTATACAACAATAGCGCAAGGAAAGGTAAAATATAAATGTTAATCATACATGAAATTAAACCCAATTGAGGGTGTAAGCAAATTTATCATCTAAAACCGATGGTGTGCAAAATTGTCAAAACTATTTTATATACCTACACTCTTAATTTCCCTTCTACAATTTTGTATAAAATCAATTTCGGGTATTGATAAGATTTATATAGTATTCTTTTGAATTGAATTTGCCTACACCTCAATTTGGTTCAATTTCATGTATGAGCAAAATCTATTAACTTTTCCGTGTTTTCGTGCATCACTGTTGTGTAGGTGAAGACATTAAAAAATGTTTTTCTCATACACTACCCGACACAGAAAATGCAGCACCATGAAAGAGCGAATAGAGTGTGATGTTAAGGAACACACGGACAGAGATGGCATGCATAAATAAGTAATGTTAATTCCAGAAGGATAATGCAATACAGTAATAGTATAGACAGTGTGATCAGTAGGCAGCAGGACCACCTTTTGCGGGAATACAAGCAGTAACCCTTCGAGTAAGAGATGAAATGAGTGTGCGGATAGTTTCCTGAGGGGTGGATGACCATATGCCTTCAACCATCCTCCACAGGTCGTCCTCTGTTTGAGATGGGGGCGGAGCAGTCAATCGACGGCCAATCGCGTTCCATACATGATCGATGAAAGAGATCTGGAGACAGCGGAGACCAAGAAAGCACCTGGATACGTTACAAGGCTTGTCTGTGGATACGTTGCATGGTTGCCGTGTGCGGTCGCGCGTTATCTTGATAGAAAACAGCATTTGGTAACCGCTGAAGGTAGGGAAGTGCAACTAGTCGCAGCACCTCATCCACATATCATCGTGCGGTCATTGTACCTCTGAAACGAACCAGAGGTGACCGGCTATCGAAGCCAGTGGCACCCCAAACCATGATGCGCGCAGACGTACGTCTGGATGGACCTGTACTACTGCGGTGATTCCCATGCCCTTTTTCAATCCATCTCTTCCCAATCCTTTGCACAGTGGAAGCATCTACGGGTGTTTCAGCGGCGATACGTCGGTACAATCACACAGCCATACGTAGGCCTAAAATGAACCCCCTCGAACTATCATCAAAATGCTGAAACGGACTTCGGCGTCATTGGTCAGGCATCTCTTGGCAAGGCAATTGGTCAGGCAATATCACGTGTCTTCTGAAACGAAATATGATCGGAAAACGGGTTTCCGTAGGCAACAGATAAAACAACTTTTGACTCATCTGTCGTTTTCATCCCTTTTATCTCGCGCTCCAATCACGTGGTCTACTTGCATTTCAGATCATTTGCATAAATCGGCTAGCTGCATTTCTCTCGCAATTTGCATAATTATACAGCCAAAGCTTCATGGTATTGCATTTTGTCAATGTCGGGTAGTGTAACTTATTTTTTCATATCAATCTAAAATCGTAAACCGAATCCATATACGTTCTCGGAAATACATAGAAATGTGTTTATTACGCTCTTTTTTCCACATTTCTGTAATTGACAACTTTTTTCATACAAACTCATGTTTATGAAAATTGCAGCATCATGAAGTAATTGCCAGATTAGAATGAAACGTACCGGACATACAAAGCAGGGTAGAACATGCAATTGATTAAAAATGCAGAGTGAATGCTCATGCCTGGGCTCAGCAACGCCCTCTGAACGGTCTTTCGAGGAGTATAAATAGAGGACTGTGGGAGAGGCAGATAAGTTTGGTATCAGTGTTCATATGTTGAAAACTGTTGTATTGAAGCCGCTATGCCTCGTCAACGTCAGAATACGCCTTATAAGCAAACTACAGCGTTCGAACGGGGACGCATAATCGGCCTGCGGGGAGGGGGATTTTAGTACCGGGATATTGCTGCCCGCATGGGGCATAATGCCACGACAGCAATGCGAGTGAGGAAGCAGTGGAACGAAGAAAACTGGACGAGTCGAAAATCAGGCAGTGGACCACGCAATGTGACGACACCACAGGATGATAGACATCTCATCCGCAAAGCAATGACGAACCGGGCAGCTTCTTCTGGAGTGTTAGCTCAGCACTGGAGCATGGCTACAAGTGTGGCATTGTCTGCTTCTAAGGTTTGAAGGCGTATGCTGCGCAGACTGATTGCAAGCATTCCTTTACGAAGGATACCGTTGACCTTGAACCATCGACGCCTCAGGTCACGATGTGTGGAGGAATACAAACTATGGCGTGCGGATTGGCACCAGACCAAATCGTGTTTTCGGACGAGTCCCGCTACAATGATGGTCGCATACGCGTTAGACGCTATTGTGGTGAGCACCATTTTCCTGCATGCGTTTTAGAGCATCATACTGCACGAACGTTAAGTGTAATGGTGTGGGGTGCCATTGGCTATCATAAGCGATCCCGGCTGCTACGTATTGCAGGTACACTGAACAGCAACCGCTGCATCAGGGAGGTTTTGGAATCCGAAGTTGTACCCTTCTTTCAGCATGCTTTTAGCGTTATATTAGAAAAAGACAATGCCCGACCACATGTTGCCCGGAATATCCAAGTCTTCTTTACTTCACAGCAGATACCACTTCTTCCTTGGCCTGCCCGTTCGCCAGACATATCACCGATTGAACATGTATGGGATATGGTCATTCGGCGACTGGGCCATTACTGTTCTCCAGCAGTCACCACCAATGAACTATAAACGCGGATCGAAGAAGCCTGGCAGACAATACCCCAGAAACACATCCAAACTCTCTTTGATTCGATGCCGCGACGTTCAGCAGCTCATATTGCTGCTAGGGGCGGCTTCATAAAATATTCATTTTATGCCAGCAATGTGGTTGTATTGGTCTGAAACGGTAATCATTTATTTGTATCACCATTAGTAATATGTGGAATAAATGTCATTCTAATCTGACCATTCCCTCGTGGTGTTACAATTTCCATAAATATGAGTGTATTTTGCATAAATTTCCATTTGTATTAACGTTCTCTTCGAAGAAACCGAACTTGTGACAGAAGTTTAATTTTTATACATTCTGTAATTTGCCAAAACATGGACACAGTCAAAATTATCTATGACTCAAAGGCTCAACAGTATGGTTCGGACCGGACTAAGGGCCATCCACCAGGCCTGAGCCCATGAACTCCTTTATCCTGGGTATCTCAGTTATTACTTTTACATAATTTTCTAATGCAAATATTAATAAACGTTAAAAACATTAATTGACCCAAAACAGGAAATTTGGATTCTCGCATAATAATTAAACTTGTATCACAATTTCGGTCACTTCAAAGAAAATGCAAATATAAGCAGCATTTAATTTCAATTCAGAAAATATATACAATAATGAAATACAAATGTTAACCGCTAGTGAAATTTAAAAGCATAAAGCATAAGGAAATGACTTGTTCTTCATTAGAGAATAAGAAAATATTTTACCATGTAATAAGTTATTTTTGTGAACTTTAAATTTCACACCAGACATCCTTTAAGTTTACTTGAGTTCAACGGGTGCAATAGTTTATTTATAGTATTTCTAAATTGAAATGCGGACAATGGACTTGGTTGTTATTATTAAAAATGGAGACAGAAGTGTAGAATTAAGAGGAATCAGCCAACTTCTGTCTTGAAGTCGGTCACACAGACCAGCAATAAATTATAGCAACTATTTGGAGAAAAACAGATAGAATCCATATAACTGTGTGTTTTCGTTTTCCAGATTCTCCAGAAAGCCCCAGGAGACATAGAAGACTGGGTTGTACACTTATGCTATGGACTATGGGACAGAACCTAAAGGGGCCGGTTTTTCAATTTCCCCCTCTGAGGGAGGAGAAGATGAGGAAGGTTTCGATAAATCTTTTGAGACCCTCCCCTAAGAAGTTCCGGTAACCTAGAATGCTGAAATTTTGTACACTTGTATCGACCACGGAACAGAAACTAACCGAGTCAATTTTCTTTAGGACTACAATTTTGGTTAAACGCCATACATCTATATAAATAAAATTGAAAATTTGTATGTCAGTATGTTCGTCTCGTCATCGCAGGAGAACGACTGAACCGAATATGATCAAATTTTGGGGGTAGTCTTGAAATAGCTCCACTTAAAATTTATTTCATGTTTCTAGTTTTTAGGACCAGGGGTTGTCTAGATATTAATTAAAAACACACAGTTAAACCTTGCATAGACATAGCATTATGCAGACAATATTTTTTCACGTAAGTTTATTTCAAGAAAATGATACCATGTGTGCTTAGCAACTGATTTTGATCCCATGTATTTATGGCGCAGACGATTTTTATTAAATCTTTTCCGATTTAAATAATAAAGAAATGTATATAAAATAATTTTTTTAGAAATTGCATTTTTGACTACTTGATTATATCAATTACGGTCTTCAGTTTTAAAAATTACTGGGATTATTGATATTTTCAATTTATTACGTCATCTGTTTTATTTTGGCAAAAACGGTTGAAACTCATATATTGTAGTACAGGTACTTTTCTATTAGTACACAGGTAAATCTTCTAATCTACGAGTATATTACAATTTTAGAGCTTTCATTTTGGCATATATTGATTTAATTTCATATTTTTTGTAAATTTGTTTACAAACAGGACCAGGGTGTTTTATTCTTCAGATCTGCCTGTGAAGATTAGTTTTGTATAGTGAGAACAGTAATTCTTAAACTTCTTTTTAGAGCATTAATTTAAATATTTTAGTAGAATGTTTTGAATAAATAGCATAAACATTTGCACATGACTGTGCATTTTATGTTTCTTTACATTATATATTCCGTACGCAGAACGGTTATGCAGTACGGGTAATCGTCTACTAATACACGGGTATACTTTCGAATCAATGATTATATAGCACGGGTATATCTTCCCATACAGTTTTAGCGCTTCCATTTTGATATTGTCATTTATTACGGCCTTCTGGTTTAAAGATTAAGGGGTTATTGATATTTTCAGCTTATTACGTTATCAGTTTTATTTTGGCAAATATTTTTGAAATTCATATATTGTAGTACGAGTAGTCTTCTAATAATACACGAGTATATCTCCTAATCTATGAGAATATAAATAGAAATAATCTCAGTGCATTCATTTTGGTATATATTGGAATCAATTACGGCCTTCAGGTTTAAAGATTACGGGGATTATTGATATTTTTAATTTATTATGTTATCTGTTATTTTTGGGCAAACGTTTTTGAAATTCATATATTGTAGACGGGTAATCTTCTACTAATACACGGGTATGTCTTCTAATATTCGATAATATAAGTAGTACGGGTATATCTTCCCATTTAGCGCTTTTAGTTTGGCATATATTAATTTAATTTAATATTTTTTGTAAATGTGTTTACAAGCGGAATCAGGATATTTCATTCTTCAGATCTTCCTGTGAAGATAATTCTGTATAGCGAGAACAAATATTCTTAAACTTCTTTAAAGGAGAATTAATTTAAATATTTTAATAGAATGCTTTGAATAACAATGTCATTTAGAATATTATAAGAATTTGCACATGATTGCGAATTTTACGCTTTTTTTTATATTGTATATTCCGTACGAAGAACAGGTATATTTAATAACGGTTCATTTTTAAATAAAATAAGACTTATTAAAAAAATATAGGAATTTAATTTTTTAAGAGTGTTTCTGTCTTGCATAATAAAAAAACAGTCTTCCATAATAAATGAAGAAGTTTGTCTTTCTGCCTGTCTGTGTCAACTGTAGTGGAAAATTTAAACGACGGACAGTCGTGAAATTCGGTACTGGGATAGCTGAACTTCCAGTACAACAGACATCGTCTTGTTCCTTTTTATTATTATTATTTGAAGTGGTTTTTTAGTTAATTTATGTTGAATCGTTTTTTTAAGCTACTATTTTTACACAAATCGGCTCCTTAACAATTAAAAATATTATCACGGAGTTTCTATCTTGACATCGTCGGAAAGATCGAAGAACGATCTTTAAACCGAATCCGTGGGATAATTCCTTCCTATTTATTTTTTAATTTTTAAATAACTCGAAATATGCATACTTTATTTTCTTCAGAAATTTATTATTATCGATATTAATTTCGAAAATGGAAGTTTAGCCCAATTTTACAATTTGTTAAAAGTATGGGTATAGATCTTAGCCTTCTCATAAATTTTTTTAATTACTCTATTTTCTGATTTTCGGTGAATTTTTAAACAGAAGCATAAAAATTTAGATTTTCGAGTCTGCAGTCACAGGGTTCATTCTTTCGTTCTCCAGTTGCTGAACACTGGGCGTTGCAACTGACGTTACAACCTACCCGTTGCTATGTATAGCAGTGATGTTTCTATCGTAAAAGCTGTGCCGGATTTGGCGGCATTCCGAGATAAAGATAAAATAATACATATTTGTCAAGATGGTTTGTTTGCCTTATGAATCAAACAACTATTTATCTAATAAAATGGATTTTATTTATCGGTTTTCTAACTTTGCGAATTTTAATATATCATTCTAATTTAATATTGTATTATAGTGTCGTTATGAGTATTATTCTAGAAAATGGCAAAGTTCTGATGAATATTTGCTGAGATGACATTTGATTTCTGTTTTTAATATTATCATTTTTAACACTTTACAACATAGTTGAAAGTGTTTATGACTTTGTTCATTCTATCTGTCTGTCTGCCTGTCCGTTCGCACGATAACTGCTATAAAAATGACTTTATCAAAATGAAATTTTAGTATGTTGTTAAGACCGTCTGTGGGACATATGGGAAAGTAAATGAATAATATCACCCAATAAGTTTTGGATTGAACCCGGGTTGAAAAAATGAAATCCAGTGAACCCTATTGGACCTAATTTGTCAAAAAAATTTTAAGTGAATTTAAAATTCACAAATTGCTTCGAAAATTTTAGAAAATATTCAAATAATCCCATAAAATGTATAAAAAAATTTCAGCAAAATATGTTCGGTAGTTTTTTAAATAAAAATTAAAATAATAATTACACCCATATAATATGAAAAGATCGCGTGATCCACTTCAATATAAAAGATGTCATCCATCTTGTGTCAAAATCATGATTTTTAAAGTTCTTTTTAATTTATATTTAGTGCTACATCCATCCTAAAAGTGATTTATTTTTTTTTCTGTCCATCTATAAAGGATGTCCCAAAAAGATTGAAACGCGTTTTAATTCTTTACCTGTTGGAGAAAAGTGGGCAATGTAAATTGCAAAAGTGTTGAAAGTAAAGTAGGAAATAAAGACTACGTTAATGAAATAGTCCTCCCATTAATTTTCGAAAAGTTACACTTTTTAAACTCTTATACAACTCCTTTAGACAAATTTGGTCAATCAGAAAATTTTTTATTTAATGCAACAAGATCATTGGGAAAACCGCAAATCTGTATCTTTAAAATCAATTGAATTATGATAAAGGAAAAAAATCTGACTTATACCACTTTTCCGTACCATGTGAACGGCTGTTTCATCAGTGAAAATAGGGATCATAAACAAATTGACAATGGAAATTGTTTAAATCAAAAATACGTTAATGTGTGTCAAAATTATTTTATCACAAATGCATCTAAATAAAACATTACAAAGAGAGATCATATAAAGCAGTGGTACTCACTACGCGGTTGGGGCACATAATTAAAATCTGCATACATTGATAGAAGACCACTGATATAAAGGGACAAATTTCGTTGCAAATACTAGAAATACGATTTACAAAGCATTCTCAAAATGTTTTCCTTCAACTCCAATGCATAACTGAGCTCCTCTAATAATGATTCTGTAAATATTTTGCAGTTCTTCACCACTGATATTGTTGCAAGCATCAATTATCTTTTGTGTAAGGTCAATTGTGTTTAGTGGGCGAGTATTATAAACTAGTGTTCGAAGACGATCCCATAAGTAAAAATCGAGAGGGGTTAAATCAGGGGATCTGGAGAGGGGGGGGGGCATTCTGTGGCTCCTTTCAAATAAATCCACTGGTTATCAAAGTTTTCATTGTCCCAATTTTAGTCTGGTGTGCAGACGCGCCATCTTGTTGATAATACATGTTTTATAGAAACTATAATGTTGTCGTCTCCATAAAATCCGTTACAGTACCGTTTAAATTAAGCTTCATGTATTTTTCAACTGTTAGAGTCGCTTTATAAAACATAGGACCACTCAGTTATATATTCCAAATTCCGCACCATACAGACACAGAAAACTTTCTTTGGTGATGTATTTCACAGACAAGAAATGGTTTCGTATTACACCAATAATGATCATTGTGAGTATTGATTGCTCCATTTTCCGTAAACAAACATTCATCAGTCAACAGAATGTTCTTAATAAAGTTCGAATTGATGTCTTGTTGGATTAACAGCCAGTTGCAGAATACTACACGCCGGTCAAAATCGGAGGGATGAAGTGCTTGAAGTCCATGAATATAAAATGGATGCCAATGGTATTTTCCAAGTGTTCTAGCAATTGACATCCTAGGTAGCCCCAAAGTTTCGCTTGCTTTTCGAATGCTTGTTAGTGAGTTGAAAGAAAAATATGCGATGATATCAGTTTCTTGGTCCTCCGTGAACAAACGATTTCTTCCAGGACCAGATCTTGGATGAAATGATCCGGCAGATCTTAATCTCCTCATCATCTGATAAACAAATGTACGTGAAATTTCAGGTAAACTTGGATATCGTCATCCAAAATCCCGAGCAGTTTCTGCAGTATTTTTATTACACAGAGCATAAGTCATTGTTAATTCGAAAAGCTCGTTATTTGTTAAAAATACCATAATGCATAACCAGTTACATGTTCTTAATTCGTCAATTCAGAACTAAATATGCTGACGATTCACTGAATGATTTCTAATCTTCTTTATTTAGGTATAATATTAAAAAAGGTTTAGTTGTATTAATTAGAAATAATTCTAGGAATAAATACGTAAATTGAAAAATAAATCGTCTGCACTTGATTCTTCAGTTTTTAACACTTTACAACATAGTTGAAAAGTGTTTATGATTTGTACATTCAGTCTGTCTGTCTGTCCGTTAGCACGATTACTGCCGTAAAAATGACTTTATCAAAATGAAATTTTAGTATGTTGTTCAGACGGTCTATGGGACCTATGGGAATATAAATCAACAACAACAACACAAAGTATTGGTTTGAACCCAGGTTGAAAAAATGAAATACATTGAACCCTATGAGACCTAATTTTTCAAACATTTTCCAAGCGAATTTAAAACTCACAAATTGCTTCGAAAGTTTTAGGAAATATTCAAATTATCCCATAAAATATATAAAAAAAACTTCAGCAAAATATATTCAGTAGTTTTTTAAATAAAAATTAAAATAAAAATTACACCCTTTATATGAAGTGATCACGTGACAATTATATGAAGAGATCACGGGACCCACTTCAAAATAAAATATGGCATCCATCTTGTGTCAAAATCATAATTTTAAAAGTTTTTTTTAATTCATATTTAGTGTTGTATCCGTCCTAAAACAGCTTTATTTTTGCTTATATTCTGTACATCTACATACTGAAACAACGCAATTACAATATATTTGAGTTTTAATGACCATCAAACATTGATTATTTCTACAACGAAGCCTAATTTTCACTTATGGAGAATGTCAACACCAAACGATGTAGAATGAGTTGTATAAGAATTGCTGAATTTCTTTAACGCAAAACTATTTAACTCATGGAGTCTGCAATATAGCTGATATGAATGAAACATTCATTGATTTTACACAGAGAGCCAGACGATTTTTTCGATGAAGTTTTAACCGTAGAATTAAATTACTTGCACCTTCATGGTTTTAAGTTTTTAAATGAAATAAATTATTATAGTATTGGGATGGATAAAAGGAATGGAAAAATGTTTATGAATGAAATGCTGATTTTATATAGAGGCGATTTGTATTTCGATGACATCATTTGAATAAAGTTCATTTGTTTTCGATGCAGTTTTCAAATATAATAAATTATTGTAGTATTATGATAATTTAAAAAATATTACCGAGGAATGTATCGCATTTTAGAAATGTTCAAACCAGGCAATTTATATTTCAATGCCGCCATTTGAATGGAGTTCATTCTTTTTCGATGAAGTTTGATGTTTTAAATATAATAAAGTAATGTAATATTGTGATAATTTTAAAAATATTACCGAGGAATGTATCGCATTTTAGAGACGTTTATATAAAATTGCATTGAAGTTGGAAAGTGTTTCATAATCAATGTTTTATGCATGATTAATCTTTCTTATTTTAAATTATTTAACTACAAACATTTGAAACGGCTAAATTAGAGTTAAAGGAAAGAAAAAATCGTCTGTGACTTCTATTCTTCGTTTTGAAAAATTATGTTAAATTTTAAAATGAAATATATACTTATATTTGTTTACTTATTTATTTTAATTGTTTTAAATAAAGAAGGGCATGTCTCAATGTGAAAAGTACTTAAGAATCCGTGATTGCATAGTGACCCTACGGGAAATTCGCAAAAATGTCTCCTATGAATCATCATAAAGTTTTATCTTTTTTATATGTCACAAATTTGCATTTCTAATTTGATATATGGCCCCCATTCACAATGTTCAATTTCCAATTAAATATAACTCGCTCAAATTTAAAGATACATATATGCGGGGTTTCTTTTTAATGATCTTGTTGCATTAAAAATAAAAAAATTCTGATTGACCAAATTTGTCTAAGGTAGTCGTATAAAAATTTAAAAAGTGCAACTTTTTTAAAGTTAATGGAAGGACTAGTTCATTAACGTAGTCTTATTTCCTACCATACTTTCAACATTTTTGCAATTTACATTGCCCACTTATCTCCAACAGGTAAAGAAGTAAAGCGCGTTTCAATCTTTTTGGGACACCCTGTATACTGGGCCAACGCAATTACAATATTTTGGAGTTTAAATGGTCATCAAACTTTGATCATTTCTACAACGAAGCCTAACTTTCACGTATGGAGAATGTAAACACATCAAGCTATAAGATGAGTTGTATAAGAATTGATGAATTTCTTTAACGCAAAATTATTTATCTATGAAGTCTGCAATATAGCTGATATGAATGAAACATCCATTGATTTTACATAGAGAAACAGACGATTATATATTGTTACTTTTTGATGAAATTTTAAGCATGGAGTTAGAAAGTAATTTTGCCTCCATGGTTTTACGTTTTTAAGTAAAATAAATTATTGTAATATTGTGATAATTTTAAAAATATCGCCGCTGAATGAATTTAAAAATATCGCCGTGGAATGGAAAAAGTTTATGAATGAAATATTCACAGCTTTTATATAGAGAGCCAGGCAATTTATATTTAGATGACGTTATTTGAATAAAGTTCATTTGTTTTCGATAAAGTTTTCAAATATAATAAATTATTGTATTATTGTGATAATTTTAAAAATATCACCGCTGAATGTATCGCATTTTAGAGATGTTTAAATAAAATTGCATTTCAGTTGGAAAGTGTTTCATAATCAATGCTTTAACCGTGATTGATCTTTCTTGTTTCATATGTAAAGTGCACAACAGTGAATTTTATCTCTGATTTTGAAAAATAGGCGTCCATATTTTAAATGCCGAGCAACGTCTGATGTCCATCTGATAACGTCTCAAGTCTATATAAATAAAAATGAAAATCTGTCTGTCTGTCTGTCTGTCTGTCTGTCTGTCTGTTTGTCACACCATCACGGGATAACGGCTGAACCGAATTTGATGAAATTTTGTGGGTAGCCCAGAAATAGCCCCACTTAAAATTATATCCGTGTTTTGAGTTTCTACGACCAGTGGTTCTCGAGATATTAGTAAAAAACGAAATTTTCGTTTGTCTCATCATCACGGAAAAACGGCTGAACCGAATTTAATGAAATTTGGTGAATAGCCTTGAAATATCCCCCCATAAATTTTGTCCAAGTTTCGAGTTTCTAAGACCTGAAGTTGTCGAGATATTAATGAAAAGCGGAACTTTTTCCTAGGAGTTCTACTCCCTAACTCCGTGGTTTATCCAAACGAAAAGCTTGAAAATCGTTTGAAAGTGAATTAAAATTTAATCTCTGAGTTTGATGGGAGATTTTTTGCGTTAATTAGTCACTTTCTGAAAACATGAATTGTTTGAAACATGATTTAAAGGGGAAATCTATCTCCATGGTTCATGGTTTATTTAAAACAAGCTTTTACGGAACAATGAGAAGTATAGAGAAATCAAAATCGTTATTTAATTTCGCAGTTTATGTTATAAGACATGACATATTTAACATGTTATAAGATTCTATCTTATATCATGTTACTCAGAAACGCAATTAAATTAAATCTGTCTGTTAATTTTAATAATTATTTTTTCGATTTGAATAATAAATAAATGGATATAAAAATATATTTTGGAAAAGAACGATTTGATTTTTCTTATAGCATTTTTGACTGGACAATATCAATTACGGTCTTCAGGTTTAAAATTTATTTATATTTTCGGGGATTATTGATTCAAGGATTATTGATATTTTCGAGTTATTATGCAATTATTCTATTATGAAAAAAATTGTTTAACCTCATATATTGTATGTTGTACGAATCTTCTACAAATACACGTGTATATCTTTTAATCTACGAGAATATAAGTAGTACAGGTATATTGACATATGTTTTGATATATATTGGCATATATTGGAATCAATTACGACCTTCTGGTATAAAGAGTACGGATATTATTGATGTTTTCAATTTATTACGTCATCTCTTTTATTTTGGCAAATATTTTTGAGACGCATATTGTAATACGGGTAATCTTCTACTAACACATTGGCATATTTTCTGATCTGCGACAATATAATTAGTACGGGGTTGCATATATTCATTCAATTCCTATTTTTCTTCTGTAAATTTGCTTACAAAAGGGGGCAGGATGTTTTATTCTTCAGATCCGATCGTGAAGATAATTTTGCATAGTGAGAACATATATTCTTAAACTTCTCTTTAGGAGCAATAAATTTAATATTTTAACAGAATTTGCACGTGATTGCGAACTTTAAGTTTCTTTAAATTATACACTCCGTACGAATAACGGGTGTGCTGTTAGTGGTTAATAAATTTTAACATTTTAGGAGGATATATCATGTTGCTCGGCATCGCAATTAAATTAAATGTGTTTGTTAATGTTTTTATTATTTTTTTTCGATTTAAATAATAAATAAATGGATAAATGGATATAAAAGTATATCTTATGAATGGACGGTTTGATTTTTCTTTTAATTATATTAATTGCTGACTGCGTACATCAATTTCATTTATTTTGGCAAAGAGTTTTCAAGCTTATATCGTATTTAGCTACTAAACTCATATATTGTGCTTAGCCAATAAATTCATATAGCCGATTGTTGAAACAGAAAAAGAGTAGAGCGGGTATATCTTCTAATACAATTGTAGTGTTTTCATTTAGTATATTGAAACGGGATAAGAATGTTTCATTCAGATCTGCAAATTCAAAGCTACGAATTTGGAGGGATATCGCTAATTTGACAACTTTTCTTAAACTTTGCCAAATTGACGGAAATGTCGCCAAATTGATATAAACGACACACAAACAGCTGCCATAAACCTTCGGGTTGGTCGTGTGGCTTGGGTCTTCTACATATCAATGAAATTTTTTTTTTGTTTTGTTAGAAGAGAGTACTGAAATGATGTTTGGTTAGCATTTATCTGTCAGACCAACTTAGTAATACATCACTACTTAGTAATCCATCCTACTTAGTAATACATTTAGCGAATTTTTAAAATGTCACCAAATTGATAAAAATGTTTTCAAATCTATAAAAATATCTTGAAATTGATAAAATTGCGCTACATAAATGATATTAATTGTTTTTTGTTAGGGGATAGTATTGTGAGGATATTTCGTCAATTTGTCGCAAAGTGGAACTGTCAGTTCTACAGTCCCACTTGGCGATAAATTTGGCGATTTTTTAAAATGCCGCTAATTTGACGAAACTGTCGCCAAATGTTCCATAGAAATATAACTATTTAGACGATATTTTTTCTACCAATTTATTTGAAGCAAATGATATCATGTCGCTTAGCAACGGATTTAAATCCAATGTGTTTATGCGGCAGACGATTTTTATTAAATCCTTTCCGATTTGAATAATGAAGATATGTATATAAAATAAATTTCATTGCCATTTCATTTTGGACTGGATAATATCAATTATACTCTTCAGGTTTAAACATTATTAATATTGATATTTTCCGGAATTATTGATTCAGGGATTATTGATATTTTTAAGTTATTACGCCATTGTTTTATTGCGGCAAAAATTGCTGACACACGCATATTGTACGTTGTACGAGTAATCTTCTAGGAATGCACGGGTATATCTTCTAACCTACGAGAATATAAGTAGTACAGGTATATTGGCATATATTTTGACATATATTGCCATATATATTGGAATCAAGTACAGTCTTCTGGTATGAAGATTAAGGGGATTAATTATATATTCAATTTATTACGTCGTCTGTTGTATTTTACCAAAAAACATTTGTGACTCATATTGCAATACGGGTAATCTTCTACTAATAATCGGACATTATAAGTAGTACGTGTATATCTTCCCATATAATTTTAGCACTTTAATTTTGACATATATTGGAATAAATGACTGTCTTCAGATTTAAAGATTACGGGTTTATTGGTATTTTCAATTTATACATGTAATCTACTAATACAGGTTATATTTTCTAATATTCGCGTATATAATTAGTACGGGTCCCATACAATTTTAACGCTTTTATTTTGCATATATTGATTCAATTCCATATTTTTTTTATATTTGCTTACATAAGGGGTCCAAGATGTTTTATTCTTCAGATATGTCCATGAAGATAATTTTATATAGCGAGAAAAGAGATTCTTAAACTTCTTTTTAGGAGCATTATATTAAATATTTTAACAGAATATTTTGATTAAACATGTCATTTAGTATACTATAAGAATTTGGGCATGATTATGAATTTCAAGTTTCTTTATATTATATACTCCGTACAAAGAACGGGTATGCTGCTAGTCTATATAAATAAAAATGAAAATCTGTCTGTCTGGAGAACGGCTGAACCGAATTTGATGAAATTTTGTGGGTAGCCGGGAAATAGTCCCACTTAAAATTTAGTCCATATATGGAGTTTCTACAATCAGTAGTTCTCGAGATATTAGTAAAAAACGATATTTTCGTTTGTCTCATCATCACGGGAGAACGGCTGAATCGAATTTGATGAAATTTTGTAGATAGCCTTTAAATAGCCCCCCATAAATTTAGCCCAAGTTTCGAGTATCTAAGACCAGGGGTTGTCGAGATTTTAATGAAAAACGAAACTTTTTCGTAGGAGTTCTCCTCTCTAACTCCGTGGTTTATCCAAACGAAAAGCTTGAAAATCGTTTGAAAGTGAATTAAAACTGTATCTCAGAGTTTGAGGAGAGATTTTTTGCACTAATTAGTCACTTTCTGAAAACATCAATTGTTTGAAACATGATTTAAATGGGAAATCTATCTCCTTGGTTTATATTATACAAGCTTTTACTGAAAAATGAAAAGTATAAAGAAATAAAAATGGCTATTAAATTTTGCATTTTATGAGGAAGATTCTATCTTATATCATGTTGCTCGGCAACGGAATGAAATTAAATGTGTTGTTAATATTTATTATTATCTTATAATACAATTGTGTATCTTATAATACAATTTTAGTGTTTTCATTTAGTATATACAAACGGGATCAGGATATTTTATTCTTCAGATCTGCAAATTCAGAGCTACGAATTTAGAGGAATATCTCTAAATAACTTGGTAACTTCTCTTAATTTTTACCAAATTAGCGGAAATGTTTCCAAATTTATAAAATTGGCGCAAATCAATGATTTGCTTTTTAGAATAGAGTACTGAAATGATGTTTCGGTAGTATTTGTCGATCAATCCATCCATCCTTAGAAACACATTTAGCGAATTTTTTTAATATCACGAAATTGATAAAAGTATTTGTGAGTCTATAAAAATATCATGGAATTGATAAAATCGCGCTTAATAAATGAAAATAATTGTATTTTGTTAGGGGATAGTACTGTGATGATGTTTCGTAAATTTGTCGCAAAATGTGTCTATCTGTTCTACAGTCCCACTTGGCGATAAATTTGGCGATTTTTTAAGTTATCGCTAAATTGACTAAAGTGTCGCTAAACCTTCCATGGAGATCGCAATATTCAGACGATATGATTTCCATCAATTTATTTGAAGCAAATGATATCATGTCGCTTAGCAACGGATCCAATGTGTTATGCCGCATACGATTTTATATTAAATCTTTTCCGATTTGAATAAAATAAAGATATGTATATAAAATAAATTTCATTGGCATTGCATTTTTGACTGGATAATATCAATTACGGTCCCTAGGTTTAAACATTATTATTATTGATATTTTCGGGGACTGTTGATTCAGGGATTATTGATATTTTCAAGTTATTATGCCATTGTTTTATTACGCCGAAAATTGTTGAAACTCATATATAGTACTTTGTACGAGTAATCTTCTACAAATGCATTATATCTTCTAATCTATGGGAATATAAGTAGTACAGGTATATTGGCATATATTTTGTTATATATTGGCATATATTGGAATCAATTACGCCTTCTGGTATAAAGATTACGGGGATTATTGATATTTCCAATTTATTACGTCATCTCTTTTATTTTGGCAAATATTTTTGAGACTCATATTGTACTACGGGGAATCTTCTGCTAGCACACTGGCATATTTTCTAATCTGCGACAATATAAGTAGTTGCATATATTGATACAATTCCTTTTTTTTTGTAAATTTGCTTACAAAAGGGGCCAGGTTGTTTTATTCTTCAGATCTGTCCATGAAGATAATTTTGCATAGTGAGAACAGATATTCTTAAACTTCTCTTTAGGAGCAATAAATTTAATATCTTAACAGAATTTGCACATGATTGCGAATTATAAGTTTCTTTATATTATATATTCCGTACGAAGAACGGGTATGCTGCTAGTACTAAATAAATCTAAATAACCATCCTGATTTTTGCAAATCCAAGACTATTAATATCTACATCACTTAGCATAAATCTCCTAACCATGGTGAAAATACATAGTAAAATGAAAAGTAAAATGCAGTAATTAAAATATATACTTAAAATTGACCAGAAATTTTCTTTTGAATATTTCCTAGGATAATTTTCTCTGAAGTGTGTTCAATATGTTAATGTTCAAGAAAATTGTATTTTTCTTCCAACAAGCGAGGGAAAAGCAATCAACAAGTGAGGGAAGATCCAGACAAGTGAAAGAAAATCACTCTACACAAGCAGCAATGTTGCGTTGCAGCAGTAATGTTGAGTTGCGCAACGCTGAGTGCGTCTCAGCAACGTTCCAGAACTAAAAAAATCTGATGTGGGCAACACATGACTTTCCTTATATAATGTAATGAATTTACTACTTTTACAGTAAAAAAAATAGGTCTTTCTTATAGTAGATACTAATATTCTTTGCAAGATATTGAATTTTCGACAATTAGTCGTCATTTTCATTGATTTAGCGTTATTTTTATCCATTTGGCGAGATTTTCGTTAATTTGGCAACATTTCAAAAAGTCGCCACGTTGGCGACATTCCGCCAAATTCGTCACCAAAATCTCGCCAAGCGTTATGGACGAAGAAATAAATTATTCTTACAGCAGATACATGACTATTGGCGTTCAAATACAAAAGTATTACTTAAAATACCTTTTTTCATGAATGGAACGAGCTAGATCCACGAGAGTGATGTCGCCCAATTTATCACATGGTATTACATATAAAAAGTGAACATGTTTCTCAATAGGAAATATTTTTTTTTATTTGATATGACTTTTTGATAATTTTTTTGAAAAATGTATAATATCTCGAGAACGGTTTAAGTTAGCGTTCTAAAATTTATGTCAATCGTTTTCTAATGAAAAATTACATAAGAAATGTCTATTTGCGTAACTTTATTAGCGGTTTTAATTTTTTGACGAATTTTTCAAAATTTCATTCAAAAATTTAGGGGGGTTCTAAACATTCGATTGCGAATAAAAACAATAGGCCTCCAGTGTTTACTGATTGTGATTTTTGTACCAAATTTTGTTCGAATCGGTCCATTCGTTCGTCAGTTATCGTCTCCACAGACTCACTGACACACACACACACACTTTCACACACACACACACACACACACACGCAGACATCACTTCAAAAATGTTTGATTCGTAATCAGGGATGCTTGAAACGTGCTCTCCCGTCGAAAACTCGAATTCGAATTTTCGACCCCGTCACAATACTTTCCTTATACATTATGTATATAAGGAAAGTAATATTACACACATTCTACAGTAACGCATTAAATTCAAATGTGTTGCAATGTAAGATTTCAACCTTGGAATGCAATAGTACGCAGCAGAAAAAAATCAAATATGTCCAACTCATCCCTTTCTCTATAAGTAGAAATTCTCATATGGGCAGGACATGACTTTCTGTACATAATGCGAGTGCTTTGCTTCTTTCAACGTGAAATAATGATGGACGGCAAAAATCCCCAACACTGTATTTTTAAATTCGAAAAGTACACTGACATTTGGCATTTTTCTGGATGATAGCATGAAAAATTATTTTGAAGTACCAAATTAAATTATATTTCTCTCAAATATAAATATTGGAAATATTGCTAACATCTGCTAAGCAATATACTCCATTATATCATATTAAAATACGTTATTTATTATAAATTACAATTCATCAATTTGGAGTCACTTTTGCAACTGTAGCGCAAGTTTTGCCAATTTGACGACGTTTTCTTCAATTTGGCACCACATTAAAAAGTCGCCATGTTGGGGATATTTCGCCAATATCTCCCCATTCATCACCTAGTGTTGCATATTTGATAATACGTACTACTATTAGTTTTTATGTAATTTTTAGACACATTTGTTTAAAAACGTGCAATATCTTGAGAATGGTTCAAGCTAGCCTTCTAAAATTTAAGTCATTCGCTAAAAATTAAAAAATTACGTATAAAATGATTATTTATTTAGCACTATTTAATGCCGTGATTTTAGCACTATTTAATGCCGTGAGTTTTCAAAAATTCATTCGAAAACTTAGGAGTCTTCCGAATGTTCAATCACGTTTAAAATCAATAATGTTCTCGCCTTAACTGATTGTAATAATCGTACAAAATTTCGTTCGAAACGCTCAATTCGTTCATGAGATATCACATCTACAGATTCAAGGACACACACAAACCCTCACAGACATCACTTCAGAACTTTCCCATTCGAGTTCAGACATACTTGAAGAATGTTCTTAAGTCGAATACTAAAATTCGAATTTTTGACACAACACTTTCCCTACACACTATTTATGTACTATGTATGTAGGGAAAGTAATAAATTTTAATATATTGGAAAACCAATGACACATTCAATGTGGAGTAGGTCATGGAGGGTACATATATGTAAAATGCCCCTCTTCTATTTGTGCCCATTTCGTCTTTTTTAACTTCGAGTTTGTTAGTTCTTTAACACTGACGAAGGGGATCCAGCGTATCCTCGAAACAGCTGTATACTGCTTTTTTTATTATATTTGTACTTACATGCATTGCTCAAGTTTTTCTTAAATTTTCTACTAATCAAAAATAATCAAACAGTACATATTAAAATGGTGTATCGAAGTACAAGACTCACTTCCCTGAACTTTCAAGCCATTATATGGGTCACCTGAATTAGTAAACAGCTGTTTACTTTTCAATTGAAACAGAACTCAATCCTTTCCGGGACTGGTCGGCAATACTTTAAAAGGAGAACGAAATGAATTAAGCTTTAAAGATTTGTTTGAAAATGAAGAAAAGAAATACAAAATAGAACAGAAGCAGCGATTTCTTTACAAATCCGTTTGTGCTACTTTTAGGGAATTCCAGACTTTTCTACATCCGCATGTGACCAAAGTAATTAAACAATCCCATGTTTGAACTTAAATGTTTCAGACTATGAACTAATAAATGAATAAGAAATTTATAAAGGAGCTTCCATATAGTGGCAGGTGGTGTATACACTTCATTTTCGAAAGAACTCTTATGAAGTTTTATCTACTTATTTATTTATTTATTTGAAAAATGCATGATACAGGAAGCAAATCCCAGTGACAGCAGGCAAAACAATACACAGAAGAAATCCGCAGAGGGCAGATACAAACACGAACCATACAGATAGAAACAGAATAAAAACACCGACAGCAAATAAGCATTAGTAAGTTAATAAAAACAGTAAAACATACAAGAATTACGATAAATGATTTTTAAAAATAGTTAATGAAGAAAAAATATTGAAATCATCAGGCAGGCTATTGTATAGTTTACAGAAATTGTTTACTGCACACTGATCCCCAACACCAGTTCTAAAAATCCTCTCAGCAAACAAAATTCTATTCCTAGAATTAAAACTGGGAACACGAAAGCCAATCCCACCCAGAAGAGATGAGCAGTCAACCCTGCCACCGAAAAGGCTCTTAAAAAAACAGAACAAAATAAAATTCCTTCTCATAAGAAAGCTTTTCACAACAAACACCTTACGAAGCAAAGTAGCAGAAAGGGGATAACAGAACACACCAGTTTTCTTGTAATAGAGATATCTTAAAAACTTATTCTGTACCATTTCAATCTTATCAGCATGCACAGCATGAGAAGGCATCCAAACAACCGACGCATACTCGAGCCCAGACCTGACCAAGGCATTAAAAAGAACGATGATTGTATCCTCATTAGTAAAATCCTGCGTAATCCTCTTGATATAACCCAGCTTCCTGTAGGCTCTAGCACAGTGGTTTGTAAGTTTCGAGTTTGTAAGTTTATTTATACTAGCTCGTTTTATTCATGAGAAAAGTTACTTTGGGTAATACTTATGTAGTTGGACTCCAATAGTCATTTATCTGCTATAAGAATAACTTATTTCTCCGTCCATCACGCTTGGCAAGATTTTGGCGACAAATTTGGCTAAATGTCGCCAACTTAGCAATTTTTTTAAATATTACGAAATTAACGAAAATATCGCCAAATTGTTAAAATGACGCTTAATCAATGAAAATGACGACTAATTAACGAAAATTCAATATCTTGGAAAGAATATAAGAATCTACGGTTACTATAAGTATAACCTATTTTTCACTCCCTAACGTTAGAATAAAATTTTGGTGACGAATTTTTCGGAATATCTCCAACTTGGTGACTTTTTAAATGTTGCCAAATTGACGAAAATGTCACCCAATTGATAAAAATTCGCCGAATAGATGAAACTGGCGCTGAATCAATGAAATGATGACTAACTGATGAAAATTCAATATCTTGGAAAGAATATAAGAATCTACGGTTACTATAAGAATAACCTATTTTTCAGTCCGTAACGTTAGAATAAAATTGTGGTGACGAATTTTTCGGAATATCTCCAACTTGGTGACTTCTTAAATGTTGCCAAATTGCCGAAAATGTCACCCAATTGATAAAAATTCGCCGAATGGATGAAACTGGCGCTGAATCAATGAAATGATGACTAACTGATGAAAATTCAATATCTTGGAAAGAACATAAGAATAGACTGTAAGAATAATCCATTTATCCGCCCGTTCGTAACGCTTGACAAGAAATTTAGCGGGACGTTGCCAACTTCACCAAATTAATAAAACTGACGCCAAATGAGAAATAATCTTTCGCAAATGCTGTTTTCCGTCATACATTCTAGTATATAAGAAATGCTCTTCTCTCCGTTTGTCTGTAACACTTGGCGATGTATTTGGTAAATTTGGGGAATAATCAAGCAAAGTATCGCCAACTTGGCGATATGTCGCTCCAGATTAACGAAAATTTCGTCAAAATTGCAAAAATGACGTTTAATTGATGAATTAATTCCTAAAATATTTTAATATATGGACAATATTGTTTATGTAGAGTTAGTTGTGTGACATATAAGTTAATCGGGTACTTTGAAATAGTATTGCATGTTGTCATCCGGAAAATCGCCAAATGTACATACAATTCAACGTTAAAAACAGAGTACCGTGGATCTTATACATTATATTTTTACTGTAAAAAGAGTAAATTCACTGCATTATATTAAGGAAAACCATGTGTTGCCCACATCAGATTTTTTAGAATTATAACATCAAAAGGCGAGGTCTATAAAGTCAACTAAAACTCACTTTCAAAAATTCTCTCAAATCCACTCATTCGTGGTGCCAGAATTCATAAAATCATTAGTCACAAGCTGACGATGCGATACCCAAACGAAAGAAAGCTCAATCGTAATTACCAATGATCCCCCCTACAAAGTTATTAATTTCTATATGACATTAAACAAAACTTAATTGCTAAATGAACACCTATCAAAAGCGAGATTTAGAATTGCCTCAAACCCGCAAACCAATCCTAATTTCTATGTAACTCCTAACTCGTGGAAGTGTGACCGAGACTGAAGAGGTTGATTTTAAACACTTTACAACATAGTTGAAAAGTGTTCATGACTTTGTTCATTCTGTCTGGCTGTCTGTCTGTCTGTCCGTTCGCACAATAACTGCCGTAAAAATGACTTTATCAAAATGAAATTTTAGTATGTTGTTCAGACGGTCTGTGGGACATATGGGAATATAAATTAATAATATCACCCAATTTGTTTTGAATTGAACCCGGGTTGAAAAAATGAAATACATTGAACCTTATGGGACCTAATTTTTCAAACATTTTTTAAGCGAATATAAAATTCACAAATTGCTTCGAAAGTTTTAGGAAATATTCAAATTACACCATAAAAATATGAAAAAAATTTCAGCAAAATATATTCGGTAGTTTTTAAATAAAAATAAAAATAATAATTACACCCCCCTATTATATGAAGAGATCACGTGACTCACTTTAAAATAAAATATGGCATCCATCTTATGTCAAAATTGTGATTTTTAAAGCTCTTTTTAATCATATGTAGTGTTGTATGCGTCCTAAAATCGCTTTATTTTTGCTTAATTTCTATGCATCTACATTCTGAAACAACGCACTTACAATATATTTGAGTTTAAATGATCATCAAACTTTGATTATTTCTACAACGAAGCCTAATTTTTACTTATGGAGAATGTAAACACATAAAGATGCAGGATGAGTTGTATAAGAATTGCTGAATTTCTTAAACACAAAATTATTTAGCCCTGGGGTCTGCAATATAGCTGATATGAATAAAACATTCATTGATTTTACATAGAGAACAGACGATTTTATAGCAGACTTTTTCGATGAAGTTTCAAGCATAGAGTTAAATTAGTTTTACCTCCATGGTTTTAAGTTTTTAAATAAAATAATTTATTGCAGTATTGTGATGAATGAAAAGAATGGAATAAAAGTGTATGAATGAAATATTTACAGCGTTTACATAGAGAGCCAGGCGATTTCTATTTCAATGACGTCATTTGAATAAAGTTCATTTTGTTCGATGAAGTTTTAAGTTTTCAAATGTAATAAATGAATGTAGTATTGTGATAATTTTAAAAATATCACCGCTAAATGTATCGCATTTTAGAGATGTTTGAACCAGGCGGCTTATATTTCAATGACGTCATTTGAATATAGTTCATTTTTTTATGAAGTCTTCAAATATAATAAATTAATGTAGTATTATGATAATTTTAAAAATATTACCGCTGAATGTATCGTATTTTAGAGATGTTTAAATAAAATTGCATTTCAGTTGGAAAGTGTTTCATAATCAATGCTTTATGCATTGATTATGAAAATTGATTGATCTTTCTTGTTCATTTCTCACACGTAGTATTGGGAAAGTATTGTTTTTCCGAAATTTTTCGATTTCGATATTTTGATGCCAATATATGGTTTAAGATCTTTTGAACACGTTTTGACTATTTTTGAAGCGATGCCCGTCTGTCTCGCAGTATATCTGTCTGTCTCGCAGTCTGTCTATCTGATGTCTGTGGTCGATTTCTTATGTATACAATAGCAGCCACAAATATGTATGGATTTTCACGAAATTTTATATCCGACTTTACTATCAAAAAAATCTAGAATCAGAGCAATTTTTTTTAAATTCGAGCGAAAACTTTGAATTTTATTCTAAACTTTATATTTTTTAACATGGCAGTATAGGAAAAATTTGGCATAATCATGCGTAAAAGGGTTTATTTGTAGCTCAATTATCTCGAGACTTAATAATTTCAATCTTGTGAAAAATAGCCACGATACAATGTTTTTTTTTTCTTTTTTGTTCACATCATTAGTCCCTTACCCCTTGGAGGGGGGTCAATATCATTTGGATCCACGATACCGATTTTCCAAATTTTTTTGTCGAGTATGGTATCAATCGAAAGATTTTTTCAAGCCCTTTAAAGTGAATTGTAAGAACCTATAGTTGTAATCATTTGGATCCACGATACCGATATTTCAAATTTTTTGTCGAGTATGGTATCAATCGAAAGATTTTAAGTCCTTTAAAGTGAATTGTAAGAAGCTATAGTTGTAATCCTTTGGATCCACGATACCGATTTTTCAATTTTTGTGTCGAGTATGGTATCAATCGAAAGATTTTTTCAAGCCCTTTAAAGTGAATTGTAAGAAGCTATAGTTGTAATTATTTGGATCCACGATACAGACTTTTCAAATTTTTTCTTGTAAAATTTAAAAAAAAAAATTTTTTGGTATCAAAAAGTCAAATTAAACCACGCTCCAATTATTTTTATATTACAGTTCAGCATCTATTAGCTGCTTTAACTACAAAATAATGGCAATTCCAAAATATGTCTATAGCAAATATCCCAAAACTTTTCGAAGATATTGCTTCTTCACTACTGAACTGAAAGTCAGTGCTTCACCAGAAGCATAAAAATGCATCTGAACACCGAAGAAAGCGGAATACTCTAGTACTTTTCGCCACAACCTCAAAAGGCTACGCTCATCCCAGACACAGAAGTTTTTTAATCAATTTGAAAAACAGTAAAGTGGGTTAAACTAGGACAGACACAAGCATTTGGCCACCTGCAGAAACTTTCTTCTACGATCTTCCTCTGCGTACTCCCGTCGATATGTGGCCCAAACCCATATTTCTCACAAGCAAGCTCCATTATGAAATACCCAGCTTCAAAGCATTTTACGAAATGGTGAGAAAGTGTTCTAAAAAACAAAGTTATTTGCACCAAAATTACAGCGATTGCTGAAAAAAAAAATCTGATGTAGGCAGCACATGACTTTCCTTATATAATGCAATGAATTTACTCTTTTTACAGTCAAAAGTAATGTATATGATCCTCAAAGTACCCAATAAACTTATATTTCACACAACTCTAAATTGACTATTATCAATATTGATAACATCCTCAGTACGCGATATAGACCATATATTAAAATATTTTAATAATTAATTCATCAATGTGACGTCATTTTTGCAATACAGTGACATAGTTTTCGTCAATCTGGGGCTAAATATCGCCAAGTTGGCGATACTTTGCTAGATTATTTGCCAAGTATGCCAAATACATCACCAAGTTTGCCAAATACATCACCAAGTGTTACAGACAAACGGAGAGAAAAGCATTTTTTATATACTAGAATGTATGCCAATCATATGACGGAAATCAGAATTTACGAAACATTACATCTCCTTTGGAGTCATTTTTATCAATTTGGCGACATTTTTGTCACTTTGGCAAACACTTAAAAAAATCTGCCAAGTTGGCGACGTAACATTAAATTTCTCGCCAAGCGTTAAGGACCGACGGAGGTAGAAATGGATTATTCTTATAGTCTATTCTTGTATTCTTTCCAAGATATTTAACCTTCATCAATCAGTCGTCATTTCATTGATTCAGCGTCAGTTCCATCAATTTGACGGATTTTTATTAATTGGGTGACATTTTCGTCAATTTGGGAGCATTTTCAAATCATCAAGTAGGAAGTATTCCGAAAAATTCGTCATCAAAATTTTATCCAAACTTTATGGACGGAAAAATAGGTTATTATTATAGTACTAGTATTCTTATAGTATTCTTATAGTACATTCTTATATTCTTCACAAGATATTGAATTATCGTCAATTAGTCGTCATTTTCATTGATTGTGCAACACTTGAAAAAGTGGTCAAGTGAGCGACATTTCGCCAAATTCGTGGCTAAAATCTCGTCAACCTTTATTTACAGAGATATAAATTATTCTTATAGCAGATAAATGACTATTGGCATCCAACTACATAATTACCCAATGTATCTTTTCTCATAAATGGAACGAGCTAGATCCACGATAATGGTGTCACCAAATTTATCGCATGATACTACATATGAAAAGTGGACATATTTCGCAATAGTTCATATTTTTTTTTCATTTGACGTGACTTTTTTGATACATTTATTTGAAAAATGTGCAATATCTCGAGAACGGTTCGTGCTAGCTTTCTAAAGTTTATGTCAATAGTTTTTTAATTAAACATTACATAAGAAATGACTATTTGCGTAACTTAATTACAGGTTTTGATTTTTTGATGATTTTTTTCAAAATTTCACTTGAAAATTTAGTGGGATTCTGAACATCCGTTTGCATTTAAAACCAATAAGCTTCCAATATTCACGGATTGTATTTTTTGTACCAAATTTCGTTCGAATCGCTCCATTCGTTCGTGAGATATCTTCTCCACTGACGCACTGACACAGAGAGACAGCACCTGAAAAACGTTTGATTCGTGTCCAGGGATGCTTGAAACATACTCTTTCGTCGAAAACTCAAATTCGAATTTTCGACCCCCTTCACAATACTTTCCTTATGCATTATACTATATATAAGGAAAGTAATATTAACTCTAATTTCACACACTCCAACTCAGCACTTGTGTAGCCCAGCAATGTACCAACTCAATAGTTACAACGCATTTGTATGAATGCTTTTGTGATGAATGCATATAACAGCAGTAATTACTGTATACATAGTAATTAGTGTAGTCTCTTTATGTAAGTAGTGAAATTAATGTATCATTCTGAGTAATTAATGTTGATTGTTGAAACCCAGACCGTCCGACCTACCAGAAAGGTGTAAGGTAACTGTTTGGACGGTCGGGATGTGCCACCCAATTTAGACCGGAACCCAGTGGGGGAGGCATCCACAGGGACCGTACCCTCCTTCCCCTACCACCAACCTCTCGGAAGGACTTTCGGACCCACATGTTTAACGTGATCGTACTCCGCATGAACACGGCGGCAGTTTTGGCAGTGGCTGGAATCGAACCCGGGCCTACCGAGTGCAACTCCAGCGCGCTAACCAATGGGCTACCGCGCCCTTGAGTAATTAATGTGTAATTCCTACCAATAAAAGCCACTTTATAGAACCAGAAAGAAACATTGATAAGGGCAATGTAACACAACCCGTATTAAAGTTTAGTATATATATATATATATATATATATATATAAATAATATATATATATATATATATATATATATATATATATATATATATATATAAATAATATATATATATATATATATATATATATAAATAATATATATATATATATATATATATAAATAATATATATATATATATATATATATATATATATATATATATATATATATATATGAAAGATAAAGAAATGTAAAATTGAATCTTAAGAAAGAAAGTATTTTAGTATTTATGCGCAAGGCAGCAATAAACACTAATTACAAAATATAATATATAAAATATTAAGGATACAAAAGAATTAAGAGAAAGAAGGCAGTGTAAGGTGCTTACATAATGGCGGTAAGGGGTAGTGACCTTACACCCCAGTTAACAACGTGCACGTCCTTGATGCCGCGGCATTGCATTCCTGGACGCCAGCACCGACTGTTGCCGACCTTCGGAGTGACAATCAAAATTATCACAAGTCCATTATAAATGGAGTAGTAAAATAAACTGAAGTATTAATAGATGGAATGAAATCACTGAGTTGTCACCAGTTTAAATACTTCCTCAAGATCTAAATACATCGCTCAAAGCAATGTTGCCATTATTTTCAAAAATTCCCAATTTAAAAACTTACAAAAAGATTTCAAAAGGAATTTAAAAAGGATTTTAAAAAGTTTTCAAAAAAGAACCCAATAGTGATCCATAATTATCCTTTTTTCCGAAGAAATTAATTATATAACTTCTCATATAAGGTATTGGGTATTGTTGTTTTAAAGCTTCCTTTATAAAAGCTTGATCGGTTTTCAGTCTGATGACGTCACTGTTAACAATACGTTTCATTCTGGTTAACCCTCCAATGAAAACATTTCTGAATATATTCCTGTGCAAATTAGAATTCCAGTATATTATTCCTGTAATAGGTATTTTATAGGTTTTTCTTTTGTCATAAATGCTAATTATTTTGGATCTGTGTATAATTTCAGCGATCACAATCTTATTGCTTTGAGCGATGTATTTAGATCTTGAGGAAGTATTTAAACTGGTGACAACTCAGTGATTTCATTCCATCTATTGATACTTCACTTTATTTTACAACTCCATTTATAATGGTCTTGTGATAATTTTGATTGTCACTCCGAAGGTCGGCAACAGTCGGTGCTGGCGTCCAGGAATGCAATGCCGCGGCATCAAGGACGTGCGTGCACGTTGTTAACTGGGGTGTAAGGTCTCTACCCCTTACCGCCATTATGTAAGCACCTTACACTGCCTTCTTTCTCTTAATTCTTTTGTATCCTTAATATTTTTTAAATTATATATATATATATATATATATATATCGAATGATTATTTAATACAAAATTATTTTATTATGGAACTTCGATAATTAAACTATTTCTATTCACCATGTTTTATTTCAACATGATACACACTTAGACTATATCCTTAACTGTAAACATTTTAGAGTTGGCTCAATGCAAAGCCATTACCACATTTTCACATCAAATGTTTCCAGAGCAAGTGGTAACTCAATTTAGGTTAATATATTCTTATTCTTTTTCAAATTTTTAATCATTAAATTTTATTCTATTATTATCACGTGGCATATTGCTGGTTTATTTATTTTATTTTATTATTGTTAATTCTGATCCATTTTCTACATTCTTTTACGTCGGGCCATGTTAATAATTTCTGTAATGCAATATACAATTATGCACTCATAAACATAGAATTTCAGTGTTACCGAACCAGATATGGCCCTTGAAAACGCACATGGTTTCAGAAATACTTTTCACTTTTACTAATTTATTTTCATTTTCATGTAAAAAATGTTGGGAGCCAGGACAGGCCTAGCTCCATGTGTAGTTTTTTCAGTTTGAATCTTTTCATCTTTTACACTATTTATTCATGCACTTATACCATGTATGTAAATGCAGGGAACAAGGGAATTAGTACCTTTAGTACCTGTATTATATATATAATTTATCATACTTTAAATAATAATTTAATTCTTGATTGCAGTTACAGGCTTATTTTTAACAGGCTGTCAAAATGAAATCCAATTTTCAATTGCTTACTTTATATATGGATCAGGGAAAGAGGGGTATTTAATATTTATTTAGTACCTGTTTTATTTATAAAGGTATTTTTCTCCTAACGTTTAGTCTATTTTATTTTCACATATGCTCTTCAAACCATTTTCAATTAAAATTAAGTCACTGGTATTTAAAATGCAAATAATTAAAATTCCTGCCACTGTTTGTTAAATAAATACAAAGACTACGTAGATAAACACCATGGGCATGTAATAACGGGAAATCTAAATATTACTTTCCTTATATACATAATGTATAAGGAAAGTATTGTGACGGGGTCGAAAATTCGAATTCGAGCTTTCGACGGGAGATCACGCTTCAAACATCCCTGATTACGAATTAAACATTTTTGTAGTGATGTTTGTGTGTGTGTGTGTGTGTGTGTGTGTGTGTGTGTGTGTGTGTCAGTCAGTCTGTGGAGACGATAACTGACGAACGAATGGACCGATTCGAACGAAATTTGGTACAAAAATCACAATCCGGAAACACTGGAAGCCTATTGTTTTTATACGCAATCGAATCCCCCTAAATTATCGTTCAGATCCCCCCCCCCCTCTAAATTTTCAAGTGAAATTTTGAAAAAATCGTCAAAAAATAAAAACCGCTAATAAAGTTACGCAAATAGACATTTTTTATGTAATTTTTCATTAGAAAACGATTAACATAAATTTTAGAACGCTAACATGGACCGTTCTCGAGATATTGCACATTTTTCCAAAAAATTATCAAAAAGTAATATAAAACAAAAAAAATACTTCCTATTGAGAAACATGTTCACTTTTCATATGTAATACCATGCGATAAATTTGGTGACATCATTCTCGTGGATCTAGCTCGTTCCATTCATGAAAAAGGATACTTTGAGTTATACTTTTGTATTTGAACGCCAATAGTCATTTATCTGCTGTAAGAATAACTTATTTCTCCGTCCATAACGCTTGGCGAGATTTTGGCGACGAATTTAGCAACTTGGCGACTTCTTTCAATGTTGCTAAATTAACGAAAAACTCGCCAAATGGATAAAAATGACGCTAAATCAATGAAAATGACAACTCATTGAAGAAAATTCAATATCTTGGAAAGAATATAAGAATGCACTATAAGAATACTAGTACTATAAGAATATCCTATTTTTCCGTCCATAAAGTTTGGATGAAATTTTGATGACGTATTTTTCGGAATACTTCCTACTTGATGACTTGGAAATGCTGCCAAATTGACGAAAATGTCACCCAATTAATAAAAATTCGCCAAATTGATAAAAATGACGCCAAAGGGGATGTAATGTTTCGTAAATTCTGATCTACTATAAGAATAACATTTTTTTTTAACTGTCAAAGTAGTAAATTCATAGCATTATATAAGGAAAGTCATGTGTTGTCCACATCAGATTTTTATTAATTGTGATGCACTGAGATCACTGACGTTACTAGGTATATACTATATATATATATATAAGTACCTTTTACCTTTTAATTTAAACATAAATCAATTGGTAAAGATTTCATTCTTGACTTAAATAAGTTTATCTATAAAATCAGCTATAAATATCAAATTCCTGTAGAAGCCTTCAAACCCTGGAGTGTCTTAATAGAGCAATACTTAAATCACTATATTTACATTCAGAAATTAATAAATCATATTAACTTAATTCAATTAAAAAGGATATTAAAGAAATTCAAAATGATTTTGTTATTACTATGTAGATAAGTCATCAAAAATATAGTTGTAGTAACATTCCATATCTTGTTTTAGTACCCAAGTTTCATAAATCCCCTGTAGCTTTTCGAACTATTACTAGTGTGCATAATTCTTATATTACTAATGCTGGTAAATTAGTATTAAAAATTTTAAATGAAGTTTCTATATCAGATGATATCTCAATTAATTGTCATATTGTGTAAAACAGCTTTCAATCAGTTAAAAAATTAAAAAAGCTTACTAATATTCATAGTGTTTGTACTTTTGATTTCAAAGATTCGTTCAATAATATAGATATAGATGATCTGTATAGAATTATTTTAGAAATTTCTGAAAAATATAATATCACCCTAAAATATTCAAATTTTCTTTTTAAAAAATTACTTCATTTTACTCTCTATGAGAATTATATTCAACATGGTGATTTTTGATTTTTTTTTTTTTAAGAAATAGTTTGGTATCCCACAATGGGGTGTGCCTCATCATTATTGGCTAATCTGTATTTATTCTTCTATGAAAAAAACATTAATCCAGGGTTGTATAATATGCAAATGTTTAGATATTTAGATGACATATTATGTGCATCCCATAATAATAATAATCCTATGATATTTAACTTTTATCCTAATAATTTACAATTAACTGCAAGTAATAATGGCTCTAATGTTGCAAACTTTGTAGATTTAAATTTAGATTTACAAAATTATAGTCTAGCTATAAACTTATAGGATAAAAGAAAAGATTTTAATTTTAATATATCAAAAATTCAACACTTTGACTTTTGTTTGCATATATCAGTGTTTAGAAATATTATATCAAACCATGTTCTTAGAATCAATAAAATTTGTAATGAAAATTATAAATTAGAACATTTTATAGAATTATTAAATACAGCGAGTAATAATGCATATCCTCCCAATTTCGTAATTAAAATAATCAACTCAGTGTATCAACTACCACTCGATAACATCCAAGACAACTTTCCCAATTATGGCGGATAATAATAATAATAAATAATAAAAAAATATTATAATTATTTATTAATTATATAATTAAATAATAAAATAAACTAAAAAAATTTGAAAAATAATAAAATCGGTAAATAAGATTCATTAACATTTAATGTTTTGAATTTTATTTTCACTAAAAATATGTAACTTTAGCCAGTTTGATACTACGATTTGAGCCCCCTTAAAATGATGTTAGTAGCATTCTCGTTTATTCATTTCTTATATGAATCACTTGTTTAGTAAGAATTTTCATCTATGCTTCATGTTCATATTCTGTTCTCCTTATATGGGTAATTGTCCTGTCTCGTATTCTAACTCACTGGATGGGTCTGGGAAGGTCGCTATAACCGTTTGTTCTAACTCCCTGATATATTTCGTCATCTTCTTTCTGGTGCTTTTCGACTTTTTGCTTTCTGTTGCGGCTTATCGCACTTATACGTGGACGATGATTCCTGCCTCATGGTAATACTTGATTTCCTAATTTTTCTTTTTTTTTTTCAATTCTTCCTCTTATAGTGACTGTAGTCTGAGTTTTGGCATTTATAGTAACTTACTATTGCCAAATCTGAAACAGGCATTTGTTTGGGTTAATTAGAATTAGATGCTCAGACCTGAAGAGGAATTTAATTCAGGTTAATCTTCGAAATTAGGCCTGTGCTGTTCATTTCTATTATCGGCATCGTGGCCGTGTTTTGACTGCTTTGGTGATTTTGATATTTTATGATTACTTGGAATTGGTTATTATTATTATTATTATTATATTTTTCTAATATATATATGTGTGTGTGTGTGTGTGCGTGTTTGAGTGTGTGTAAGATAACTAAGAGATGTAAAAAATTCATCAATCAAGAGAAGAATTTAACTCACATATATCCAGTCATCAAGCTAAATATAATCAACATATATCAATGGTGAGAAAGCACTAAGATTAAAAAGGATTTCATTTTGAACAGATTCGTTTTCAGGTCCAAGTATATATTCAAAATGAACAAATAAAGCTTGTTTCTGAAGACGGAGATAGATAATATCTATAAAATCCGTCTACTTGGTCTACAAGCTAATACCAAGCTTAAAAAAGATTTCATTTCGAACAGATTCGTCTTCAGGTTCAAGTATCTATTCAAAATGAACAAAAAAGTTTGTTTCTAAAGACGGAGATAGATAATATCTATAAACTCCGTCTACTTGGTCTACAAGCTAAAAGATTGAAAAATAAAATAGGAATATAAAAATAGCATACCTGAGAAAAATCTGCACATGTCCTATCATAAAGCAATAAGTAACGAGACTGCTGTTGCCATTAGCAAGAGATAAAAGATAATGGACTGGGACCGTCACCTACTATTGTTCCTGTTGGCCTACAGAAGTGCCGTTGGCGAATCGACCGATCATTCTCCATCAAAAATGCTGTTTGGCCGAGATCTACGACTTCTATGTGATCTAATAATATTTGGAAAACCATGTAATGGCTCCTTCATCTTCATCGTCGGATGAATATGTACAAGATCTACAGGAACGGTTGGAGGGAGTTCACTCCTGAGAGGATCATCATTGCTACCAATAGAATGAAGACCCGGTACGATATCAAAGTTAATGATGGACGATTCCAGGAACTGGTCAACCCTCGGCGACTACCAGGATTTTCACCGAAACTACAACACAACTAGGAAGGTACCTACGTCATAATGAAAAAATATACAACGCCGTTTATTGAATTCAGAAATCGTCTTCAACTAAGCCAAAATTCGTCCATATTTTGGATCACATTAGCCCCATGTTTTAGACCATAGTAGGTTAATATTGTCCGGGACATGCGGTCTTAAGGAGGGACGGTGTTACGAATGTGTTAAATTCCCTCACTGGAGTCTCTTTTGAAAACCAGATGGAGAAATGGCCCATAAAAGCAACCTTTCCTATGACATGAATCTAGAGTTTTCATTTGCTGACGTTCAGAGGAGTTGTCAGATTTCGCGATTCTACGATGTACGAGATATCTAAAAGTTTCTACAGACAGTATATAAAAGGAGTCATCAATCAGTTGGAGAGCAGTTGACGTGATATGAGCTACATTGAACTGTGACATGCGTCAATGTTTTGAGAACAGTAGCTGCTGTTTCGTGAAACTAGTGCAGCAATTAATTGCTGTTTTACTGTACCTGACAGTTGTTTAGTCATCTTATGAGATAGGTATCGAGCTATTTGCTGTATGTTATACCTATTTACGCTATGCTTGTAAATAAACGTGTTAGTTATCTAGAAATGTGTGTGCTGAATAAACTTCAAGTTCTACCTGTTAAGATAATTTTGTGAAACGAGAGCCGATACTCTTTTAGAATTTTTGAAAAAACAATATATTATAATTTGCTTATCTCTAATCAAGAACAACAGCGGTATATCTGCTAGTTTTTAAATAAAATAGAGTTCAGGTTGAATTGCCTTAAGAGAGGCATTTTATAAGGTTCACAATAAATTTCAATTGATAAGTGCTGCTGTTACTCGTCTTTTGTTCTAAGCATCCATATTTCTAAAAATTTCTGTCACATAAACCATTTTTGAAACATATTTAAAAGGTGATTTTAAACTATTTGTGCAAACTTAAATGGGACATAAGGAATTGCCGCTGTTGTCCGGGATTTAAAACGTAAATTTCTGGTTAAAATTACAACGAAACTGACCAAAATACACCAAACACTTTAACAACAAGTTCGTTTGAAACAAAAAATTAAAACAACCTTGCGACGTCTCGAATTCCATATCGAGAATTCCATTCGTCGAAATTGCATATTCTACGTATATTTCGATAAATTTTCATTTTTTTTTTATATGAAAACATTATTCTATGAATTCGATTTAAAACTATTTGGAAAGATCTTTCTGCAATCTTTCCAATGGTGCCAAAATGTAAACTACTCTGTGATAATATTTTCGATCGCTAAGGAATCGATTTGTGCGAAATTCGCTCAAAAGTGTGCTTCAATATAAATTTACTAAAAAAGTAATTTTAATTTAAAAAGCAAAATGCAGACATATTCTTTAAAATAAGTAAGATTGCTAATTTTGTCTTAAAATGCCATTTCGAAAGCTATAATAATTCTAAAGATATAATAATTCATGATTTTGAGTCCGCTGACAAAGTTTTTTGGATCCGCCCTTTGGCAAAGCCTAACTGGTTCAACTTTCAATTAAGATAACTATTTTTGACGCTGAGCACCATACATTGTTAAACAAAATAAAACTTATTAAAAATTGGTTGCAGCTTAATTTTTTTAAAGTGTTAGTTTCCTGTCTTTTACAGGCTTAAATATTAGTTTGCTATAAGAGCGAAATTTTAGACCAATATTGTATATATAAAACTTAGATAATATATTTTTTCTAGATCTTCTCCTGTAATTCGTATGTTAGAAGAATTAAATACGAATATTCAGCTGATGAGTAACACTCTCCTCTAACATCACTCTTCAAACACGTAGGCAGCGGAAAAAAGCATATGCTCCGAGAGGGCCATAAATACAAAATGTGCAGTTGATTGTCATGCTTGTTGCTTGTTTATGAATAAGGAAAGAGCTGCATACATTTTTAAACAGTCAATGCAGGAGACTGTATCTTTAAGTCTACTCACTGAGCAAAACAACCAGAGTATCCTTCTACTCCCTCAAAAAATTCGTCTACTCAGCATTCATTTATACAGAACACTCTGTGACTTCATAGATGAACCAGTGTCAATATCTTTTATTTAAAGCTGAGTCAGAAGCGAGGCATCTTCTCTGCATTTCCGTCGAGTTGTTACGACGGCATTTCAGTTATTAATGATGAAATACATATAGATGGACGAGTTGAATATGCCGCAACTCTTCTGGTTTATACCTCAACTGCCAAACTTGATCAATGGTTCTGTTGCTTTTATTTTCCCTACAATATACCAAGATATTCGAAGACGGTGGCAACGGGTTTTACTTCCTTAAATTTTGATCCTAAACACACCTTTTTTTCTTTAAATAAGGTAAAAAGTTTTATGAAAACAGTCTCAACTCTGTAGGTGGTTTTTCCTAAGAAATTCATAATCGAACTTTTCATACGAGCCCCATGGAGTAAAAATTCGAAATAGTAAAACATTCTTACCGTTTCATTTGTTAAAACAACAAGTTCTTTTCCAAAATTTGAAGAAATATGATAAACATTTTCACCAAAAATAAAGGCATCGCTAAATTCCCCCTAACATTCCATGTAATCCTGACGACTGCTCTCTTTACTTTAAAGAACTTATTTATTCCCAAGTCTGGAGCCATAGGCACAGCGTTCTTTCAGTGACCTTTTAAGTCTCGAGTTTCACAAGAGGAAAAACAAAAATATCATACTTTTCTTCATAATAGTATTTTTACAGAGACAAAAAATGGAGAATTATATAGAGTGTTAGATATAAATGTGCAATGCGGTCTTAAGAAAGGCAACAGTCAATTCCAACTTTAAAAATATTTTTTGCCATGTCAGAATATCTGATGCCATAACAGAACTTACAATAATAGGATAAGAATACAATTATAAGATGATTTTGGGAGACCCCTAAAATCTGGAGGCCCAAGGTTCATCAGGTCTTTTAGGCTGAGGCCGTAATTCGGGTTATACCTCGTGTGTTAAAAGAATAACATATAATCAGATCAGTAACATTCCTGTGGTCGCCTAAAAAGATACCTTCCACCTTCGGGTAGGTCGGACTGTCTGGGTCGAAAGAAAGAAAGATATACAATTTATGGGGCATGATAGCCCAGTAGTTCACGCAAGGCTTTTGCACGCGGAGGACCGAGTTCGATTCCCGGCTCTACACAAACTCTCCCAGTGTTTTCGCGGAGTACGACCACGTTAAATCCGTGGATCCGAAAGCCCTTCCAAGAGATTGGTAGCAGGGAAAGGAGGGTACTGTCCTTGTCAACGTCGCCCCCACTGAGTTCCGGTATAAACTATGTGGCACTGTCACAGCTATCCAATCAGATATCTTACACCTTCGGATAACCCGGGTTCGATTCCCGCCACTGCCAAAACTGCCGCTGTGATCATTAGGAGTACGATCACGTTAAACATGTGGGTCCGTAAGTCCGTAAGGTTGGTGGTAGGGAAGGGAGGGTACGGTCCCTGTGGATGCCTCCCTCACTGGGTTCCGGTCTAAATTGGGCAGCACTTCCCGGCCGTCCAAACAGATACCTTACACCTTTCTGGTAGGTCGGACGGTCTGGGTCTCAACAACAACAACACCTTCGGATAGATCGGACTGTCAAGGTCAAAAGAAAGACATCCCTTTTATTTACGTAAGCAACATCTAACGATATATATGATTAGAAGCAAAAATGCAAAATCGCATTGTAAAAAATAAGTTTATGTTTTCTTGAAAAACTAAAGCCAGTGAAAACTAAAAGTTTAAACACTTTTGTACTTCTTTATCTCGAATGTTCGAATTGCAACTGCTAAATCTTTAATCATCACTTTCTCAAAATGATTATTTTAGGTAGACGTAAAAGCTATATATCTTTGTGGTAATTACAGCCTATAATGCTCAATCTGAGTGAAATTTGATGCCCTCTGCATGATGTGACTGGATTTGTTGGTCTCCACATTAGGTTACTATATGGTCTCCAAAAGCAGCAAAACATATTCTCATTTTCAAATGAAATATAATGTCCTCGATCCAAACATTTTAATTTTTAATTTAAATTTTTTTTAAATGCTACATTTTTATTATTCTTCCTGATCCTGCGAGACCAATTTCTTTTATACCTTTTTATTATACCTGGACATGATTCTTAATTTTTGTTGCAAAAAATATTCAATATCATAACGTTTTTGACTACCAACAGTTTTATGGCCATTGCAGTCACGTGGAATCGCAGAAAAAATGTAGTTGGTCAATTGCGCCGTGGACTCAAAAAAGTTGAAAACCACTACCTTAAGTGGTGCCGAAATTTATGAAGGATGTTCCCAGTGAAAAGAAATGGATATGGTACCAAAATGGCGGCCATTTTTAATTATTTTCAAAATGTTTAAACTTTCCATGCTTCGTGATCCTACGAGACCAAAATTTTGTATACCTTAGACCAGTGATTTTCAACTGGCGCACCGTAGCGCCCTAGGAGACCTTGAGTGATAATTAGATGCGCTGTAGGTATACGTGATTATTGCTCTTTATTGCAAAAAATATTAAGTATCCGAATATTTTCGACTCCCAACAGTTTTATGAACATTCCATACACAACAAACAAGGTTAAGAAAGTTGAAATTCACTGCCTGAAGGAGTACCAAAAGTTTTGAAGGATATTTCCAATGTAAAAAAACTGGCTGTGCTGCCAAAATGGAGGACATATTTTAGTTTTTAATTTAAAATTTAAAAAAAATTAAATATTTCTATGTTTTTCGATTTTGCGAGACTATTTTTTTACCTTATGCCTAAAGAACGAGAAAGGAAAATAAATGTTGACTGTTACACCAAGATGACGTGGGTCCAAAAATAGAAAAATCTGATGTGGGCAACACATGACTTTCCTTATATAATGTAATGAATTCATTACTTTTACAGTAAAAAAATAGGTTTTTCTTATAGTAGATACTAATATTCATTCCAAGATATTGAATTTTCGACAATTAGTCGCCATTTTCATTGATTTAGCGTCATTTTTATCCATTTGGCGAGATTTTCGTTAATTTGGCAGCATTTCAAAAAGTCGCCAAGTTGGCGACATTCCGCCAAATTCGTCGCCAAAATCTCGCCAATCGTTATGGACGAAGAAATAAGTTTATCTTACAGCAGATGAATGACTATTGGCGTTCAAATACAAAAGTATTACTCAAAGTATTTTTTTCATGAATGGAACGAACTAGATCCACGAGAATGATGTCACCCAATTTATCGCATGGTATTAGATATGAAAAGTAAACATGTTTCTCAATAGGAAATATTTTTTTTTTCATTTTATGTGACTTTTTAATAATTTTTTTGAAAAATGTACAATATCTCGAGAACGGTTCATGTTAGCGTTCTAAAATTTATGTCAATCGTTTTCTAATGAAAAATTACATAAGAAATGTTTATTTGCGTAACTTTATTAGAGGTTTTGATTTTTTGACGATTTTTTCAAAATTTTATTCGAAAATTTAGAGGGGTTCTGAACATTCGAATACGTATAAAAGCAATAGGCTTCCAGTGTTTACGGATTGTGATTTTTGTACAAAATTTGGTTCGAATCGGTCCATTCGTTCGTCAGTTATCGTCTCCACAGACTCACTGACACACACACACACACTTTCACACACATCACTTCAAAAATGTTTGATTCGTGATCAGGGATGCTTGAAACGTGCTCTCCCGTCGAAAACTCGATTTCGAATTTTCGCCCCCTTCACAATACTTTCCTTATACATTATGTATATAAGGAAAGTAACAAGATGAAGATGGAAATGAAGGCGGTATGGCAGAACATATGGAATGAAAATGAGAAAGGGACACATACATACGCGTATTATGTAGACAATAAGAAATGTTATAGTAATTTTTACCACAATCAATTTATGCCAGAACATGGCGTGTTTCCTGCACATCAAGCAAAAAAATTTTTGAAAATCTAATGTATGTATGTTTGATAATTATGAAGAGACTATAAATCATTATGTTTGTGATTATATTAGTTACGTAAAAGTTAGGAAAACACACTTTGCCTTAAATTATAAAATCATAAATTTGAAAGATTTAATTAAAAGTTCTAAAGTAAAGAATCCTTTATGTATAATTGCAAAAGACCTGACGGATAACTATAAAGTTTTAAAAAATTACAGGAATGTTGTGTATAATTATGTAAATAGATTTATTTAAATTATATGAATTGCTATTAGTGTATGAATGGTGTGATGTATGTTATGTTAAGACCGAAGGCTGGTCTCATATATAATATGTAGAATAAAATATGGTCTACGTTGTTCTAACGAAATCAAATTTTTTTATACCTTAAGAGAGTGGTTTTCAACTGGTTCACCCTGGGGGCGCTTTTAATGATAGTAAGGTGCGCTGTGGGTGGACGTGATTATTACTCTTTGTTCCAAAA
Organism: Amaurobius ferox; assembly: GCA_951213105.1. Lineage (NCBI taxonomy): Eukaryota > Metazoa > Arthropoda > Arachnida > Araneae > Amaurobiidae > Amaurobius > Amaurobius ferox. The sequence continues at coordinate 67,109,778 of OX578133.1, read as the reverse complement.
ATATTATTTTTCCAAATATTTTCGACTACCAATAGTTTTATGGCTATCGCAGCCACAGGAAACTTCAAAAAGAATGTAATTGATCAAGAGCGCAGTGAAGTCGAAAGTATTGAAAAAAACTTGATTAGAGGATCCCGAAAATCTTGAAGGATGTTCCCAGTGGCAAAAACTGGCTATGCTATTAAAATGGCGGCCATTTTTAATTTTTTTTAATTTAACATTTTTAGAAAATCGAATTTAATATTTTTAATTAGATTTTTGAAAAAAAATCTCATTAAAGTTTGTTAAACGGTCTAGATTTAAAATGATCGATTCAGCTTTAAAATGATGATTTTGTTAAACAATTAGTCATTTTATACGTACTTTTCCCAAGAGAGGATATGGAACCTTTTTCAAACTTCTAAAATGTTCTCAAGAATATTGCAATTTTAAGAACTTCTATTGAATATTAGGGATGAGGTATAATTCAAAATCCAAGTATTTCAATTATTTTATTGCAATTTAAACAAACTTCCAATATATTCTAAATAAGAGGTTAAAAATATAACAGCGTTTTTAACATTTTTGTAGAATACTTTGTGCGATGGCATCTTTCCAAAGCGTGCCGAATATCGCCATCATAAAAAACCAAAATGGAGAGGCTTGCAAAACGTGTCCTCCTCTTTTTTTGTAGAATACTTTGTGCGATGGTGTGCCGATTATTATTTTTGTTGATTAAAATTAATATTGTCAAAAATGCATTTTACATTAAATTAATTATTTATTAGTATATTAATTATACATGTAATCGGTTCTAACTTACTGCTGTGTACATTGCGTTGGTGGCCGCAAAACCCACCTATTTCTGTGCTTAACGGGATACTAAGTTAACAAACTAAAAATTAAGGTTAATAGTAAAGGAACAAACATTTATTTATCACATACTCAATTTACACTCTTTAGTTTTACAAATTAAATAAATATCACACATAGTGGAATACATCTCAATGGTAGTTCGGGGGGTGTAATGCCAGATGAATTGATATTTGGTTGGAGCACGTGGTGGGATGCATTAATTAGCTTTTCCTTAAAACACAAATTTAGACAAAGAGGTTATCCTCATATAGTTTAATTGTACGGTACCTGATCTTCTTTCATATAACTTGGGTAACACCGATGCTTTGTCACACTTTACACTTGCAATACCAGATGAACATGAGCTCTCCTTCGAATTCCTATATCAGAGACGCACACACAACTCTTAACTCTGCTACCGTCGCTTCTTCTTGACTAGTCTAACTCCAACAGCCTGCCTTGACCAATTCTGACTCCCACTTCGAGCAACTCTCACTTATATCCCTTTTTCGGTCGGCGGTCCACGTGCTGAAATCTAGAGCTGAGGGCTAATCCGTAGACATGGCGTCGCCGTCTCGGTTGCCGCCAAACGGCTTAACGTGGTATGTACACATGGGCGTGGTATGTAAGATATAGGGCCACCTGTATATTATCGCCCATCTGCTTAGCGTGGGGATAATCCGCCCGCATTCCTGGTTCCATTATTTTTTAATCCTTCCAAATATTTATTACTTTACATTTCTGGCATTACAGATGGTCTACAATATATTCTAAATAAGAGGTTAAAAATATAGCAGCATTTTTAAAATTTTTGTAGAATACTTTGTGCGATGGTCTACAATATATCTACATAAGAGATTAAAAATATAGCAGCGTTTTTAAAATTTTTGTAGAATACTTTGTGCGATGGCATCTTGCCAAAGCGTGCCGAATATCGCCATCATAAACAAGAAAGATCAATCATGCTTAAAGCATTGATTATGAAACACTTTTCAACTTCAATGCAATTTTATTTAAACATGTCTAAAATGCAATACATTCCTCGGTAATATTTTAAAACTTATCACAATACTACATTAATTTATTATATTTGAAACCTTAAACCTTCATCGAAAAAAATTAACTTCATTCAAATGACGGCATTAAAATATAAATTGCCTGGTTTAAACATCTCTAAAATGTGATACATTCCTCGGTAATAATTTTAGAATTATCACAATACTACGATAATTTATTATATTTGAAAACTTCATCGAAAACAACTGAAATCCATTCAAATGACGTCATAGAACAAATAACACGCCTGGCTCTCTCTATAAAAGCAACATTTCATTCATAAATAATTCCCCCATTCATGTCATTCATCACAATACTATAATAATTTATATTATTTAAAAATTAAGACCATGGAGCTACAAGTAAGTAAAACTCTATGCGTAAAACTTCATCGAAAATTATCGTCCTTCTCTTTCTAAAATCAATGAATATTTCATTCATATCAGCCATGCAGACTCCATGGACTAAATTATTTTGTGTTAAAGAATTACAGCGATTCTAATACAACTCATTCTACATATTTTGCTGTTTACATTTTACATAGGTGAAAAATAGGCTTAATAGTAGAAATAATCAAATTTGTATGAGCATTTAAACTGAAATATATTGTCATTGCGTTGTTAAAGTATGTAGATGCACAGAATTTAGGCCAAAATAAAGTAGTTTTAGGATGGATACAACACTCAATATGAATTAGAAAGAACTTTAAAAATCACGATTTTGAGACAAGATGGATGCCATATATCATTTTGAAGTGGGTCATGTGATCGTTTCATATCATGGACACGTGATCGCTTCATATAAGAGGTGTTATTATTATTTTAATTTTTATTTAAAAAACTACTGAATATATTTCGCTGAATTTTTTTTTATATATTTTATGGAACAATTTGAATATTGCCTAAAATTTTCGAAGCAATTTGTGAATTTTAAATCCGCTTAAAAAATGGTTGAAAAATTAGGTCCCATAGGGCTCAATGTATTCCATTTTTTCAACCCGGGTTCAATCCAAAACTAATTGGGTGATATTATTCATTTATATTCCCATAGGTCCTATAGACCGTCTGAACAACATACTAAAATTTCATTTTGATTAAGTCATTTTTACGGCAGTTATCGTGCTAACGGACAGACAGACAGACAGACAGAATGAACAAAGTCATAAACACTTTTCAACTTTGTTGTAAAGTGTTAAAAACCAAAATGGAGAGGCTTGCAAAACGTGTCCTCCTCTTTTATCCTTAAAAAATAAAGTTTACACCCTATAGTTGCACCTTAGAGTTCAGAATTTTTTTTTTCTTTTATGTTCCCAGGCAAAAATAATTATTATCTTATAAAAATGATCATTTTCAATGCATCACCCTCCTCAAACTTGAAAAGAATTCATTTTATATATATATATGTGTGTGTGTATATATATATATATATATAAATATATATATATATATATATATATATATGTATGTATATATATATATATATATATATATATATATATATATATATATATATGTATGTATATATATATAAATATATATATATTTGCAAAACATCAGCACTTGTTACCAGTAAATGATATCAAAATACAAAAATCATTCAAATATAATTTACCAATTGGTAGAACTATTTACAATTACAATGAAGTTTCTAGGACATTAAACTCCGATGATCTTACATCATGTGTATGCAGCAATCAAAATCTTGCCCCTTTTGTCAACTCCACTCATGGTCACATTATTACTGGGGATCTCAGTATAGTTCAGGATGATATACTTAGGGATATTATGAATAAAGGGTCTAAATTTCGCATTCCATTCTGCCATCACCCTAAACAACTTCTTCAGTTTATATCATTTGATTTTGATAAATTCATATATCAACTTGCTTGTTCACATTCTATTCCTATTGAAGCATTTAATCTATGGAAGTATACGACCTTACATCTACTTAAAAATGTTATTATAAACACTAAATTAAACACTAGGTATTAAACACTAGGTATAAACACTAGGTATCCTTATAAACAACTCCTATCTGCTATCAAAGAACTACAACAACATTTTGTAATAACTTATGTAGATAAAGCTTCTAATAATTATGCCATCATTTGTAAAAAATATTATGTTTCTCTGTTACAGAATTACTTAAAAGATAATCAAATTTTTAAACCCATTCATAATCAGTCTATCCAAATCAAAACTAAAATGCTAAAATTATATACACAATTAAATATTAATTGTAAGTTTTTTAAATTTCCTTATGTTACTTTGGTTCCTAAATTCCACAAATTACCTCTCAGTTTTAGAACAGTCACTTGTGGACATAATACCTTTACCACTACAGCTAGTAAGTACTTGCTTAACTGTTTAAATCGAATTAATGAATCTCTTAAATTCAGGATATTTCATTTTGAACAATAGTTTTGATTTAGTTAATCACCTTAGCAAGTTACCACAAATTCTTGGTTTCCAAACCTTTGATTTTAAAGACCTATTTAATAATATTGTCATTAAAGATTTACATAAAGTTATTATCTCTCTTTATCATGACTATATATCTTCCAATCATGATGCTTTTAATGTCAAAAAATTTTCCTATGCTCTTGCACTTTGTGTTATACAGCAATTATATTATCCCAGGTGATAACATTTATTTACAAACATCTGGTGTACCACAAGGTGGCTGTAGTAGTAGTATACTCGCTAACTTATATCTTTATTATTATGAATGTCATTTTAACTCTAATTCATATATTATATATAGATATGTTGACGACTTAATTTGTATTATCATTGATGATTCCTATCCCATTAATATTGATTTTTACCCGTCTAACCTAGAATTAATTCCTATGAGCCTTGCGTTAGTCAAACTGTTAATTTTTTAGACCTAAATTTAGATACCCTCAATAATCATGTAATCACCAATCTATATGATAAAAAAGATTCTTACAACTTCACTATCATAAAGCTGCTATCATATCATTCTTGTAATTCTATTCAATTGTTTAGAAACATCATTTTAAACCAGCTATTTCGAATACATCGACTCTCTGATCCTCAGTTTCACTTTCTCCACATCAATAATCTTAAATGCATTTGTCAAAACTACCTATATCCGGAAGTATTTGTAAATAATATTATTAATAATTTCAAATATACCACGTAATAATTTTACACATGCATTATTTATCTTTGATTGGTTAACTCATTTTTGAAAATTCACCCATTCTTATCACCTCACTTACCACTTGGCCTGAGTCTAATACTGTTTACTATTTTCGAATGACTATTTTCCGCTTGTCCTGAGTCCTATACTGTTTACTATTTTCGAAAGTCTCCATACATATTATGTATCGTTCAATTGTATTCATTCCCACTCGCATTGACGAAGTGAGGTGAAATGCTCGCCCACTCGCTTTGACGAAGTGAGGTGAAATGCACAGTCACTAGTTTATCTTACACGTGGTGCTATTCTTGTGATTTCATATTACAGTTCGAGGAGGTATTGTTTTTCAGCTTTGTATAATTCAATTGATTTATTTTTCTCCTTCCACTAGCCAGTAGACAGTTCCAATGGTGTCTATAGTTAAATACTATCGCCATTGTCAGAAACTGGCTATTCTATCGGTTTTAATTCGAATTGTATGGCTGTCCTGATGAGAATGCAATTTCGAACTAACCGCCATTTTTTGTGTAGTTTCAATTGATTGTTCTCTATTCTTAATCTCTTATCTTGAGCTGATTATTATTGCCTATTCTCATTTTTGCCGAGTTTTATTTTTATTTACTTTTATATACTTTTAATTGTGATTTTTGAATCCTAATATTCTTCTCATCCCCCTTTCCATTGTAGTGATATGTTACCTTCTATCTTTATCCTTAGTCTTGGCTTATAGTTACTCATTTGTAACAGATATGCTAGAGATGGGTTTTTTTGTACATACAGTAGTTTATGCATAATTTTCGATTAAAATCCTTCAATTTTTATTTATATATATATATATATATATATATATATATATTATCATCCAGGTATTCTTGTTTCCTTTATAAGTGTTCTACCTTTATGTGTGTTGTCCAAGTAGAAATAGTTTATAGATATAATCCATCTATTGCTTTAGAAACATACATATTTTGTGTTCATTTTGATTAAATACTTGGACCAGACGAAGAGTTTTTTCGAAATGAACGATTCAATTAATTAGGCCTAGTCCTTGTCCACGTATATAGCATTGGTGCTTGGAATTTATTTGTTTTTCTATTATCGATTCCATAACTTTGATGTTTGTTGATTATATTCGACTTTATGACTCAAAATTTGCATTTTTTTTCCATTTGCTTGGTGATTCCCTATTTAATACTTCTTTTTATTATGTAGGTTTTATTTTAAGTTGGGATTTTTTAGTTGCAGCTTCTCTCTGTTTTATCATTGGAATTTCAAATTATTATTATTATTATATATATATATATATATATATATATATATATATATATATATATATATATATATATATATATATATATATATATATACATATATATATATGTGTGTGTGTATATATGTATATATAATAATAATAATAATAATAATAATATATATATATATATATGTATATATAATAATAATAATAATAATAATATATATATATATATATGTATATATAATAATAATAATAATAATAATATATATATATATATATATATATATATATATGTATATATAATAATAATAATAATAATAATGAAAATAATATATATATGTTTGACAGATGGAATAATAACCCATACCAAGTAATGGCAAAACATTAAAACAATAACATCACCATTTTGGTTAAACCACAGCTACCTTCCCGGAAAAAAAATTAACAGCACTAGGCTTAATTTGGAAGTTAATTTAGATTAGACTCATTGTCAGGTCTGTGCATCTAACCTATTAGCCCAAACAAATGCTTGTTTCAGATATGGCAACAGTAAGTTACTATAAATACTATAGCGCAGACTACAAGCATTAATAGAAGGAGAAAATTGAAAATTATTAAGAAATGTGGTTTTATCATAAAGTTTTACCGTGAGCCATGGGGCAGGAATCCTGAATACACGTACTGTGCAGGTGAATAGTTGAGATTGAATGAAAGAAAGTTGAGATGCGTCAGGGAGAAGGAAAATAAAATAAACCATGGAATCCGATGAGAACAAATAGTTGAAGGAACCTCCTCTGAAACCCAATCACGGAGTTAGAGTTGGGGGCAGAACAGTCATAATTAAGATGAGGTAAACAGGATGAACAGAAATCATAGATTAAAAATCTTTCTCTAGGAGGCACAGGAAAAATGAATAAACCAGTATGCCACTAACACCATTAAAAAGGGGCTCAAATTGTTGTTACAAACAGGCTCAAATTATATGTTTTCAGCGAAAATAATTTTCAAAATATTAAATATTTATGAACCGTATTTACTAATTCTTATTTTTCAATTTTTTTTTTGTTTATTTTATTATTTTCCATTTTTATATAATCCTATAATTAATAATAATAATTAATGGGATTTTTTTTAATTAAATAAATTAGTAGCCACCATAATTGGGAATATTGTCCTGGATGATATCGAGTGGTAGTTAATACACTGATTTGATAATGTTAATGACAAATTTGAGGGGGGGGGGATACGCATTATTAGTTGCAGTATTTAATAATTCTTTAAAATGTGCTAATTTATAATTGTCATCACAAATTTTATTTATTTTAAAAACCTGGTTTAATATAATATTTCTAAATACTGATTTATGCAAACTAGATTTAAAATATTGAATTTTAGAAGTATTAAAATTAAAATCTAGTCTTTTATCGTATAAATTTAGAATTATTGTTGCTTACATTTAATTATAAATTATTAGGATAAAAGTTAAATACAATAGGATTATTATTATGGGATACACGTAATATATCATCTAAATAACTATACATAAGCATATCGCAAACCGTGATTATAGTTTTTTTCATAGAATTATAAATATAGATTAGCGAATAATGATAAGGCACACCCCGCTGGTGGTTTAACAAACTGGTGCTTAAAAAAGAGAACTACCATGTTGAATATAATTTTCATAGTGAGTAAAATTAAGACATTTTTACATTCCTTATATACATATTATTATGTATAAGAAAAGTATTGTGAAGGGGTCGAAAATTCGAAGTCGAGTTTTCGACGGGAGAGCAAGTTTCAAGCATCCCCGAACACGAATCGAGCGTTTTGAAGGTAAGTCTGTGGACATAATATCTCACGAACGAATGAAGCAATTCAAACGAAATTTTACACAAAAATTACAATCAGTGAATACTGGAAGCCTATTATTTTTAAACGCAATAGAACGTGCAGAACCCGCCTCCTCCTCCAAATTTTGAAATGCAATTTTGAAAAAATCATCAAAAAATCAAAACTTTTAATAGAGTTACGTAAATAACCATTTCTTATGAAATTTTTTCTTAGCAAACGATTAACCCAAATTTTAGAACGCTAACATGAACCCTACTTGAAATATTGCACATTTTTCAAATAAATTTATCCAAAAATCATATAAAATTAAAAAAAAGTATTAACTATTGTTGTTGTTGAAACCCAGACCGTCCGACCTACCAGAAAGGTATAAGGTAACTGTTTGGACGGTCGGGAAGTGCCACCCAATTTAGACCGGAACCCAGTGGGGGAGGCATCCACAGGGACCGTATCCTCCTTCCCCTACCACCAACCTCTCGGAAGAACTTACGGACCCACATCATAAGGCATGGCTTCATGCTTGTCTTATGTCCGATTTTATGACGACAATTCGGGTTCGGGGCATTTGCTAATTCATATGTGGGCGTCCGAGAGTGTGCCATGGCCAAGTAGCTAGCTATAATCGTGACTAAGAAGTGTTCACAATAGCTTTTCCGCCAACTTTTTTGGCAATATGAAGGCAATTGCCTCTTCTTTCTTTGCAATTTTACCATGTATTGTGTTTTATGAAGTTAGCAGCTATACAGCGCAATTTTATGAAAAATACTATTTATATTTTTGCATTTATAGATAGGGGCCCGTGAAGGTGCCTGGAGAAAATATTATTACACAATAATTTTTGCAAATGAATTTATAATAAAAATTCTTTATGATACAATATAGCATATTTTGTGCAATGATAAAATTACAAACTTAGAATAGATAGAAAGCAAACTCAAGTCTTTTGAAATAATAAAAAAAAAAAATTGTAGAAAATGAGCACGTGATACGTTAAGGAACTTGTTCTATTTCTCTGATTCCACATTTGTCGCAAAAAAGTGAAAAAAAAAAAAAAAAAAAAAAAAAGACGTGAGGCCCGTAGCGTACAAGGAAGATGCCCTGTATACTATCCCATCAACAAGGGATCAGAAAACTAGATGAGGAAACAATAAATACTTCTCATAAATTGCCGGATTTTGAAGGGAGGGGAAGAACCTTTACAAAGCACCAGTTCCCAACAAAGAGGTTCCCAACAAAGAGATTCCCTCCAGACCCAACAAACTTTGGTTCTCAAGGCAATAAAAATAATTGTTTGTTATTTAGCTTCTGAAATTTGCAAGCATTGAACTGATAAAATAAACACCTTTACAACAACACAAAAAATAATAATAATAAGATTTAACCGCAGAGAGTGAGCACTGTTTCATGGTCATATCTTTGTCTAGAGGGGCTTTTTCACTCTCATACAAATGAGATAAGATCTTATGGGAACGGTCAGTCGTCCCAAAGCACATCAGGGTGTCCAGTCTACGGACTCTCTTTTGCAGTTCGTGAGAACATTCTGGATATTTTAGATGGCCATATATTCAGCTCTCAAGTCTTGTAGTAGATGCAGAATGCTAAAAGCAGAATGTTGTATATCATCCTGGAAACCAAGGGGACATCCTTGAAAGACCTTTTATCTAACAGAATGTCCCTACGCAAGGGTCTTGTGAGTAATAGGTACTCTGAAAACGAAGTTGTTCAGTTTGTGTTGATGGGTAAGATCTCAGCATAAGGGGATGAAGGAAGTTCTTTTATTTGTCAGTAATATTTTATCCCTCATATAAATTCTTCAATTAACGATTTGTAATTAAGAAAATTGTTTAGTACAGGGGGCTGATATTAAGGCATGTTTAAATTAATTCTTATATTTTTTCAACATTATTTTTAATTGCTTTAAAGTCTTGATCGTAGAATGAACGTTACTTATTTTATCAGAATTTGATATAGTTTTGTAAAATTATTCTTGTAAAATAGTTGTATATTTAAAATTTGTATAAAACTTTTGGAAGGATTTACTCATTAAAAATATCCCAAAAACATATAAACCAATATTAAAAAATCTGATGTGGGCAGCACATGACTTTCCCTGCAAACTTATATCCACGTTCTATTTATTTCAATTAAATTTAATTCACTTTTATTCAATTTTCGTTCTCATTCGGTAACCGGGCTTATTTTGAAAGGTGGCGTAGGGAAAGTACGAAAAACTAAAATATCTCGAGAACGGCTAGTCCTAGTGTAATGGGGTTGGTCTTATTCTTTTCGTCGTTAAACATTACGTATTAAACGGGCATTTAATGGATATATCTTAGTATACCTAGTTCTTTAGTTTAGATTTTGAAGATTTTTGCGGGCCGTTTTGCAAAAAAAGGCAGGTTATTTTTTTCCGAATCGTACCAAAATCTAATCAGCACCAGAGTGACCTATACGTGACTCATCTACCGAATTTTGTGAAATTCGGTCCATTAGTTTTTCAGCTAGAGTGGATACAAGCTTTTGCGGGCCATTTCGCAAAAAAAGGCGGGTTCTTTTATTCCGAATCGTATCCAAAACTAATCAGCACTAGCCCCGCTCACAAGTGACTTACCTACCAAATTTTGTGAAATTCGGTCCATTAGTTTTTTAGTTACAGTGGATACAAAATCTGCACAGACAGACAGACACACAGACAGACAGACAGACACACAGACAGACACACAGACAGACACACGCACAGACGTCACGCTAAAAATGGTTTTTTCGTATTCTAGAGGTCTCGAAACGTGTAGATCCGTCGAAAACTCGAGTTGTGATTTTCGGTATGATTCCAATACTTTCCCTATACATTACCATGTATTGCAGGGAAAGTAAAAATTCAACAATATCTGAGAGTATAATATCTCTCTAACAAAATGAAATAATCAAACAAAATGTCTTATGATTATTTTATCGCCTAAACATTACAATCCTATAGATTTTCAGTAAGGTTTTCAAATATTTTTTCATAAAACTGAAAAGACACAAAATAATAATGTTACCATTATATGTACAGAAATAGCTATTTAATATTGAATTTTTTTTTTTAGTTTAAAAGCAAATGACATCATTTATAGGATGTACAGTCGTCCAGATATTGAATTTTTAACACTTTACAGCATAGTTGAAAAGTGTTTATGACTTTGTTCATTCTGTCTATCTGTCTGTCTGTCTGTCTATCGGTCCGTTAGCACGATAACTGCCGTAACAATGACTTTATCAAAATGAAATTTTAGTATGTTTTTCAGACGGTCTGTGGGACCTATGGGAATATAATTAAATAATATCACCCAATTAGTTTTTTATTGAACCCGGGTTGAAAAAATGAAATACATTGAACCCTATGGGACCTAATTTTTCAAACATTTTTTAAGCAAATTTAAAATTCACAAATTGCTTCGAAATTTTTAGGAAATATTCACATTATCCCATAAAATATATAAAAAAATTTCAGTAAAATATGTTAAGTAGTTTTTTAATTAGAAATTATTTAATATAGGGAAAAAAACAAATTCAATTAAATTCTGACTTTTGGGATATCCTCCAGAAAGAAACAAGAAAGATCAATCATGCTTAAAGCATTGATTATGAAACCCTTTCCAACTTCAATGCAATTTTATTTAAACAAGTCGAAAATACAATACATTCCTTGGTAATATTTTAAAACTTATCACAATACTACATTAATTTATTATATTTGAAAACTTAAACCTTCATTGAAAAAAATGAACTTCATTCAAATGACGGCATTGAAATATAAATTGCCTGGTTTAAATATCTCTAAAATGCGATACATTCCACGGTAATATTTTTAAAACTATCATAATACTGCGATTATTTATTATATTTGAAAACTTCATCGAAAACAACTAAAATTAATTCAAATGACGTCATAGAAAAAATAACACGCCTGAATCTCTCTATAAAAACAGAATTTCATTCATAACTTTCTCCCATTCATTTCATTCATCACAATACTATAATAATTTATTTTATTTAAAAATTAAGACCATGGAGCTACAAGTAATTAAACTCTATGCTTTAAACTTCATCAAAAAAAATCGTCCTTCTCTTTATAAAATCAATGAATTCATATCAGCCGTGCAGACTCCATGGACAAAATTATTTTGTGTTAAAGAAATACAGCAATTCTAGTACAACTCATTCTACATATTTTGCTGTTTACATTTTACATAAGGGAAAAATAGGCTTCGTTGTAGAAATAATCAAATTTGGATAACCATTTAAACTCAAATATATTGTATTTACGTTGTTTCAGTATGTAGATGCACAGAATTTAAGCAAAAATAAAGTAGTTGTAAGACGGATACAACACTCAATATGAATTAAAAAGAACTTTAAAACAAGATGGATGCCATATATCATTTTGAAGTGGGTCATGTGATTGTTTCATATCGTGATCACGTGATCGTTTCATATCATGGTCACGTGATCGTTTCATATGAGAGGTGTAATTATTATTTTAATTTTTATTTAAAAAACTATTCAATATATTTCGCTGAATTTTTTTTTTTTATATATTTTATGGAACAATTTGTATATTACCTATAATTTTCGAAGCAATTTGTGAATCTTAAATCCGCTTAAAAAATGTTTGAAAAATTAGGTCCCATAGGGCTGAATGTATTTCATTTTTTCAACCCGGGTTCAATCCAAAACTAATTGGGTGATATTATTCATTTATATTCCCATAGGTCCTACAGACCGTCTGAACAACATACTAAAATTTCATTTTGATTAAGTCATTTTTACGGCAGTTATCGTGCTAACGGACAGACAGACAGACAGAATGAACAAAGTCATAAACACTTTTCAACTTTGTTGTAAAGTGTTAAAAAGAGATATATTATATAATAAATATCTTTCCAAGAGTTTATTCATTTTGTATATAAGAGAGGCTTCACATTTTAAAATAAATTTGGTAGATAACAATTTTTCAAATTTTTTTTTAATTTTATATAACTCTTCATGATATACTTATTTGATGACATTTTTAATGCACTTTCCTACGTCCTAGAGAGTTAAAATTTGGTACAAAGCTTAAAATTGTTGAATATTTTATTCTACAAAAATTTGGTGGATCTTTAAATATAGATCATACATTTTTTTTTTTTTTCGAAATGGCCTGCAAATAATCCCCGTTCACTTCTGTAAATCATTGTTGTAATATTGTTAAAAATTCTGATGTGGACAGCACATGTCTTTCCCTGCAGACTCATATTCACTTTCTCTTTATTTCTTCAATAATAATTTGAGTTTATCTGCACAAAATAGCAGCCATAAGTATTTTAAATGACATTGAATTTGCACGTTAAACTTAAATTTGGTTCTCATTTGATAGCTGGACTTATTGTAAAATGTGACGTAGCGAAAACGCGAAAAAACTAGAATATCTCAAGAACGGCTAGTCTTAGAGTAATGGGGTTAGTCTTATTATTTTTGTTGTCAAAAATCACGTATAAAATAGGAATTTAATTGATATAATTGAGCACACGTAGTCCATTATTTTTATATTTAACAATTTTTCGGGCTATTTCGCAAAAATAGCCCATTCCTTTTTCCCGAATCGTACTAGAATAACCTACAAATGATTTATGTACCAAATTTTGTTTAATTTGGTATATAAACCACTTGTAGGTCATTGAAATATTATACACCAAAATTTGTTAAATTTGTTCCATTAGTTTTTAGCTAGAGTGGATAAAGGCAATTTCCGTCGGCCATTTTGCAAAGAAGGCAGATTCTTTTATTACGAATCGTACTATAATCTAATGAACATCAGGATTTCCCACAAAAATCATACCTACCAAATTTTATGAAATTCGGTCCATTAGTTTTTCAATTTGGGTGGATGTAATATCCTCACAGACACACAGAAACATACACAGATACACTCTTACACACGCAGACGTCTTCCTAAAAATAGTTTTTTCGTGTTCTAGAAGTCCCAAATCGTGTAGATCCTTCGAAAATTCGATTTCCGATCTTCGGCACGATTCCAATACTTTGAATACATACACACACACACATATATTATCTGCATATCTGTGTATTATCTGTGTCTCTAAATTCCGTGCCTATGCAATTACAATAGTTGTGATTTTAAATGATCCCTAAACTTTTATTATTTCTTCAACAAAGCCTAATTTTAACTTATGCGGAATGCAAATATCTGAAGCGATTGTAAGGTGAGTTACATAAGAATTGCTGAATTTTTTTCACACAAAATTATTTAGCTCTGGAGTCTGGAATACAAGTTATATGAATGAAATTTTCATTGATTTTGCATAGAGAATCAGATGATTTATATTTCGATACAGTTTTAAATATTTAAGTATAATAAATTACTGTAGTACTGTGATAATGTAAAAGATATCACCACTGAATGTATCACATTTTTAAAATCTTTAAATGAAATTGCATTTCAGTTGGAAAGTGTTTCATAATCAATGCTTATGCATGATTGATCTTTCTTGTTTTTTATATGTGTTAAAAAATTATATAAAAAATTAAACATAATATTTATTATCAACTGGGTGGATACTTTAAGTACTTTTAACCGGAAATAAATTGAAAATGTATTTAGGATTTATCACAAACCGCGTTTGAGATATTAGAAAATTTACTTTTCTCACAACGAGGATAATATCTCTCAAGAGAATTAAACGATTTCCATGTGATTAGGTATATACTTATTTTAATATGTGTCAACATAAGGTCATTTATTTTCAGCGAATTCGCGTCATAAGGAAGTTCTAATCTTTTATTTTTTTATGGATATCAAAATATTCATTTGCTGGTAAAGTTTTGGGATAGATACATCAGATGTTTTAGTTATTGGGTCTGTGGATAATTTTTTCGTTCTCTGAGAACTAAATAAAACAATTAAAATTTGCAGAAAAGTTGTAGTTTCTTCCAAATTATCAAATAACTCATAATAGTTGTAGAAATTTTTACAGCTGATGTATTGTTGAACATAAAATTAAAAATAGTTAAGGAGGATAAGTCTCAGATACCTGTCCTACTACAAAATTAATCATATCAGAAGATCGTAGGATGCAAATAGGACATTTTTCTTCTCCGGTTGAACATTTCTGCACTACTAGAACAAATTGCCCGCTATTGCCCAGGTCCTAAATAAGCTCCCGCTACTTAAATAATACATTTACAAATAAAACCACTTAATTTCCATATCAACTTCAAACCGTCCCAATTTCCAACTCATTTTCTCCTTTCGTTTCGCAACCGTGAAAAACAGGAAAATAGAATAAATAAATAAAAGAAATAAAATGGAATCCTTTCTTAGGAGAGAAAACGTGGCTTAAACCACACCGTGAGTTCCAAGGCTTTGACGGTCATGCGCTCAAACGTCCACCAGGGAGAAAAAAAGATATGCACTTCAATAACGGTACCTAAAATTTTAATTTTTATGTGTTTGCATGAAAATTTACAAAAACTAAAATAATGTAGTAATTATAAAAAAAATTCGTTAGATTACGAAGATATACATACACACATATTTAAGTATCAAATATCTAAAATATGTACTATGTACGCATTTCGATGTATTTAAAATAAATAAATAAATATAAGAAATTGTTCTACGCGTTCGGTTCGGTTCAAACATCATTAGAAAGAGCGTTATTCGATCTTTCCGATGGTGTAAAAATAGAAACTCTGTGACAAAATTTTCGATCGCTAAAGAACCGATTTGCGTGAAAATCGTGCTTCGATATAAAATAACTAGAAAACTAATACAAAAAAAGAAATTCGTAGAGTCGTATTTGCCCGGGTCCTGAGGTGCCTCGATGCCAAAAATTTTTCGTACCTCTATGGTGTGCTGAAATAGAAGGATCCAAATCCAAACTACTATTACCTACTTTACAAAAATCGTTTATCGCAAAAACCGGAAACTTTGCATACGAAAAATTGATTAATACACAAAATCAGGGTGTTTTATCCTGCTTGTGTTAAAAGAGTGACAATAGGAATGGAAGTTGATCAAATAATGACATTGTACGATATTTTGGATAGATCTTTTTTTTTTTTTCTTTATTGATGAATATACATTTACTTTTTCGTTTCATTAAGTGCTTGTTATTTCTGCTGTATTTTACTATTTTGTAACTAGAGAATGCAATTTTAAATTAATTAAAAATATTAAGCAAAAATTATTCTACTATATATATATATATATATATATATATATATATATATATATATATATATATATATATATATATATGTATATATATACACATATATATACATATATATATATATACATATTTATATATATATATATATATGTGTGTGTGTGTGTGTGTAAAAAAAATTGAAATTTTTAATCGAAAACTATGCATAAACTATGGTAAGTACAAAAAAAATACCATATAAATATATTTAAATCCGATTCAAACATAACTTCTTGAAATTAAATAATAGTATTGGATTGCTGTTTGGTGGTGCCATCTGTAGAGCAAAGAAATATAAAATTTTAACGTAAATAATGAAACTATTTATTAAATAACTATATGTAAGATTTGCTGTGAGCAATACTTATAAAATAAGTTTAACTGTACACAATTTAAACTGTAGTTATAAAAATTGGAATATATGACGATAGATCAGATCAGTAAATTCAAAAGCCGAACAACGAGTGATTACATTTATCGTACAAGCAAATGTATTTTTCATTTAATTTAATAACAATTCTCAGCATTCAAATTGTCTAAGCAGATATATCTTTCACAAAATATATTCAAAGAAAGTTATAAAGGAATTCTAGACACACATATTAGAGTTTATAAAAATTTAAATTATACACTATATTTTATTTCTTATCTTTTGCTAACTGACACACAGAAAATAAGTTGTCAGCGAAAATCTTCCCAAACTTACGAGCGATAATACAACATTAATACAATACTTAAGGTTTGATTTATAATAAAATTTATGTTTTAATGACACTTATGTATTGAGAATCAAATATCGATATATGTATTTTAAAAGACCGTCTAAAGTTTGTGGCGCCATCTTGTTATAGATATATAATAAATATTATTTTCTCACAAGCAACATTTATATTGATCCTGGATAAAATGTTTTATTTATTTATTTATTTATTTTCAATTTGAATGTTTTCTTCTGGAATGTGCAACAAACTAGTAACTAAAATCCTAATTGGAATAAAAATCCTATCCAATGAAAAGGTATGGTAGTTCTAGGGGTAGAGATCTGCGCAGGCTTCTTCATATCTGACACACGAAAGCCCAGGTCAGATTTCTCTTTGATGGCTTCGGGCCAGCTCGGGCTCCGACTCAGCTTTCAGAACATCGAGTCGGATGAATTGGAAGCAGTAGCGTCCTGAAATTTTCTGAGGGTCCAAGCGAATTTTCATTAAAAGGTGTCATCTCAACAATAAATTCAGCAAAACGTCACACATCCGAAAATTAGCAATCCGAAATATCGATTATCCGACAAATTAATTTTGTTTTTTTCCAAGTTTTAAATAATAATAATAATAATAATAATAATAATAAAATACAGCTTCATCACTTCTGCGTTCGTCTTTTCACTTATGGAATGTAATTTTGCCCCCCCCCCCCCCCCACACCCCCACACCCCGAGTCAACAATATCTTTGAGGTCTTTGTATGATATAAAATACTACCTTGCCGCAATGCGTAATCCGATTCTGGTTATATAAGAAAGCGCAGCATGGGGGAGTTACAGTTTTATCTCAATATGCTCAACTACAATTATTTAAATAAGTTGTAGCCAAAGCGCTATAAAGAACACTATAAACGGATACACAAATGCCCAGTAATAAAATGAAGAATTATATAAAATACCAAGAAAACATTGTATTAGGTATAATGTATAAAGGATTAATGAGTCCAATAAAAATAATGTACAGCATTCTGAAACCCTCTGCAAATATGAGGTCCCAAGCGATCGCTTGGACTGCTTGGCCCTCGGCGCAGTGCTAGGAAAATGTATAAATAAAAAATTTAATAGCGTGAATAAAATTATTTTATTCACTTTGGCTAAAGTTAATTGTTAAACAGAACCAACTTTACCGTCATCCCTATCACAAAAATTGCACAAATTAGTTTTTTAACATATTTGGATAAGCATCTTTAGGGCCTACACTTATGGGTCTTATTCTATTTTGTTTAAACTTCGCCTGAACTTCGCTTGAGCGGAGTTCAGGTTTTGTATTTTAAAATATTTTCGATCTCGGACCGAGTTTGGACACAGATTTTTTATTGTCCCCCACCCCTTGGACATCGAAATTGTTTTAAAGCCTTTTTAGACCTTCCAGAAGTCCTCCCCCTCCCT
Source organism: Amaurobius ferox (assembly GCA_951213105.1). Lineage (NCBI taxonomy): Eukaryota > Metazoa > Arthropoda > Arachnida > Araneae > Amaurobiidae > Amaurobius > Amaurobius ferox. The sequence continues at coordinate 67,091,208 of OX578133.1, read as the reverse complement.
GTAGCCAAGAAGGCTGAAAGACGGAAAATAATCTAATGGAGACGGACTTTCGAATTCTCTCTCCCTCGGAGCAGACATATAAATAAATAGTAGACTGACACAAAAAGTTCTTCCAGACCATTTAGAAACACCTAGTAGGCTGAAAATTTGAACACTTACAGTATCGACCATGGGACAGGACCTAATTGGTCCAATTTTTGATTAAGACAGCTATTTTCGATACTAAGCACCTTACAATGTTAAACAAAATAGAACTAAAAATACTGCAACTAATTTTTTTTTTTTAGAGTGTTAATTTCCCTGTCTTTGACAGCCCTAAATATTAGTTGTTGATTTTTTAATATACTAAACAAATTGCTAACTTCCGTATAATATACAACAACACAAATTACCAATATACAATAACACAAATTACCAGTATACAATAACACAAATTACCTATATACAATAACGCAAATTACCAATATACAATAACACAAATTACCAATATACAATAACACAAATGCCCAAATTGTTCCATATAACACAAATTGTTTCATATTTCATCATTACAGTTTTTATACTTGTTCAGTTTTCATTACAGGTACATTATTGTGTACACTTAATATATTTATACATTTTCTTAGATACTGAATCAGATTAGATAATGATATCATTTTCTGGGATAATGAAATTTTATCTAAACTTCTATAGCTGATTAGATAAAAGAGTTTGACGTTTTCGTTTATGTTGGATCTCCTGTTTCATGTTTTAAATTCCTTTGGGATGCGAATTGTGGCATAATCAGGGAATTTTATTTTATTAGCGTTCAAATTTATTCCAGCTTTGTAGTGTAATTTTGGATTTGTAAAATCAAAAAATATTCATTTAGATTAATTTTGGTTATCATTTTTATTTCCTTTTAATCTAAATTGTACCTGTTATCTTTTGATTTAGTTTAAAATGTTGACTGGGTGAATCGTATTGTATAGAATCACATGAGCAATGATTTTTAATGATCTTTATTTGGTTTTTTTTTTTCTTTTTTTTTTCCCGTGTATTTGTTTGCCTGTTTGTCTTATATAGGGTTCCTAGGAAAGTATTTAGACTTCACAATAACTTGGTAAGGAAATGTCCATGAGTGTATACGTTAAGTTTACCTATAGTAAAGTGACCATGTACTATCGAATAAAAATTATTGAAGCACCCCTAGTACAGAATTTGAAAATTTAGGAGGATAACGGACACAGCAACAAAACGAAATAGAAAAAAAAAATGTCAGCTAGAAAGTTACAGAGTATTGTCTAATCGACTAAAACTGTTACAAAAGGTATTTATTTGCAGATGGGATAGCCCAGTGTTTAAGGTCCAGGGATTGCACTCGGAGGACCCGAGTTCGACTTCCGACTCTACCCAAACTATCCTCGTGTTTACGCGGAGTACGGGCACGTTAAATCTGTGGGATCAAAGGTCCTTCCATGAGGTGAGTGCCAGGGGAAGGCGGATACGGCCCTTATAGAGTCGCCCCCACTGGGTTCCGGTTTACATTGGGTGGCACTGTCCCGGCCATCCAAACAGATACCTTAACCGGTTCGGGTAGGCCGAACGGTCTAGATCGAAAGAAAGATGGCCTTTATTTGACACAATATGGGGAGCAGATGTAGTATAATCTCTTTTTCATTTTTAGCGATTTTAGGTGAAATTCTAGCAATCCCTGCTATGATTTGGAGAACATTCCATTCTGGCAACTCTTTCTGCGTCTTTTGTCGCGCTTTTGTCGTCTTTTGAAGCCCTTTTCTTCCCTTTTGTCGCCAATGTAAAAATCGCAACATTCCAGTTACGTTTTCCGCGTTTTTTGCCGATCTTTAGTCGCCGATCTTTAGTGTGTTCTGTGGCTCACAGAACACAACATGAAAATCAGAAAATTTTCTGATTTTTAGATTGGCGACAAAAAGACGATTTTTGAGTTGATTATAAATGGCCGATAAAAGACACAGAAAACGTTGCCAGAATGGAATGTTGCGATTTTTACTTTGGCGACAAAAAAGTTACAAAAGACGACAAAAGACACTGAAAAGGTTTTCAGAATGGAATGTTCTCCAAATCATAGCAGGGATAGTGTGACAGGTATTTATATACTTTTTGTGCGTTCTTGAAACCAATTCCTGCTAATTAGGTAATGTTCTGCAACTTTGTAATTGGCTTATTTTCGTCTATCTCCCTTTGTCGCCCTTAATACTAAATTTTTTAATACTCCATTGCGACTCTGCAATTCGATCAACCATAGTCACTTTACTGTAGATAGACCTAACGTTGTTGTTGTTGAGACCCAGACCATCCGACCTACCAGAAAGGTGTAAGGTAACTGTTTGGACGGCTGGGAAGAGCCACCCAATTTAGACTGGAACCCAGTGCGAGAGGCATCCACAGGGACCGTACCCTCCTTCCCCTACCACCAATCTCTCAGAAGAACTTATGGACCCACTTGTTTAACGTGATCGTACTCCGCGTGAACACGGCAGCAGTTTTGGCAGCAGAGGGAATGGAACCCGGGCCTACCGAGTACAATTCCCGCGCGCTAACAACTGAGCTACCGCGCCCCAGATAGACCTAACGTGTACACTCATGGATCTTTACACTCATGAATCTTGAGATTTATTGGGGATACTTAAAGTCTCTTCTAGGAAACCTGTGTGTTTTAACACTCTAATTAGAGTTTGTCCTGTTGTTTTCTAATTAAATTTAACTTAGCTTAATTTAAAATTTAACATTGTGTTTAACATAGTAACTTGTATATTATTTTGCAGAAAAATATAACGGTAACATGTAATTGCAACGACCAGTTACTCCATTTAAGCAGCGAGTAACTGTACCCTCAGTTACTAATAAAGTATAAGTTTAACTTACTTGTTACATTTTGAGCGTAACTTTATCCAACGATGCAAAAAATAAAGTGAATGATCTTTAAATTAAGGAGTATTCCTAAATAATGCATGAAAGCATCTCTTTTTCTCTCATAGAATTAAATAGACGTTGACTAATTTTTAAGTACAGTTTAATTTGTCTTAAGTAATGTTTAAGTACAATTTAAACCATTTTTAAACACATATATCAAAGATTGGTACTAGAACGCATACCTCAAACAGGACAGCCCATACAAATTGTGGACCCGCTAACGAACATTTATCACAGGCTCCCTTCCATGGCAGATTGTCCCCTCCTTATAATCGCTCATATTATTAACCCCTCCTCCTCATAAAATCGCGAGCCCTGACGCCAACCCCCCCCCCCCCCCCTCCCACTATTCGAGTGGTACGAAGATATCCGCAAATATCCGTATTTAGGTTATCTACGGAGTGGCGCCCCCCCCCCACACACACACACACAGACACACACACCACCACCACCACCACCACCCACTATGGACTGCTCTGCCTGAAGACCAAATTCCAAAGCACTTATTCAAAGAGATGGAATACAAAATATTAAGAAATGTGCTTAAATATTGGGATTAAATAATCTTAATTTTAGCCTTTGTTGAAGAAAAGTTCAGTTGGATTTAAACTATGCAACAGCAAATAATGTACAACAACGCAGCAAGACATTTCTTTTCAGTTAAAAACGTTTAAGTGAAAATCATTTGCTTTGTTAATATCAGTAGTCAGCAGGGGCGTTTTTAACGCCTCGAATAAAATTGGCTATATTTTTGAAAAACAAGCAAACGTAAGTAGGATTTAATCATCTGCGTTATCTCATTCGCATTTCTTCAAATCAGAACTCAGACGATAAGATGATCTGTTTTCAGGGAAAAACAGAATTTGTACACTCTGAAACATTGCGATAAATGAGTCATTATTTTCTCTTATTTACATTAAGGACTACTCGTTCGGATAAAAATTTTGGAACTTTGCCCTTTTACGTGGTTATACATTTCCGAAATATTTATCAAATGCAAATACCCAAATCCCTAAAATCGATTTCATCCTGTTCCATTTTTCGAAAAAATGATATCTGTAGACGTCATTGTAACAAACTAAAAGAATTTCAATTTAATTTTGCTGATATCTCTAAATACGCTTTACAGACTACAAAGTATGTAAAACGACTTTAGAACAGATAACATGTCTTATTCAGCATATTTCTTTTAAATTCCTAAGATGTTTGATAGTTTGATTTACCGCTTAATTTGATAAAGCTTTTTTTTTTTTTTTTTTTTTTTTTTTTCATGTGTAACAGGGACGAAATTAGAGGAGGGCAACACTTGAGTAGGGAACAGGCTCCAGAGGGGATGGAACCCCTAAGATTTTAGCATCCAACCTTGTCTATAACTTAAACTCTGTTCAAATTTAGCTGTCTAATGCCATTCCCCATCCTTGACCAAATATATCATAACTATACGACTAAGATATGTTGCTATATGTTGCTAATATAAGCATTTCCACCATATAGTAACTACTTCCCCATCACATTTTTCTCTATAGAAGCCACAAAGATCGCAAAAAAAGCGCATATCCACGATCCGATACATTAAAATCTGCTCTAATTTATCAATGTATTTCAGATCCCTATCCTTGAACAAATGAAATAATAACTATACGACTAAGATATGTTTCTAATATAAGTATTTCCACCATAGTAACTGCATCCCCATAACATTTACCCTATAGAAACCACAAAGATCGCATAAAGACTGCATATCTCCAATCCGATTCCTTACACCCTGTTTTAATTCAACTATGTGATGCAGATCCTCATAATTGAACGAATATAATCATAACTATACGACTAAAATATGTTTCTAATATAAGCATTCCCACCAGTAACTGCTTCCCCGTCACGTTTGTTTCGTCTAGAAACTACAAAGATCGCATATAGACCGCATATACGACTACGTATTACGGCCTAAATACTCTTTTTGCCGTATGCTCAGGTATATAAACACATTTAATATGCCCTGATCTTTTGATACACATTAAATAAGCTCTTTAATATGTCCTAAATATGCTCTTTTGATACGCCATTAATAAGCTCATTTAATTCGCCCCAAATACGCATTTCACCCTCTGTGTGGGCGTAGCACGCTCTAAATATGCTCTTTTGATATACAAACTTTTTCGATTCATTAAAAAATTATTTCGATTAAATTCAACAGCATGTTTTCTAAATGAAAATTCTTGCAAACTAGTATCAGCTCATAGTACCAGCTCATAGTTCAAATAAATCCCTAAGCAGATAACGTCAATTTTGGTTAATTACCTCGCATAGACATACATGCCTTTCCACCAGCGTTCCAGATCTATGTTTCAGACACTTTGTTTTTAGGAGAAATTAAATCTTTTTGTAATGATTGTCAAACGTCAATGAGTGTAAAAAATATTTTAATTGATTGTACTAAATACAAACAGTTTCGTTTTAAACATTTCAAAGCGTACATTATCACTTTGGGGAATTTGATTGGAGAAAATCCTCATATGTGGCTCCACTTTTACCATGATATCTAACTGCACCTTTTATAAACTCTTAACCGTTGATCATCTGCTTTCCATTGTTGTGCACTTTTCATTGTCATGCTTCATTCCTCTCTTATCATCCTTTTAGATTATACACTTGTTCTAGTTTTTAATTTACTTAGGTTTTTAGTGTGATACCATATACATCTGGCGCAACTTATCCTCGCTGGACCTTGTGCCAAAAAACCCGGATCAACCAATGAACATAATTTTTCGATTGGATCATGAATCAGAATGAACATAATTAATCAGAATGAACAGAATTTTTCGATTGGAGCAGTGCGTTATATTCAAAGGAAGATCTGGTAAATTATGAAGATGGGATTGTCAGTCAATTTTTTTGTATTGCAATATGAAAATCGGGGACGTTTTAAGCGCCTGAAAGTATATATATTTAAACAATTCGTAAAAATTCCTCTGTCAATCGTATAGATTTTGTTCAAACTTTGTTTGAAAGAGAATTTTTCGATCTGGGTGGTGATAAGATAGCAACTCTATGATAACATTTTTGGTCGCTAGGGAACCGATTTGTGTGAAATCGATCTGACTCGTACTAAAACATAAAATAAATAAAAAAACTAATTCGAATTTTAAAAAAAAATCTGGTCTAGAAACATTGTTTCGTGTCCTGAAGTATCTGTGTACGAAATTTCACGGCCGTACGATGCTTAGATTTTCCGTTACAGACAGAAACAGGCGAACAGACAGATATCATCCTTTATTATTATAGACTACATACATCCGTAGCCTAATTCACAAATAATTTTATAATAATTTTGCGCATGTTTTGAAAGTTAGTTGGTATTGTTGCTTATGTAACATCCTTGATTGTTTTCCCATTTATGTTATCATAAGGCACTTTATATCGTAGTTTTAATCATTAAAAACTTTTTTTAATACTTTTACTATTATTTTTTCTCTAAGGTTTATATTTTCATCTTTTCTAATAGGCAACGATTTCCTTCCTTGGTGAAGTAACGCGAGTATTCATTAGCTGACTCCTTGCCTATGGTAGTGTGGTTTCTCCGTCTTTTCATCCCGAAGAAAAATGCTGTTTCTTGCCTCCGCGACCGGCTTATAATTTATAATCAACAATGCTGTTACTAACGAGCCTTTTTTATTTCAATTTTTAAATAGTGTCTAAATTGTATTACTTTTATTTATATTAATGTTCTGCCGAAGAATTTGATATGTCCGAATTGTTAAGAGTATTGCTCGTGCAAAAAGTAAGAAGCTCATGTTTTCACGATTGCAAAAGATATTCATTCAGCAGCGTCTATGTCAATAAGCGGCCCCCATTTCAGATGGGGCCCCCAATTTTCTCACTAATTAATTCACTCTGAAATTATTACAAACTAAATATGTTATTCGCTCTTCGCGCGCTTGCTATGGCTAGTGGTCATTAATGTGACACAAACACACTTAATCAAAATTCTTGATCAGTCTTAATGGTTGGTAGCAAAAGGGTTTCAAATTGTACATTTATTATTTTTAAAAGACAAGATGGTGTAAGTTTTTTTTAAACCCTCATTGTATCGTTATCCCTAATACGAACTTTCAAAATCTTCGGGTTTTTTTCGTTGATCTGGAAGCTGAGACGGATCGAATGAGACCAAATCCGAGAATTTAGCTATAGTGGAAGTGTTCGATCATTTTAAAAAGTGCGGTTTCATTTTTATTTTTATTTTTTTAATAATTATTCCTTTGCATTATCACCCCTAATTTGAATTTTCAAAATATTATATTTTTTTCGTTAATCTGAAAGCTGAGACGGATCGAATGAGACCAAAAACAGGACTCTGGCTAGGGTAGTATCCTTCAATAATTAAGCAAAGGTGGTTTTCAGTCTTTTGATTATTCCTTTGCACTGTCGCCCCTAATTCGAATTTTCAAAATTTTAGATTTTTCCTTTGATCTTGAAGCTGAGATGGATCGAATGACGCCACATCAAGATTCTAGATAATTCTGAAACATCCCCCCCCCCTCCCCCCGCCTCCGCCATCACTCAGTCAGTCAATCAATTCAGTGCATATTATACGTATTTTTACTCAATTATGTTAATACTTCTTTACCTATAATACCGGAAATAATAAAATGCAGAAACACTAAAATAGTTAAAAAGCAACTTCGACTTACAGAGCTTTAGACAGTGTTAGTGCGGATCCCACCATAAAATTAATATATATATTAAAAATTGCAGATGCTGTCAGAATTCTACTATCATAAATAGTACTTTATTAAGGTTTCTGGGTCCCTTGGGCTGTAAAACAAGGGAACCCTCATCGAATCTGGCAGGGGTCCCTTTTAATTGTTGATCTCAAGCCTTGAGCTGCAACCTATGTAGCCTCTATCTTGTAATAAAAGTATAGAAAAGAATAGATATTACTCATGATATATGAATTTGTGTTTTTAATATGATTTTAAAATTAGTTTTTCTTTTTTAAATAAGTTTTATTTAATGAAATAAATTTTATTAAATAGATATACGTAAAATAAAATATTGAATTGAAACACCCTCATAATTGGAAAGCACATATGAAATTATGTGGCATCAATGTGACGTCATCAAAAACTTAACAAGAAAGATCAATCATGCATAAAGCATTGATTATGAAACACTTTCCAACTTGAATGCAATTTTATTTAAACATCTATAAAATGCGATACATTCCTCAGTAATATTTCTAAAATTATCACAATACTACATTAATTTATTATATTTGAAAACTTAAAACTTCATCGAAAAAAATGAACTTCATTCAAACGACGGCATTGAAATATAAATTGCCTGATTTAAACATCTCGAAAACATTATTCGGTAATATTTTTAAAATTATCATAATACTGCAATAATTTATGATATTTGAAAACTTCATCGATAGCAAATGAAATTAATTCAAATGACGTCATCGAAATATAACACGTCTGGTTCTCTCTTTAAAAGTAACATTTCATTAATAAACTTTTTCCATCCATTTCATTCATCACAATACTATAATAATTTATTTTATTTAAAAACTAAAGACCATGGAGGTACAAGTAATTAAACTCTATGCTTAAAACTTCATCGAAAAAATCGTCTGCTTCTCTGTGTAAAATCAATTAATATTTTATTCATATCAGCTACGAGTATATTGCAGACTCCATGAGCTAAATAATTTTGCGTTAAAGAAATGCAGCAATTCTTATACATTTCATTCTACATCTTTTGGTATTTACATTCTCCATAAGTGAAAATTAGGCTTCTTTGTAGAAATAATCAAAGTTGGATGATCATTTAAACTTAAATATATTGTAATTGCTTTGTTTCAGTATGTAGTTGCAAAGAATTTAAGCAAAAATAAAGCGGTTTTAGGACGGATGCAACACTAAATATGAATTAAAAAGAACTTTAAAAATCACGATTTTGTCACAAGATGGATGCCATATTTTATTTTGAAGTGGGTCACGTGATCTCTTCATATAATGGTCATGTGATCTCTTCATATAAATGGTGTAATTATTATTTTAATTTTTATTTAAAAAAACTCCTGAATATATTTTGCTGAAATTTTTTTATATATTTTATGGGATAATTTGCATATTTCCTAAAACTTTCGAAGCAATTTGTGAATTTTAAATCCGCTTAAAGAATATTTGAAAAATTAGGTCTCATAGGGCTTAATGTATCTCATTTTTTCAACCCGGGTTCAATCCAAAACTAATTGGGTGATATTATTCATTTATATTCCCATAGGTTCCACAGACCGGAACAACATACTAAAATTTCATTTTGTTAAAGTCATTTTTACGGCAGTTATCGTACTAACGGACAGATAGACAGAATGAACAAAGTCATAATCACTTTTCAACTATGTTGTAAAGTGTTAAAAAGTAAATATCATGGAAGACACAAAATTTTATGTCATCATGGACCCCCCCCCCCCCCCCCCGCCTTAAAAAGATCCTCTTAGGTTTCCCGAGCTTCGAGGAGTAATCAAGTTCTAGCTCCCGAGCATATAAATCCCCCCCCCCCCCCGCCGTGCTTAGTTCAGGGCCTAACTGATAACAGGTCGCCTCGGGCTGGTCATGACCAAGGTTAATAGAATATATTAACATATATTATTATTATATATATAAGATATTCTACGGACCTTGGGTCGTGACCCTTTTTTATTGCTGATCCCGTGCCCTGAACTGCAGTCCATGTAGCCTTTCTCTTATGATGGAAGTATAGAACCAATAGATATTACTCAAGATATATGAATTTGTTTATCAAATTTGCTTTAAATTAATATTTTATTAAATGAATTTTATTTCATGTAATTGATTTTATTTATTAAATTTATGTAAAATAAAATATTGAATTAAAACACTCTCATAATCGCAAAGCACGTATGCAACATCAATGTGACGTCATCATGACTCAAATATTAGATATCATGGAGGGCATAAAATTTGATCACGTCATAGATGTACCCTTGTAGAAAGTTCCTCCTCTTAGATCTCCCGAAAGACTGCCCCCCCCCCCCCGCCTACAAAAATATTTTTAAGACTCCCGAGCATATAAATCCACCCGTGCTTGGTCTAGGGCCGCCCATACAAATTGTAGCCCCCTATAAACATATATCACGCCTTCCTCCATATTTCATTTCCCCCACCTTGTAATTCTTTCACGTCTTCTCCTTTGTCAAAAATAATTCGGTAGTCGTGTCCCTCCCCACACACACACATACACCACCACCACACACACACGCACTCGGATAGTGTATGCCCTTTATGACTTAGTTATATCGAAACTAGCGGCCTTCTTTGCATGATTTTTCAATAAATCAAAATAGCGAATAATTCGGAGTCGTGTTAATTTTTGCATAACGAGGCCGTTACAGCTACTTCCTATATTACATTCTGCTTGGAGGCTGTCCTTTATCTATTACTTTGATACCTTATGCAGTTTTCTCGCTATGTCTTATTGCTATAAGCGATATTATTTCTAATTGGATATGCAAGATACTAATCGCATTCTACCACTTTATTACTCTCTTTTTTTTTAATGTAATCTATTGTTCTTGTTAATTATTTATGCATATGCTATGTTCCAGCCTCCGGGTTGGCGGAAGTTTACCTGTTCCGGTTAGACAGGCCGTTTGGTGCTCATCCTATTCTACCTGCAGGTATAGGTTAAGGGAAGTGCAAAGGAAATGAACTTCCAAGCGCACTTACCTCTTTGTCAATGTCTGAAAAAAATGGATAGTCCATTCACGTATGAAGGAAAGTAAGGGATTGGAAAGTTAGGAAATGGGGTTGCTACATGAATTGGGAGATTGCCTAAAACCTCACCTTTGAAGGTGTGTCGGAAATGAAGTAAAAGTAAACGTGTTGGTTTTCATTTTTTTTTCTTTTTTTTTTTTTTCTTTTTTTACTTTTTATTTTATTTTATTTTTTTATTTATTTATTTTTTTTTCCCCAGGTAGAGGTCTTAATGTGTTGATATTTAGAATTTAACCCTATCTGGCAGTCAGGAACCGTCCAGACCCGAAGCGATTTTAAAATGTAGAATCCAAGGCCCGACCCGGAACGGAAGAATTTTGAGTCTCGAGTCTCGTCCCTCTTGGGCCTAAAACAATGTTTATCCAAATGTGTCAAAAACATGCATTTGTGCAACTTTTGTTCTCAGGTAAAAGTTATTGTTATAAAACATTTAATTTTACATGGTTTAAATCAGCAAAATAAATTATGCACCTTATTAAATTAAAAAAAAAAATTCAAACATTGAATACTTCCAGCTCGGCCCGACCCGAATTTTGTAAACGAAATCCAGTTCGGCTCGAAACTGCCTAAGAGGACTCCGGCCTGTGGGTCAAATGCCTATGCAGGCCTCTAGTTTTTGGACTACCTACAGCAGGACAAGTTTTGTTCAAAGTGCAGAAAAACGTCTCTTATTCAAAAAATAGAACTGGCTGTTTTTGTCGAATACTTGAACGGTACAATTATGTAAAGGAATTGCTGCTTTTTACCAAAAAAAGGGTCATGGAAAAAATCGATTTAGTATTCTGCACAATGAATATAGATAGCAACCACTTGGAGAATGCATATTTCTATACTTCTTGATAGCTGACATAAGAAAATTAGATGGCTACAATTTTTTCAAGGACGAGCCCCAATTATAAGATCAAAAGAAGCCTATACAATTCTGACCTGATGTAAAGGCTCATAATGCCCTTGAAACATACATATTTCACCCAGAATATATGATAATAATATATATGTCACCCTTGCTACTAAAAATATATATTAATAGTAATCTTTAAAATCAAATTTCTTACTGCAGGAGTTCAACTTTAGGCGTTATAAAAGAGTTGGGGATTCTTGAACCAAGCGAATGGCCTTCTGAAATTGATCATGGATTTGAAGGAAATTAAATAGAATCTCTGTGTTAACGTTTTACTTTATGTTTCACAAAATGTTTGAATGACTACAAGGATTGATTAACTAATAGTGGTCGTAACATGCCCACAAATTTGGAACATTTTAAAACTTGTTCCAAAAGAGCCTGCAGTTCTTCTAAAATCCGAGCGTGGTTCAACAGTATTAACTGAGAAAAGATCCCGTATTCTTGTCAAATATGTAAGAACTTTATTTTCTAATAAAACACACAGTTCATTATTAGAATTATGGAATGCAAAACATGTCCATGTGCGAACTAGGTTGAATTCTCATCGTTTTGCTTTTGACAAAAAACTAAAAGGGTAGTCATAGAAAAATACGAAATCGATTCTAAATATAGGAGTTTCTATGATTTTTCTGAATCGTATATTTTATGTTAATTTGAAGTTTTGGTTTCCTTTTATTACTTTTTTTATATTTTTAGTTTGTCTTTATTTTTTACATTTGAAACTTTTATTTAATAGTTATAAATAAATACTGAGCAAATATTTTAATCTTTGACATTTTATTTCTGCAAATGAAATATTTAATCGACGAGCGTTTCAGTACTATTATTCGGTACATCACTCACAGAGGTTAGTTCCACCAACATACCACGTATAAGAAAATTGCAGATATTAAAACTAAGCGTCTATTCTTTAATAAGGTTTGCATGTATAAACTGTCCACATTAACCTATAAATAATTGAAAATTTAAATAATTGTATCTGTTATAGGGACAAATTAAAAACAAAACTACAAACATTTATTTTACATATTAACTCACATAATTTACATATTGCTTCCTACATACTAAAAGATGATGTGTGGGTGTGCGCGCCCGCGAGCACGCGCGGTCTGTAGCGGAAAAGCTAAGCATTGTACGACCATGAAATTTGGTACAAAAGTACTTCAGAACCAGGGAAGGTGCACCTCGGCAAGAGTGTTTTAAAATTCGAATTAGTTTATGAGTTATTTTATACTTTCGTACGATTTTGAGCGATTTTCGCGATTTTCACAAAATTTGGTTCCTTAACGACCAAAAATATTATCACAGAATTTCCATCTTGAAACCTTCAGAAAGACTGAAGAAAGTTCTTTCCAACGATGTTTGAACCGAATCCGTAGGGGGCAATTCTTTCATATTTATTTTATTAAATACATCGGAATTTGCATTTTCAGGTTATTTAATACTTCTTTCACCGCATCAAAAAAGTAATATAAGCACAATTCTTTAGTTTTGCAGAACGCTGGGTGTATATCTTCACATTCTAACAAAAATATTTTGATTTATTACGTAATTAAATTTTTGGTAATTTTTTTAAGTAAACGCATAAAAGCCACAAACCAATTTTCCGTGCCTCCCAGCGTATCGGCTTTTATCCCATATGAGGCCCGTTATACGCGACAGCGCATGCGCTTAAAGTCTCTCCTAAAGAAAGGATTCCGTTTTGAATCTTTTATTTTGCTTTTTGCTTTGCGGACAGCGTACATGGAAATTTTGGCAGCTGTTTAGGTCTTAAAGATACGATATGAAATTGAGTAGTTTTATCTGTACGTGTATGTTTTATGTAATGGGAGCTTATTTACGACCTGGACAACGCGTGGTAAATCATTCTAACTAATATATAAAGGTAACATCCAAGTATAAAATTTGCATATTTTAGGAAAACGCCGTATTATGCAAGCTCCCGAAGAGAAAAAATAACTGAGATTGTTGATTGTCTTTTTTCCCCCCATGCTCTTTGTAAATTTCCTGATAAGATTTAAGTAAACTTTCTAAACCCTTACTTTACAGCATAGTTGAAAAATGCTTATGACGTTGTTCATTATGTCTCTCTGTCTGTCTGTCTGCCTGTCTGTCTGCCTGTCTGTCTGCCTGCCTGTCTGTCTATCCGTTCGCACAATAACTGCCGTAAAAATGACTTCATAAAAATGAAATTTTAGTATGTTGTTGAGACGATCTGTGGGACATATGGGAATGCAAATGAATAATATCACCCAATTAATTTTGGATGAAATACATTGAATGAAATACATTGAACCCTATGGGACCTAATTTTTTAAACATTTTTTAAGATAAGTTAAAATTCACAAATTGTTCGAAAATTTTAGGAAATATTCAAATTATCCCATAAAATATACGAAAAAAAATTTCAGCAAAATATGTTCGGTAGTTTTTTAAATAAAAATTAAAATAATAATTATACCCATATAATATGAAAAAACCACGTGACCCACTTCAAAATAAAATATGGCATCCATATTTTTCCCCCAATGTAAAAATCGTGATTTTTACAGTTCTTTTAAATTTATGTTTAGTGTTGCATTCGTCCTAAAACCGCTTTATTCTTGTGAATTTTCTGTGCATCAGTATTCTGTGCCAACGCAATTACAACATTTTTGATGATGTTTAAATGATCATAAAACTTTCACTATTTCTACAACGAAGCTTAATTTTAATGGATGCAGAATGTCAACAAGTGATTGTAAGAAGAGTTGTACAAGAATTGCTGAATTTGTTTTTTCATGCGAAATTATTTAACTCTGGAGTCTGGAATAAAAGTGTATGAATGAAATATTCACAGCTTTTACATAGAGAGCTAGACAATTTATATTTCGATGACGTCATTTGAATAAAGTTCACTTTCTTCGATGAAGTTTTAAGTCTTCAAATATAATAAATTTTTGTAGTTCTGTGATAATTTAAAATATATCAGCTCTGAATGTATCGCATTTTAGAGATGTTTAAATAAAATGACATTTCATTTGGAAAGTGTTTCATGATCACTGCTTTATAGAATTGATCTTTCTTGTTTGTTTGTTTTCTCAGAAAAAAGTCTAAATCTAAAACTTCCATTAGTTAATGAACTAGCTAATGAAAAAATTCCATTCAACGTTCCCAGACCTAAATCGGGCTTACCAGCTAATCTCCTCTTCTGTTTCATTTTCCGATTCACCTTCTTGAGTATCGGTAATCAATTCTTCCAACTTTTCTGACGGTAATTCTTCCGAATTGTTACCTGTGATCATTTCTTCCGAGTCCATCCTATTAATAAAGTCGAAAACTTCGCTTTCTACGATTTATGCGATAATAAAAATGTGATTCATTATCGCATTCATATTCGGAGTTCTGCATTCTCACAGCCTCTGACCGCAATTTCCGCCTACATGCATTAATTGCGGATAGTTTAATTTCGTCTAGGAATTCTTTGAAGTGCAGAAGACAGCAAGATATGTATTGAGTGCAATCCCCGACCCCTTTGAGAATTTAACGCTGAATTTATATCAGTCATCCTATATGAGTTCCATCTAAAGCCAATCTAGAGAAATAGACATTTCAAGAAAATATTTTGAACCGGAAGTGGAAAAGATCCGTAAGTGGAAATCCTTAGTAAAATCCCTAACCCCTTCCAGAATTCGATGCTGAATGTATATCAGTCATTATCGACTCTGTCTGTCGATTTCAGATTCCGAGAAATAGATGCTTCAAGGAAAATATAAAGTTTTGAATCAAAAGTAGCATCATCAAAACTGGAGGTGGAAATGCTAAGTGGGTTCCTTTACTCTCCCCTGCCTAAAATTTAATGCTGAATCGACAGCAGTTATTGTCTAAGCTCTAGCTATAACCAATCCGGAACACATATTTAGATGTTTCAAAGAGAAATGCTGAACCGGAAATGAAAAAACTAAAAATGAAAATTCGTAGTGAACCACCCTAACGCCTCCTCCAGAATTTCATGCAGAATCTATATCAGTTATGATCTAAGCTCGATCTACAGCTAATTTAGAGAAGTAGATGCTTCAAGTAAAATGAAAAATTTTAAACCGGAAAAGATAAATGAACCTAAAGCGGAGATCCTTAGTAAACCCCCCCTCAAAAATGTAATATTAAATCCATATCAGTCAGTATCAAACCCCTATTTATAGCAGATCCTGAGAAACAAAATTTTTCCAAAAAATTACGATCCAATTTAAAAAAAAAAAAAAAAAAAAAACTAATTATTTTGTTTGTCATAAATAATTTTATTTGCCGTATTCAAACATAATTAATACATGTTCCTATTATTTTGCCTACAATATATAATATATCTAAGGGGAAAGCATTGTGATGTAGGAGAAAACCTATTTTTGAATTTTGATGGATTTCCATGTTTTGAGCATTACTGAATACGCAGCAACCATTTTTTTCCATGTCTGTCTATTTGGAAGTCCATGGACACGATATCGCCCAGGTCAATTAAAAAAGTCTGATTTGGAAAACATATGACTATCACTATATAATGCAATGAATTTACTTCTTTCACAGTAAAAAAAAATATGTATATAAGATTGACCGTACAATATTATTTAACGTTGAATTGTGCATTTGGCGCTTTTCCGGATGACAACATGCAAAATTATATCGAAGTGCACAATTAAATTATGCTTCCCGCAACTCTCAATTGACAATTATCAGTATTGATAGCATCCGTAATAAGCAATAAAGTCCATTTATTAAAATATTTTAATAATGAATTCATCACTTTGGCGTCATTTTCCTTAACTTAGAGTCATGTTTGCAATTTTAACGATATTTACGTCAATCTGGGGCGAAATATCGTCAAGATGTCGTTATTTCGCGCTGCCAAAGTCGCCAAATTTATCGCCAAGCGTTACAGACAAATGGAGAGAAGAACATTTCTTATATATAAATGACTGGTGGCAAATTGTTAGGCGTTAAAATACAAAGCACAAAGTATCCTTTCTCGTGAATGGAACGAACTATAGATACACGAGAATGATGTTAACAAATTTATCGCATAATATTACATATGAAAAGTGAACATTATTTCATAAGAGTTAATACTTTATATATATATATATATGAATTTTGATAAATTTATTTGAAAAAAATACAATATCTCAAGAACGGTTCATACTACCGATCAAAAATTTATGTCAATCGTTTTCAAATGAAAAATTGCATAAAAAAATATTATTTACGTAATATTATTGAAGGTTCTGATTTTTTGATACTTTTTTTGAATTTCATTCCAAAATTTGGGAAGTCTTCCAAACAATCAATTGCATTTAAAATCAATACGCTTCCAGTTTTCATGGACTGTAATTTTTGTACCAAATTTCGATTGAAACGCTCCATTTGTTCGTAAGATTTGTTCTCCACGGACACACACACACACACACACACACACACACATTGACATCACCTCAAAACGATCGATTTGAGTTCATGAATATTTGAAAAGTGGTCTTCCGTCGAAAACTCGAATTCGAATTTTCAACCCCGACACAATACTTTCCCTATTCATTATACTACAATGTATATAGGGAAAGTAGAAATGAAACTTGATGAACGAAACTGGTGAAAAATAAATAAAACTTCAAAATTTCAAAAGAGTGGGACCATAAGAAAATCCTTAATTGTTTTGGCCTTTTTCTTTTGGATAACATTTTTTGCAGAACGTTAACGTATAATTAAATAAAACAAGATTATATACACATTTTCCAATGATACTATAAAAATTACTTCCATTGCATGGTATTCGTCTCAATCCATTTAACTGCTGAAATTCGATATTTTCTCGGTGCATTTATTCTTTACCAAACACACACACACAATAATTTATTTATATAATAAATATTTAATAAATTAGTTTAGGAAGTGTGAAAGTTTTGAGAAAAAAAATTACAGATATAAAAGACTAGGAAATATATCTGACCCAGAACTGCCACTACACCAATTGCCAAGTGAATCGTACACATGGAAGGTTTATACCTTGTAAAAAACCTTGCCGCCCCAACCCGGAATCTATTCCTGGATCTCCGAACTGGCCAATCGCCGCTCTACCGTTGAGCTACTGGGACGAAATAGCAAGCTCTTATCGTTGAATGGGCACTGCATTCTCCGCCTTCTAATGTCAGATTGGCGGACAACTGACAATCTAACTGACCACCTCGTGCTGTTTTTACCTCAAGTTAGCCTCCTGCTATTACTATTTTTATCCAGGTTAGTGTAGTGCGTGGTCGTTAACCTCTCAATTTGAAATCAGCGCTCCGTCTTCCAGAACCCACTGCATCCGTACTAGTCGTACTAGGGTCACTTTCAGACCTCTGACATCTTTTCACTAACCTACAGGGTTAATTTGTTCGGGAGCCATTGTAAAGAACCTTGCTACCCCAACCGGAAATCGAACCCTGGATCTTCGAACTGGCCAGCCGACGCTCTAATGGTGAGCTACTGCGAAATATCAAGCTCTTATCATGGAAGTAAGACTCTGCAAACTATATTCATGAATAAAAAAAATCTGTAATTATTTAGAGGACGAAAGGGTCGAGAATTTCAGACTTTTGTCCGACCCGACTCGATAGTACCAATGCCCGAATCCGAAAAAAAATGTTAATTTAATATCCAACGAGTCTTGAGATCCAACCCCCCCCCCCCCCCCATCCCCCGGTCCGATGAGGTGCTTATCTAAATGTATCAAAAATACGAATGTTTACAATTTTTGTGCTTGATGGAATTGTGGTAAAAATCGATTTCTGTATACATTCGTTTTCTCATGGTTAAAATTAACAAAATAATTTCATGCACTTAATTAAATTTAATATATTAAATTTTTAGATATTGAATATATTCGGCCACACCTAACCCGAATTTATAAAAACAAAGCTCAAGTCCGCCCCGAAATCAGTTAAACGAAATCCAACTGGACCTGGTCCACGAGTCGGGCCTGATACACATGAACTAGACCCGATCCTGTGCAGAACTTAATTTTAATTTTACTAGAACATTTATAAAACATTCTAACGTATTTGTATCTCTCCAGATCCTCCAGAAGCCACCCCCCCCCCCACCCCGGTGACCTGGAAGACTGAATGGTTGCATTCTTATAATACCAAAGAACTTAACTGAGCCAGAATTTCGATTCTCCCTCCTGGGGTGGAGAAAATCTTTATAGAACCTCCAGAAGCCCACCGTTGACCTTAAAGACTGAATATTTGCTCACTTAAAGTATCAAAAACGGAACAAAACATAATGTATCCGGATTTTCGATCCCTCTTAGGGACGGTAAAAATAGAGGGGAGAGTCTAAAATAGGATTTCTGGACCCTCTAGAAGCCCCCCCCCCCCTCCAGGTGACCTAGAAGACTGAATCTCCTGCACACTTTTAGAATCAAAAACGGAATAGAACCTAATGGAGTCAGAGGTTCGATCCCCCTGGGGACCGAGAAAATAAAGAAGAGTCGAAAATTATTTTCAGACCCTCCAGAAACACCCGGTGACATAGAAGACTGAATCTTTGCACTTTATAATATTGTCCATGAGATATAGCGTCATGGAGCCGGATTTTCAATTCTTTCCGGGAGGGGTGGAGGAAATACGGTTTTTATGTAAAGACTTTTCAGACCCTTCAGATGCTCCCCTATGACTTAAAGGGCTGAAACTCTGCACACTTATAATATCGATCTTTGGGCAAAACGTAACTGAGCCAATTTTCGATTAAGACGGCTATTTTCGACGTTAAGCACCCTACACTGTTAAACATAATAAAATTTATTAAAATATATTGCAACTTAATTTCATAAGAGAGTTAATTTCCTGTCTTTTACAGGCTTTACATAAAGGCGCGCTTTAAGTTTATCACCGGAAGCACTAACAGTTTTACTAAACTGTTTGTATGAACTTCTGTTACAGTTTGTGAGCTAGCTCAGCATAAATAAATTTCCTATTCGCCCATGAATATTGAGAAGAGTCTCAGATTATTCGCAGATTACGGACGTCGTCGAACGTCAGAGGAAGTTTGTCCGTCTCTGGAAGTTACATAATCCGATTCGCATTTCTATCACGTTCCTTGTGAGTTACCCTTCACGTTTTCCTGCTTCACGAACAAACACACAGACGGCGTCTTCTTGTCATTTACATCTTCCTTTCTTCCATCAATCATGTTTTGCGTCGTAGGGTGTTATTATCCAATATGGCTTATCTCGAAATGCCAATTGGAATCAAAGCGTAGAGGACATATCGGAATGCTTGTATGCATTTATAAAGGAGTTGGGAAGGGATATGAAGGTTGGGATGGCGTAAAAGAGGAATAAAGTTCACGATCTTGAGTTTTCAATTGAATATATATATAGTCCTTGATTTTATTTTTCATGTCAATAATTTAAATATATAACGTATTCCCCAACGAGTGTCTGAAAGCAATATAAATCAAAAGTTGGTCGTAGAAGTGAAGCGAAATATGAAAAATAATCAGCAAACACAGGAAAATTTAGCTATGATAGTTAAACTCCCAGCATTTTTTTATAGAAATGCAAAATTTAATTTTTTTTTTTTTTTTTTTTTTTTTTTTTTTTTTTTTTTTTTTGTAACGTAGCTTAAGATCCGGGAACACGTATCAAACTGTCAAAAATTCGAAATATTTAATAGATATTTAAATATTTTCAAAAACCTCAAAACCCTTATATGTATG
This sequence comes from Amaurobius ferox, assembly GCA_951213105.1. Lineage (NCBI taxonomy): Eukaryota > Metazoa > Arthropoda > Arachnida > Araneae > Amaurobiidae > Amaurobius > Amaurobius ferox. The sequence continues at coordinate 67,070,838 of OX578133.1, read as the reverse complement.
TTGCAATGCCTTTACTTGGACAGTATTTGGACATTTGTTACTTGGACAGACTCGCGAGGATTTTTTTTGTTTGTTTTCTTTCCTTTTTAAATGTAGCTTAAGATCCAGGAACAAGTATCAAGCTGTCAAAATTTCGAAAAATTTAATAGATATTTAAATATTTTCAAAAACCTCATAATCCTTATATGTATGTTGCAATGTCTTTAATTGGACAGTATTTGGACAGAATCGCGAGTTTTTTTTTTTTTTTTAATGTAGCTTAAGATCCGGGAACACGTATCAAACTGTCAAAGTCCGAAAAATTTAATAGATATTTAAATATTTTCAAAAACCTCAAAACCCTTATCTGTATGTTGCAATGCCTTTACTTGGACAGTATTTGCACATCTGTTGGACAGAGTCACGAGCTGTTGGACAGAGTTGTTGGACAGAGTCAGGAGCTCTTATTTTTTTCTTTTTTTTTCCCGTAGATTTTGATTTGAGAACGAACGCATTTAAAATATTAAAATATTCAAGATTTCAAAAAATATAATGTATTTAAAACCTTTAAATATATTACATTACATTAAGGGAAATGGAAACCCTCACAAAATATCTATCTTTTATCTAAAAATTGACGTTCTTTTTAAAGAAAGATGAATCTCTTGAAATAAAGGGCCCCAAACGCCAAAATTTTGATGAAGTCGATAGTTTTCTTTAAACAGATTTTTAAAATTGAATAAATGAGTATTTCCAAAAATCCAAGAATTCCCGAGATACACTCTTCCAAGCGAACACCATCGAACGAAACTCCTTTTCTCTCGAAAAATTTAAAAATTTTGTTTGTAACTTTATTTGGTCATTTTTAACACTTTACAACAAAGTTGAAAAGTGTTTATGACTTTGTTCATTCAGTCTGTCTGTCTGTCTGTCCGTTAGCACAATAACTGACGTAAAAATGACTTAATCAAAATGAAAGTTTAGTATGTTGTTCAGACGATCTGTAGTACCTATGGGAATATAAATGAATAATATCACCCAATTAGTTTTGGATTGAACCCGGGTTGAAAAAATTAAATACATTGAGCCCTATGAGACATAATTTTTCAAACATTTTTTAAGCGGATTTAAAATTCACAAATTGCTTCGAAAATTTTAGGTAATATTCAAATTGTTCCATAAAATATATAAAAAAAATTTAGCGGAATATATTCAGTAGTTTTATAAATAAAAATTAAAATAATAATTACACCTCTTATATGAAGCGATCACGTGACCATGATATGAAAAGATCACATGACCCACTTCAAAATGATATATGGCATCCATCTTGTCTTAAAATCGTGATTTTTTAAGTTCTTTTTAATTCATATTGAGTGTTGTATCCGTCCTAAAACCACTTTATTTTTGCTTAAATTCTGTGCATCTACATACTGAAACAATGCTATTACAATATATTTGAGTTTAAATGATCATCCAAATTTGATTATTTCTACAACGAAGCCTATTTTTCACTTATGTAAAATGTAAACAGCAAAATATGTAGAATGAGTTGTATTAGAATTGCTGTATTTCTTTAACACAAAATTATTTAGCCCATGGAGTCTGCATAGCTAATATGAATGAAATATTCATTGATTTTACAAAGAGAAGGACGACTGTTTTCGATGAAGTTTTAAGCAGAGAGTTTAATTACTTGTAGCTCCATGGTCTTAATTTTTAAATAAATGCATTATTATAGTATAGTGATGAATGAAATGAATGGGAAAATGTTATGAATGAAATGCTGTTTTTATAGATAGATCCAGGCATGTTATTTTTTCTATGACGTCATTTGAATGAATTTCAGTTGTTTTCGATGAAGTTTTCAAATATAATAAATTATCGTAGTATTATGATAGTTTTTAAAATATTACCGAGGAATGTATTGCATTTTAGAGATGTTTAAACCAGGCAATTTGCATTTCAATGCCGTCATTTGAATGAAGTTTATTTTTTTCAATGAAGGTTTAAGTTTTCAAATATAATAAATTAATGTAGTATTGTGATAAGTTTCAAAATATTACCGAGGAATGTATTGCATTTTAGACTTGTTTAAATAAAATTGCATTGAAGTTGGAAAGTGTTTCATAATCAATGCTTTAAGCATGATTGATCATTCTTGTTTTGCAATTAACGAGTTCATATCCTCATAATTTTTCGTTTCGGAAGCTCCGGCAAAGGAACGACTTCCTTTCCGTTTGTTAAAAAATTTATTGATAAAAAAAATGATTGCTAAACTTATTGACCGCTAACTACGTGCACTGCAGCTAGTATTCTCTTACATTTTATTTATACATTTTTTAATACGTCCGGCATGGCCTGACTCGAATTTTTAAGCAAGAACATAAATAGATAATAGTTTCTTATCTTTCCACATATTCGTTTCATCCATCCTAGAAGGATCATCCTAGAGGATGATCATCCTCCGTTTCATCCTCCCTATTTACAGAACCCGCGCTTATAGAGAATTCCGAAATTTATGATTACTTTCCCATTGTAGATAACAGCATCCATGTACCATTTTCACGCCTATGATACAGTCATTAACATGGAATTGCCAATATCTACAGTCAGCAATATCTACAGTAGCAGCAATATCTACAGCCAGAGTAATTTTCTAGAGGTGTTATTCAATGTCGTTAAATGACTAGTGTGAAAGTGTTAGTCGGAAGCAAAGCTTACAGGAAACAGCGGAATTCTTTTATATACGATGGTTTACTAGAAAAGGGTCCAGTTGTCGCAATTTTACTTCTGAGGAAACGTAATATGTAGCCATTATACTGAAAACTATACATTTTTAGTTTTCAGTGGCTTTAGGTAGCCGCATGCTTCTTAAATACAGGGAAAACTTATTCATTATGCTATGCGTGTTGCCAATTCCGAGAAATAAGATTTTTTCTATCAATCTCAAATCTTTCAAGCTATTTTACTGCTCTCTTATTGATAATCAAATTTGTCAGATGAGTTGCTGTTATCGTAAAGACATGGTCTTTTTGTTATTTTGCCTATATACATATGTAAAGAGCCTTGCTGCCAAAACCGGGAATCGAACCCTAGTTTGAGCTGCTGGGACGAAATTGCTAGCTCTTATCGTCAAAGTAGACTCTGCATTCTGCACCATTTAATGTCAGATTGGCGGGCAACTAACAATCTGACTGACCACCCCTGCTATTTTTGCCTCAGGTTAGCCTCCTGGTATCACTAATTTTACCCAGGTTAGTATCCTGCGTGGTCGTTATCCTCTCCATTTGAACCCGCGCTTAATATTACAGAATCCACTGAATCCGTACTAGTCGTACTAAGGTCACTTTCAGACCTTCGACATCTTTGCACTAACCTACAGGGTTGTTACGTTCGGGCACCATTGTAAAGAGTCTTGCTGCCCCAACCGGGAATTTAACCCTAGATCTCTAAACTGGCCAGCCTATACTCTACCGTTAAGTTACTGGGACGAAATTGCAAACTCTTCTTGTCGAAGTGGGCTCTGCATTCGCCACCTTCTAATGTCAGATTGGAGAGCAACTGACATTAGAGGGTGGAGAATGCAGAGTCCACTTCGACTATAAGAGCTTGCAATTTCGTCCCAGTAGCTAAACGATAGAGCGTCTGCTGGCCAGTTCGGAGATCCAGGGTTCGATTCCTGGTTGGGACAGCAAGGCTCTTTACACGAGTCGAAAATTCGGAAACAAGTTTTCGATCGAAGAGCACATTTCAAGTATTCCTGAACTCAAATCAAACATTTTTGAGTCGATATGTGTGAAAGTATATGTATGTATTTATGTGTGTATGAGTGTGTGTGTGTGTGTGTGTGTGTGCGTGCGCGTGTGTGTTTGTGTGTAAGTATGTGTGTGTGTCTGTGAGCCTGTGGAAGCAATATCTCACGAACGATTGGAGTGCTTCGAACGAAATTCGGTTCAAAAATTATAAGCAGGGAATACTGGAAGCCTATTAATTTTAAACGCAATCGAATGTTCGAAAGACCCCCAAATTTACGAATGAAATTTTGAAAAAATCATTGACCTTTAATAATATTACGTAAATAATCATTGCTTATGTAATATTTTATTAGAAAACGATTGGCACAAACTTTAGAACGCTAGGATGAACCGTTCTCGAGATACTACACAATTTTTCAAATAAATTCGTCAAAAAATTACATAAAATTATATTAATAATAATAATAACGTAAAATATGCTCCCCTTTTCATATGTAATATTATGCGACAAATTTCATATCATTCGTCAAGCGTCAATATCATTCTCATAGATCTAGTACGTTTCATTCACGAGAGAAAATACTTTATATTACTAGTACTAGTAATATAAAGTACTAGTTTTATATTTTGAAGCCTAACATGTTGGAAACAGTCATTTATCTCCGTTTCTCTGTAACGCTTGGCGATACATTTGGCGACTGATTTAACGAAATATCGCCAACGTAGCAATATTTCGCCCCAGATTGAAGAAAATATCGTCCAAATTGCAAACATGACGCAAGTTAACAAAATGACTCCAAATTGATGAAATGATTCAAATATTTTAATACATATATTGACTATATTGCTTATTTCAGATAATATCAATATTGATAATGGTCAACTAGAATTGCCTAAAATACGAGTTGATTGGGAATTTCGAAATAGTTTTGAATATTGTCATCTGGAAAAATGCAAAATGTACAATTCGACGTTAAAAACAAACATTATACCGTGGATCTCGATCATATACATCATTTTGTCACTCTGAAAGAAGTAAATTCATTGCATTATATAGGGAAAGTTATGTGCTAGCTATGACAGATTTTTTTCTTTTAGAATCGGCCTAAGAAGCTGCACTTAACAAGACCCAAAACATAATTTTGAAAATTTCTGATACGAAACTCATCCATAATTTATAAAAATAAAGGTGTTTACGGTTAGTGGTGTTAAGTAGAGATAGATATTCACATCGTTCCTCCATGTCATTAAATTAAATCTGCTAAATCAATCTCTTCATGTGTCATTCTTAACGTCATGTAGTTTAAAGTTATTCCAGTAACAGGTTTTTATAAAACACGCGCACATTCTTTTATGTAAAAAAAAAGGGGGAAATTCCTTTTCAGATAAGAGACAAAATGGATTTCATATGCGGCCAGAGAAGAAACCCTTCCTTGACACCACTCAAAAGAAGGATTTAAGTTCAATAAATTTATAATGATGCCAAGTACCGTATACACTTTTTGCTGATCTTTTAATCATTTTTATACCTTTATGCACACTTATTTCATACAGTCAAATAAATTTTCAGAAAAGCCAGAAGTAGCATATCCAGTACCAGAAGTGGAAATCCTTAGGGGAGCACCCCACGCCCTCTGAAATTTGATGCTGAATCAGTTTCAGTCATCGTCTAAACTCTATCTGTAATCGATCCATACAAATAGATGTTAAGAAAAATGTAACTTTTTTAATCGGAAGGTACATTTCCAAAACTGGGAGTGGAAATCCTTAGCGAGTTCACTACTCCCACCGGAAGTTGTCTCTGAATCCATGGCAGTCATCGTCTAAGCCCTATCTATAGACAATCCTGAGAAATGAATATTTCATGAACATTGTTTGAACTGGCAGTGAAAAAGGAATCGGAAGTTTTTGTAGTGAACCAGCCTCTGGAATTTTTTGATATATCCATAGCTAAGCTCTATCTATAGCAGTGGCGAACGCTGCGATATGGCTAGAATGGCTAGTATTGCGCCGCCATACCATCAAAATTGGAGAAATAATTAAAATAAAATATTCTGCATTCATCAAAAAATTGTGACACTTTACTTAGAAATTTTTAATTAGATGTATGCACCTGTAGGCTAAAGAAGCGGTTTATCAGGGCTTTTTTCATTCATGCCTTTCAACCCTTTCAATGCCTGTCAGTCCTTTTTCAACGAAACGGAGAAAGCGATCATCTATTACGATATCTTATGAGGGCAACGTTCCGCCAAACCTCGGACCAAATTAGTGTTTCTGCGCATGTAGCTAGCTCTATGGCGAGGGATTCGCAGTCCAGCGCTTGGCATGAAGACAAGTCATGCGACCGAATTTCTGCCCTACTCAATCTCCGAGCAGAATTTTCCAGGAGCGCTCGTGAGTAAATATTCTTTGCAGCGTTGCAGTATTATATGTTATACTGTCATTTTGGTGAAGGTAAAGCAGCTGAATTTTTTTCCTGCTTTTAAAACTCTTTAACTGGAAAATGAATTTGTGCCAGATCGACAAATGTATTATTCAAAAATTACTAGAAATACCATTTTCAAGCAGAAATTTAGCAAACAAGATAAAAATAGTAAACGACGCGAGACCCAATCCATCTTTGCCAAAACTCAAGGGTGTGCATAAGGATAAAAAGGCACTTATACTCGGAATGTTCAAGTTGCTAAATATGATTTATACCCATGATTAACAGGATGCAAAAATCTGAACAGATTATTTTACTGAACTTTCTTAATGTTTTCTAAAAATGGGAACACTTGGAGGTTTTATGTTTTAAAATTTTCACAATTTTAATTCTTGCATTGAAAAAATTCAGAATTTGAAATTTATTCAATGTTGGAATTAAATTTAACATTTCGCAGATTATGAACAAATTTATGAAACTTTCAACGAATGCTGGGCGAATTTGGTTTTTTGTTTTTCCCCCGCCACAAATAAAAAACCCTGCTCCAGTTACAATGAATAACACAACAGTAGTAACATTATTTATTATCATTACCATTATCGCCATTAATTCCCTTGAATATTATAGTGGTACTAACAACACCAGGGTGGGGGTGGGGGAGTGTAATACGTATTTCTGCAAAACCTACTTTCTAGATCAGGAATCGCCACTGATCTATAGCCAAGCGTTAAAAATAGATGTTTCAAGGAAAATTAAATTTTTTAAACCGGAAATAGAAAAAAAACGGAAGAAAAAAATCCTTAGTGAGCAGGAACATTCAGGAAAAAAAGAATGAAAAGTAGAAAAAAATCAATTAGAAAAGAAAAATAAAGACAATGTTAACAAGAAAGATCAATGATGCATAAAGCATTGACTATGAAACACTTTCCAACCGCAATGCAATTTTATTTAAACATCTCTAAAATGCGATACATTCAGCTCTAATATATTTTAAATTACCAGAGTACTACAATAATTTATTATTTTTGAAAACTTAAAGCTTCATCGGAAAAAAATGAACTTTATTCAAATGACCTCATTGAAATATAAATCGTCTGGCTCTCTATGTAAAAGCAGTGAATATTTCATTCATGCACTTTTATTCCAGTCTCCAGAATTAAATAATTTTGCGTGAAAAAAATTCAACAATTCTTATGCAACTCATCTTACAATCACTTGTTTATATTGTACATCCATTGAAATTAGGCTTTGCTGTAGAAATAATCAAAGTTCGATGATCATTTAAACTCAATTATATTGTAATTGCGTTGGAACAAAATATAGATGCACAGAAAATAACTAAACATAAAGCGGTTTTAGGGCGGATGCAACGCTAAATATAAATTTAAAAGAAATCACGAATTTTACCCTGGGAAAAAAGATGGATGCCATATTTTATTTTGAAGTGGGTCACATGATCTTTTCATATTATATGGGTATAATTATTATTTTCATTTTTATTTAAAAAACTACCAAACATATTTCGCTGAATTTTTTTATATATATATTATAGGATAATTTGAATATTTCCTAAATTTTTTGAAATAATTTAGGAATTTTAACATAACTTTAAAAAAAATATTTGAAAAATTAGGTCGGACAGTGCGAACGGACAGACAGACAGAATGAACACAGTCATAAACACTTTTCAACTATGTTGTAAAGTGTTAAAAATAAAGTGCAAGATCCACGGCACAATGTATTTAACGTTAAATTGTTGGACATTTAGCGCATTTCTAGATAACAACATGTAGAATGATTTCAAAGTACCCAAAACCTCATTAACTTATATTTCGCGTAAATCTTACTTGACAATTATCAATATTGATAGCATCCGCAAAAGGAATATAGTTCATATATTAAAAGATTATTAATTCTTCAATTCAATGGCATCCTTTTCGTTAGTTGCTGATATAATCGTTAATTTGATACTATTAAAGGAGTCGCCAAGTTGGCTATTGTCGCAAAATTAGGGACCAAGTTCGCTAATTTTATCACCAAGCGTAGCAGACAGATAAGGGTTTTTCTCATATATAAATTAATAACTATTGTCAAATTGTTGGGCGTCAAAAAAAAAACTATTACACAAAATATCTTCTTTCGAGAATTGAACAAACTAAATCCACGGCAATGACGATAACACACTTATCGCATAATATTGCATATGAATAGTGAACATATTTCACGGTAATCAATAATTATATTTAATTTCATGTAATGTTTTTGATAAATTTATTTGAAAAACTTGCAATATATCGAGACCGGTTCGTGCAAGAGTTCTAAAGTTTATATCATTTTCGTTTTCTAATTAAAAATTACATAAGGAATGTTTATTCATGTCACATTATTAAAGGTTCTGATATTGCAATGATTTTTTCAAAATCTTACTCGAAAATTTTCGAGTCTTCTAAACATTCGATTACTTTTAAAATCAATAAGGTTCTAGTATTTACCGATTCTAATAATCGTATTAAATTACACTCAAATGTTTCACTTATTCGTGAGACATCGCATACACACATACACACATACAAACATTACTTCAAAAACGTTCTATGCGAGTTTAGACGCATTTGCTTAAAAAGTGCTCTTCCGTCGAAAACTCGAATTATAATTTTCGAACTCTCGACACGACAGTTTGCCTACACATTATACTGTGTATGTGGGGAAAGTAACTAGATAAAAGGCGTCTTCAATAAAGATTAAATCAAAATACAAAAATGGTTTAAACTTTTGTATAACAAATGCCAACCCACGTCAATATTTGTACTAAAATAATGCGCAAGCATTGCGCCAGTAGGTAATATCCCACTACATTTTTATTAACCGAAAACACCTCTAGTAATAGTTACAAAAAAGATCTGCTTCAGCAAATCGGCATATGTCCTGCATATGTCAATCTGTTATATGTGTGTATGTCTTTTGTATGACTGATGAAACTTTCTCACGCGACGCACAAAGATCTATTGATGTTTGGCGAACAAAAATCCGGTATAACATTTGTAATGTTTTTCCAAAAAATGACTTCTATTCTGTTCTTTGTCAAATAGGCCATAAAATACACTTTTGGATGAAACTTTTAAACTAACTTAAGGCATCGATCCCTGTCTTATGCGTGCAATATTTTTGGTATTTTATAGAAGGAAAATGCTGAATCTGGTAAGAACATAGCATTTTTAAACATTTGCGAAAATGCATTAACTAAAAGATTACATATAACGAAATTAAGTACGTTTATTTTTTACTTTCCCTACATACATAGTATAATGCACAGGGACAGCATTGTGACAGGGTCAAAAATTCGAATTCGAGTTTTCGACGGAAGTGCACGTTTCAACTTCATGTACTCGAATCTAACGTTTTTTGAGGTGATATATGTATGTGCGTGTGTGCGTGTGCGTGTGATATATCACGAACGAATGGGGCGTTTAGAACCTCATTTGGTACGATTATTACAATCCAATACTGGAAGCCTATTAATTTTAAAAGCGATTTAATGTTCAGAAGCCCTCACCTCCCCCCTACTTTCGAATAGATTTTTGAAAAAAATCATGGAAAAATCAAGGCATTAAATAATGTTAAATGAATAATAATTTTATACGTAATTTTTTATTCTGAAACGAAAGACATAAACTTCAGAACGCTAGCTTGAGCCGTTTTCGAGATACTGCACGTTTTTCAAATAAATGAATCTAAAATTTAGATAAAATTACATAAAATCTATACAGAATTACATAAAAAAATTACATAAAAATTACATGAACAGTTGTAAATAGCATCAAATATGTAACTCTTGGTGACAAATGTGGCGACTAATTTGGCAAAATACCTCCAACCTGACAACTTCTTTACGAAAGTACCAAATCGACGAAAATGACAATAAGGTTACAAAAAATGACCCCGAATTGATGAATTAATAATAATAATAAATTTTAATATAATATAATAGAATGTATCGCTTAGCAGATGTTAGACATATTTCCAATTGTCAAGTTATTCGCGAAATATAAATTAATTTGGTACTTTAAAATAATTTTTTATGTTGTCATCCTGAAAAGCGCCAAATGTCACTGCACTTTTCAACGTTAAAATAATGGTGCAGTGGAACGTGTCAGTCATTATTTCGAATTGAAAGAAGTAATGAAATACTTGCATTACGTAGAGAAAGTCATGTATCAGATATTTTTTTATCAATTGATAGCATTAGTTTCACAATTGATTCACTATTAAACCCGAACACCAATGGTCAACATCTACTATGTATGCACAATGTTCTTAGGAAAGTTTGTGTACCCCCTATATCTTTTAAACCCCGTATCATAGTGGCACAGAAGTAATAGGGAAGGTAGGAAAGTAACTAAGTTCAGTCGAATAAGCGTGCTTCTAGCGCCCGGCGAGATATGTGACTAAAACAAACTAACTCAGAAACCAACAGAGATAAGACAGAAGTCCAATTACAAAATGAAAGAGCGGTGTTTAATTAGTACCCGTACTTTGACAAACATTACACGGTATTGCAGTCCCTGATGATACAACTTTTTGACAGGTATGTACATGGGCGTATGCAGGGTTTTTTCCAAGGGTGTGCTAAAATTGATTGCATTCAAATTTTAGAGATAACTATCAACCTTGAAATATGTATTGTTACAAAGTAAATTTGAATTGATGGTATGAGCATCACATTTTAAAAATTAGTGTGTATAGAACTTTTAAAAATTAGTATGCACCAATATTTAAAAATTAGTGTGTACCACCTTTAAAACATATTCCCCCTTTTACAACAGAATTCTAACCTTCCTGGAGACAGAGCAACTAAACTAACAAATTGGACATTCATAAACATACCAAATGTAATATTCCTAAGTTTTCCATTTAGATATAACTTTAAATTGTCTTTATCAATATACACGTGGGGAGAAAACACACAGTTGTTGTTGAATATTCTAACTCCAAAAATCCTATTTCTTATTTTTTTTTTTCTCTTATATTGGTTTTTACTTAAATCAACAATTTTCCAGAGGGGGTGATTTAGCACACACACACACCCCCCTAGACAAATCTATGGGTATCTATTGCCTTCTATACAATCGTTTCGTGTTTCTGACGTTATTGTACTTCCTACTAATTAGATAATCCTTTGCAACTTTGTAATTGACATATTTCTTCTATCTTGCTTTAATATCAAGTTCGTTATTCTAACGTTTTAATTCTCCGTTAGGGGCGCTACAATCTCTTTTATTCGACCGGGCATGATCACTTTACTACACATAGACCTAACGTGTATACTTACGAACCTTTTCTTACAACGTCATTCGTGTGCTTGAGGACTTTCCTCTGGGAACCCCTGTATAATTTTCAGATTTTCCAATAGACCAACATTCTAAGATCTATATGCTTTAAAAAGGTTCAAAGGTTCAGCAAAAGGATTTTGACCTTTGCTTTGAAAATGGGATAAATAGGCTTCAATGACAATAAGATATCGAGAAACATTTGATAAATATAACTTCAAACTCTCTAAATATAGATACTTTATCTTCAGTTTGAATAAGACCTAAAAAACGGCAATGAGGTGAAATTCTTCAGAGGACTGACAGATAAACGTATGTAGAATAAGTTTGGAGTCAAAGTTCTTCAGGCAGACGCCACGTGGATAAAGAAAGTGGTCTAAAAGACGTCAAAGGTTTTCGTCATGTATAATGATCTCCTTTCCACTTTTCGGAACACAGCCACTGAACTTTGATAGCTCCGTTCTCAGATGTCCGATTTCTTCAAGGTTATGAGTTTATGCAATGCCACCTAATTTTTGAATGATGGAAAGTTGATGGTTGGAAGATAAAAATGTAATCCATGATGACAGATTCTAATTGAGATATAGAGATTGATTCGTTCTAGTGGAAGTATGAAGAGAAAATGTTTTAGAATATGGAATGTATTGAAAATTGCAAATTAAGTTGCATGCCATTGATTTTATTATAATTTTCAGATTATTGATTCACGGCGTGGATTTCCGCGAATTTTAGGGGGTTTTCAACATAAGTTTCTCTAATATCGAATATATTAAGTCCTTATGCCTTTCAGACGACGAGGGTTTGTTTGTGTTCATGCCACATTCCTGTGTTAGAAAATAAGGACATATTAAAGTGTTAATTTCGTTCGCATATAAAGCGAATAAAATAATTTAAACTAAAGATTGGTAGATTTCTTGAAAACGATAAACGTTCGTTTTCCTAGCTACATAAAATTTCCAAAAGTGGTCTGCCAGTATCCTCAAACAGTGTTGATGCTGAATGATACTTTTCTTAAATTGAAAAACGTGCCACAGGCTGCAGACATTAAAGAAGAAAATCTGTGTATGTACAATATAATATATACTTAATGTATAAAATAAACGCCGTCCACTTAAATGAAAATTAATGGCGTTAATAACATTGACATAATTTGAATGGTTTATGAATTTAAGTATTAATTTTTAAAAATTATAATATAAAGCTTATTGAATTACGCAGCAGTTATATTTTTATTACTGCTTTGTACTGGTAGAGTGTTTTTCGAAAACTTTGTATATAAATTCTCGGCCGCAAAATTTTCCAGAAATTTCTTGATTTAATTTTATCGCGAAATTTTCCCTCCCCTCCCCCCCGCCCTTCCGCGATAAAATTACCTCCCTATCTATAAGGAATGAAAAAATCTAAAATCTTGGAATTTTGTTCGAAAAATTTATAAATCGTTTTAGTAAATTTATAACCGTTTAGTTTTTTGCTCTAACATTCTTTTAGCGATAATTAGATAACAACTACACACACAAACTTTGTGTTTGAATCATCCGCAGAAAAAAACCCTAAAATTTCTTAATTAATTGGTGTACAATAAACAGTTACAGCAGACGACTTTTTTTTATTAACAATTTACAACAAAGTTGAAAAGTGTTTATGACTTTGTTCATTCTGTCTGTCTGTCTGTCCGTTAGCACGATAACTGCCGTAAAAATGACTTAATCAAAATGAAATTTTAGTATGTTGTTCAGACGGTCTGTAGGACCTATGGGAATATAAATAAATAATATCACCCAATTAGTTTTGGATTGAACCCGGGTTGAAAAAATGAAATACATTGAACCCAATGGGACCAAATTTTTCAAACATTTTTTAAGCGGATTTAAATTTCACAAATTGCTTCGAAAATTTTAGGTAATATTCAAATTGTTCCATAAAATATATAAAAAAAAAATTCAGCGAAATATATTCAGTAGTTTTTTAAATAAAAATTAAAATAATAATTACACCTCTTACATGAAGCGATCACGTGACCATGATATGAAACGATCACGTGACCAACTTCAAAATATAATACGGCATCCATCTTGTCTCAAAATCGTCATTTTTAAAGTTCTTTTTAATTCATATTGAGTGTTGTATTCGTCGTAAAACCTCTTTATTTTCGCTTAAATTCTGTGCATCTACATACTGAAACAACGCAATGACAATATATTTGAGCTTAAATGAGCATCCAACTTTGATTATTTCTCTAACGAAGCCTATTTTTCACTTATGTGAAATGTAAACGGCAAAATATGTAGGATGAGTTGTATAGGAATTGCTGTATTTTTTTAATGCAAAAGAATTTAGCTCATGGAGTCTGTATAGCTGATATGAAAGAAATATTCATTGACGTTACCGAGAGAAGGACGATTTTTTGCGATGAAGTTTTAAGCATAGAGTTAAATTACTTATAGCTCCAAGGTCTTAATTTTTAAATAAAATAAATTATTATAGTATTGTAATGAATGGCATGAATGGGAAATTATTTATGAATGAAATGCTGCTTTTTTAGAGAGAGCCAGGCGTGTTATTTTTTCTATGACGTCATTTGAATGAATTTCAGTTGTTTTCGATGAAGTTTCTAAATATAATAAATTATCGTGGTATTATGATAATTCTAAAATTGTTACCGAGTAATATATCACATTTTAGGGATGTTTAAACCAGGCAATTTATATTTCAATGCCTTCATTTGAATGAAGTTCATTTTTTTGGATGAATGTTTAAGTTTTCAACTATAATAAATCAATGTATTATTGTGAGAAGTTTTAAAATATTACCGAGGAATGTATTACATTTTAGACATGTTTAAATAAAATTGCATTGAAGTTGGAAAGTGTTTCTTAATCAATGCTTTAAGCATGATTGATCTTTCTTGTTAAATTTTACCAATGCATTCATTCATTTATAGATTCTGCTTCCATTGTGATATGGAACCCGGTTATGTTTCAAATAACGAAATCTGATCGCTATTCTTCAAGTCAAATTATTGAAAAATAATGCTATAATCCTTTTCTAACTCATTTTTGAACTTGGCAAAAATCTTTTGAAAGCAATTGGCCATTTTGAAGCAAAATTTGGACCAAAGTTTTTAAAACCATTTTTGAACTTGGACGAAGAAAAAAATGTCGGATAATCAATTTTTCAGGTTACCAATTTCTGGATTATTGGCGTTTTCCTGCCTTTACTGTTCAAGTGAATCCGTTTTAAAGAGCTCGCTTGAGATCACATTATAAACTTCGGGATCCTACTGGATAGATTAAATATTCATTATTAAATAAAGCAAAACAATTCAAACAATAACTTTATGAAGGTGTCTTCATATGATACCAAATGGCGTGTACACTTAATTCTTGGCGGAAATATTAAGCATTTCTATTCTCTTTTTGCGTAACTAGTTTCGTGCAATTATACGAATTTTCGAAAAAATCGAAAATAACATCTTCAAAAGCAGAAATAGAAAACTTTAGTAGATCCCCCAACCCTCTCTGGGATTCAATGCTGAATCCATATCAGCCATCATCTAAACTCTATTTGTAACCATGCTTGAAAAATAGATGTTGTAGAGAAAAAAGATAGGGAACTCTTTAGTGAACCCCTCCATCCCCACCATCAACTCTCCACCAGCATCTAAGCTCTATAGCCAATCTTAAGAAATAGATATTTCAAGATTTTTCTTTTTTTTGAACCGGGAATATAAATCCTTAGTAAACTCCTTATTCACCTTTAGAATTTAATGCTGAATTCACATCATTTACCATCTAATCTCTATCTAAAGCAGATTCCGAAATTTTTATGGTTTAAAGTAAATGTTTGAATCGGAAGTACATCCCCGCCAAGAACCGGAAATGAAAACTTTTGTGAGACCCTCTATCCCCTCCGGATTTTGATTCTGAATCCTTATCAGTCATTATCTAAGCTCGACTTATTGCCAATCGTGAGGAATAAATGTTTCAAAAAATTTTTTTAAATGGAAGTGGAAAAGTTACCGGAAGTGGAAAAGAAACCAGAAGTGAAAATTCTTAGTGAACCATCCTACCTTCTCTAGAACTTGATTCTGGATCCATATAAGCCATCATCCAAGCTCTATCTATACCTAATCTTGAGATTTCATATTTCAAGTAAACTGAAAGTTTTTGAACCGGGAATGAAAAAAGAACTGGAAATAGAAATCCTTATTAAACCCTCACAGCTCCTCTGAAATTTGATGCTAAATTTGAATCAGTCATCATCTAAGCTCTATATATTACAGATCTTGAGAAATAGATATTTTAGGGAAAAAAATTTCTTAAAAATAATATTATGGCAAAATTTTTGCCACCAATAAATAACAGTAAAGAAAAATAATAATTAATGCAGTCCCGCTACTTCGGATAAAACATAATTGGGTATGATCTAAATAAACAATTTCCAATAATCAATATAAATTGCAACACTCTACCCTTAAAATGTGAACACTCTACTCTTAAAATGTGAACACTACCTTTAAAATGTAAACACTCTACCCTTAAAATATGAAAATGTCGACAAAATCAACAGAAGTTTAAGCATTATAGAATTAATAAAATCTATTGCAGTTATTGAAATGAAATTTTTAGGATAGAGAAAAATAATATTCTTTATTAAAATAAAAATTAAAAATAATTAAAAATTGAAAAATATTATGTAAAGAATAATTATAATTTACATATGGTTTTCTGCCGATAAAATCATAATATATTGCTGCATGCATGATATCTTAAATTTTTATTGGTATAATCAAACTAGTTTGGAGTTTTATTAATGACAACATTCATAATATACTTGCATATTAGGATTATTTAATTGTTTTATTTTTTTTATGTGACTAATTAAAATTTAATATATTTTTTAAATTTTTAACAACTTTTTAGCTTCTAAAACTTTTATTTTATAAGTTGCACCAATAAATCTAGTATACTTATTTGACAATGATGTTATTACTAAGCATACAAAATTTCATAAGAAATCAATGATTCTTGAAATATCATGTGCACAAGTTCAAAACTCGGTGTTTTGAGAAAAATGCTGTTGAAGTATGCATTTATGTTTGGTATTGTATTGTTAATGTACCGTATTTTCTTTCTATCTCTGGAAGTAATTAACATTCAAAAATACCAATGGTACCAAAATGTTTAGAAATAACTAGACTTTACAACAAAACAATAAACAAAATTTTATTTTATTTATTTATTTATTTTTTTTAGTAATGTGTCCCCTTAATTGATATTAGCATAACTTTTTTGTCAAAATTCATGAAATCACTCAATTAAAAGATCTGCATTTAATCAAGCCATTTTGAACGTATTTCTATTTTCTTTACCATATATACAAATTAATGTAAAGAGAAAATATGATGAGGTTAAATATCCGACTATTAGATTTTGCATCTATGAATACGATTCAACCATGTTTTCACTATTCATCCCTCTCCCCGCTCCTATCCCCAAATAACCCTCCCTACCTATACTATTGATAATTTGAAGTCATTAGTTTTATAATTATGAATAAGTAAATGTTTTGAAAATTTTATAGCATTTAATGTTCCTCAAATGTCCTTACTATGACTATGTCATAGGCTGATCTTAGTTCTCGATGTTCTCCGAAGCCTCATGCCATTTATTGTCTGTTATTATATATTTGATGTTATTCTTTGAACCCGTACTCATTTTCGAACTTGTAAAAACACCATAACAATTGTTAGATAATCAATATTTCGAATGAATTGCAATTTTTCCCATTATTGACAGTTTACTGCATTCTTGCTCACGTGCAATTGAGTCACCAAAGGAGCGTCATAACCTTCCTATAAACCCATTGAAGTTCGAAGAAATTATATTTGGATAAATAGAAAACAAAATATTTGTTTTCCCCACCCTCCAATTTATTTTCTGATGACGTTACTGCTTAGGCTCCGTCTCTCAAAAGCGCTGCCTCTGATGCTACTGCCTCTCAAAAGCGCTGCCTCTGACGCTACTGCCTCTCAAAAACGCTGCCTCTGACGCTACTGCCTCTCAAAAGCGCCGCCTCTGTCCTGCCTCTCAAAAGCTTTGCCTTTGACACTACTATACCTCTCTTGGTACGCCGCTTTAAAAGCGCTCGCTTGCAGCCTCAGAAAACGATACTGGATACATTTATTCAATATTCGTTATTAATTGAAAGTAATGCAAAACAATTGGAATGAGAATACGTAGTCTTTTTGTGCAACAGGAATTTATCTCATCACAAATGCGTTCTCCAGATTATCACGCAAGAGCGCCTATCTGTTACGTACAAAAAGAGTTGCTAGCAAACAACTTTCTCAAGCTGATTACACCGACGTCATTAAAATTTCCCCACTCTTGAAACTGAATGAACATTTACGTGAATCGAGAATTTCTTTAAATTATTAAGAATCGCAATGAGGTTACTTCCTAAGTTTAAAATTCTTCTGATAAAAAGACGAAATTTATTTATAAACAAGATAGCGGTGTATCAAGACGGGTAATATATGCCCTTGAACTCTAATTCCTTTTACGAAATGTCGAGGAATAACTTAACCTCAGGCTGTTTGGGATAATTGCTTAAGTAGAGTACGTGTTTTCTTTTTTCGTCAATCAGCTAAGGCTATTAGTTAGATTCTGTCTGTAAGTGAACGCACGATATGAGGGCAACTCTGTGGGCAACCAGATAATAAAAAGGGCCAAGAACCATTTAGAAAATTGCCTTTGTCTGAAAGTCATCACCCGGATCTTCTATCTCCATTATTAAGATATTCTTGATGAAATTCCCGTCACCAATATATAAGGGAGATGGAGTCATACATTTTTGTTTCTTTGCATAAAATATTTGTCTTCAGGAAAAGAGATATGATGAAAGAAAGAACAAACTAATTTTCCTAGTGCCTGTATCGATTTTGTAATCGGTAAATGTGGATAGTTTTTTCTTGAAATAAACTCGACTAAAAATGCCCTTCTTAAAGCATTTGCAGTATTAGAAACCTGGCGTGTGTAACACATGGCTTTACCTACGGATTCACAAATTTCGATTTTGTGGTAAGAAACTAATTAAACTAGGGTTATCTATCATTAGATCTTGTTAAAATTTAACATGTTTATTGTCGTTACCGATTACAATAAGAATGCCGTTAAGGTAATTTGCTTAATTATTTCGAGCTGTATCGCGCTCCCCGTGGAAAAGTAAAACTTCTACTATCTCAAAAACTTTATTATCTGTATTTTGGCGTATGTTAGCCAAACTTCCTATGTTTGGTAAGCTTACGCCAAATTGATATACAAGCGGGACTAGGGAGATCCTTTAGATTTACTGCTCAAATAATTAATGAGACCAGAGTTTATCGTACTTTTTTACTTTCCCTACAATACGTGATAATGTATAGGGAAAGTATTGGAATCGTGCCGAAAATCGCAACTTGAGTTTTCAGCAGATCCAAACGTTTCTAGTACTCTAAAACCCAAAAAATCAATTTTTAGCATGACATCTAAGTGTGCGTCTATCTGTGTGTCTTATTCGTGTGTCTGTCTGTGCAATGTGTGTAACCACTCTAGCTGAAACTAACTAACCAAATTTCACAAAATTTTGTAGATAAGTCACTTGTGGATTACTCTGGCGCTGATTAAATATTAGTTCGATTCGTTAAAAAGCATGCTTTTATTTAAAAAATGGCCCACAAAAAAGTATGTATCCTCCCTAGCTGAAAAGCTTTAACCAAATTTCACACAATTTGATAGAAAAGTCCCCTTATGCGATACTCTGATGCTGATTAGATTTTCGTACTATTCGGAAAGAAAAAACTTGCCTTTTTTGCAAAATGACCCACAAAAGTTGCAAAAATATAATACAACGTATGCTCAAATGTACGTACGTACGTATATATATATATATATATATATATATATATATATATATATATATATATATATATATATATATAACGTATATTTAAGTATATATACGTAAATATACGTACATATAACTACTTATGCTCAAATGTATCGATTAAATGCTTGTTTTATACATAATTTTTGACGATAAAATGAATAAAGTTCAACCCCATAACTCTAGGACCAACCACCCTCGAGGTACTTTACAATATATGATAATGGGCGCGGTAGCCCAGTGGTTAGCGCGCGGGAATTGCACTCGGTAGACCCTGGTTCGATTCCTGTCACTGCCAAAACTGTCGCCGTGTTCACGCGGAGTACAATCACGTTAAGCATGTGGGTCTGTAAGTCCTTCCGAGAGGTTGGTGGTAGGGGAAGGAGGGTACGGTCCCTGTGGATGCTTCCCCAACTGGGTTCCGGTCTAAATTGGGTGGTACTTCCCGGCCGTCCAAACAGGTACCTTACACCTTTCTGGTAGGTCGGACGGTCTGGGTCTCAACAACAACAATATATGATAATGTATAGCGAAAATATTGGAATCGTGTCGAAAATCGCAATTCGAGTTTTTGACGGATTTACACGTTTCGAGCACTCTGGAATCCAAAAAAACTATTTTTAGCTTGACGTCTGTGTGTGTGTCTGTCTGTGTGTCTATGTGTATGTCTGTGTGTCTGTCTGTGTGTCAATATACTTATCAATGTATATGTCTGTGCAATGTATTTATCTACTCTAGCTGAATTGTCATTTGTAGCTTCCCAGGTGCAGATTAGATTCTGGTATGATTCGGAAGAAAAGAATTTACCTTTTTTGCGAAATGTCCTACAAAAAGTTTGTATCCACTCTAGCAAAAAAACTAATTGACCAATACTTGTTTTATACGTAATTTTTGACAGTGAAAAAAATAAGACCAACCACATAACTCCAGGATTAACTACTCTCGAAACTTTTTTTCTTTTTTTTTTTTTTTTTTTTGTAATTTTTGCAATTTTTGTCACGTCGCCTTTGAAAATACGTCCAGCAGCCAAATGAAATAAAACTCCAACTTCAGTGTAATTTCAAATATTTATTCGTGTTATTTTGTGCTGTTAAACTCAATTTAAGGAATTATGAAATTATAAAAGAGAGAAAGAGAAAATGTATTTGAGTCTGTAGGTAAAGCCATGTGCTACCTATATCAGATTTTTATATTTCATAGAGGAATTAATTTAAATATTTTAATGACATTTTTATTCTTCATAATTTGCATTAATTAAATAGAATTTTTTATTATTAAAATGCACTTTTTGATTTACTAATAATTTGGATATTTGATAGATAGAATTTGAATATTTGGTGATTAGAATTTGACTACTTGATTAATTATTTGAATTATTTATTACTGCTGTTTTTGTATGATTAATCTTTATAATCTTTAAGTGTATTAAATACTTCTACGTATAGTAATCCAAGAATGAGCATATTCAAATCTTTTTTAATTAAATTCATGCACTTTTCAGTTCTCTACTCTGACAGAAATGAAGGCAAATACAAATTTTAAAATACTGTCTTTGAAATAAATTCTTCAAATGGCATATTTAGATATACTTAATATAGTCTGTTTTATGTGTCAAATTTTTAGAACGCTATCATCCAGTCTCGGAGAAAAAAAAACAATTAAGAAAAATTGCTTTGTAGAATATAATTCGTTGCGAATATTAATTTTGAAAATTAATGGGTTTAAATATATTGTCATTTTTTAAAAAATGAATTATCTTTTTCTTGAACAAAATAAAAATAATTATCCTCTGTACTTTAAATAGCCCGAATATACCAGCCGTTCTTTTTTCTCCCTACACCACTTATTAACTTCTCGTAAACCCCTCTTTGTCCCTTCACTCAATATCTTTTCCAGGCTCGTTCTCGGATCCCAGAACGAGCTGAAACTTGGCACCCAGTTTCATCACTCAGAACATTTTCATCTATAAAATTTTCTCGTCATATTACGTTACGGTGTTTACTTACGTAAGTCATGACTATGTTTTTGCTCTCTTCATACATTTTCTTTGCGAATTACGGTTTAATATCATCCTACGGAATGTTCTCCTGGTTATAACGCACCAATCCATGTATAATGCACACAGGTTTGAACGTAAATTACGTAAAAAAATGAAAACTAAAAAGTAGAATATCAATTATCCGATAAACCAAGTTTTTTTAAAGCCCTCCCTTAACAGTAATTCACGAAAAAGTTGAAAATAAATTTTAATCTCACAGGAAATTGAACTAAATTGATGATGTAGAGTGTAGACAAATTATATTCAAAACAATACTATATATATATATATATATATATATATATCTTATCATTATACAAAAATGATATTATGCAAAATTGTCGAAATAAAGTATGAGCATATGCATATTCAATTTAAAACAATATAAATTTGACTATTATCTAAAATTGATATTATGCAAAATTGTCAAAATTTTGTATCTGCCTTCACTTTCATTTCCCTTTGACAATTTTGCATAATACCAATTAATGATTAGTAATGATTAGTATCAATTAATGATTAATGATTAGTAATGATTAGTATCAATTAATGATTAATGATTAGTATTGATTTGAACTGAATCTGCGATCATCCTGAATTTGGTTCAATTACATGTGTAATTAAAATTTATTTTCTAATTTTACGTGTACTACGTTTGTGTAGGAGTGGACATTATAAAATTTGTTTGTTTTTGTCATATTTTATTCTCAAACGTATTTTTGTTTATTGTCAAGATCAAGCTTGCCACACCTAAAAGTTTATATTTATATTTTTTAGTTTCAAATAATAAAAGAAACTGCGACTCTTGTCCTACAAAACACTTTTACACATTGAACAAAGAGTGAAAGATTGATATATAACAATAAAGATGATAGATTAGAAATAGTAACAATTATGAATGATTAGAAATTGCATCACTGAAGTTTTGCATACACTTGTTGTTTTGCTTTAAGTTTGTGTTTATTTGTTCTTCACATATCTAAATATTGATTCGTAACGTATTATTGAAAAAGATAAGCCAAATTCTTTTAGAATATCTTTACCAAACGCAAACCAAGATCGTCAACCTTTTAAGCATGAAAGAAAGTATTAAAAAGCGCCGAAATTGTGACTTGAATTAAAATTCTGCCGTCTTTTGCTTCATAATGACTAGTTTGTCTGAGAGCGATGAACTTTTAAAGACCAGACGGATTTCCTGATGCAATTTTTCACCTGTGGGTATTGTAATATGTTCGCATTTTGTTTCAATTTTATTTTTCATTAAGTAAATTCTATAATATATATAGTCTGGTATTTGTTATTCTCTTCTCTTATCGGCATTATGGCCGTAGTTTTGCTTCTATGGTGATGTTAATATTACTTGAATTTTTTATTATTACATTTTTTTAATATATATATATATATATATATATATATATATATATATATATATATATATATATATATATATATATATATATATATATATATATATATATATATATATATATATATATATATATGTACAGGGTGTCCCAAAAAGATTGAAAAGCGCTTTAATTCTTTACCTGTTGAAGATACATAGGTGGGCAATGTAAATTGCAAAAATGTTGAAGGTAGGGTAGGAAATAAGACTATGTTAATGAAATGGTCCTCCCATTAATTTTCAAAAAGTTACACTTTTTAAAATTTTATACGATCCCCTTAGACAAATTTGGTCAATCAGAAAATTTTTATTTTTAATGCAACAAAGGCATTAAAAAAACCACATATCTGTATCTTTAAAATCAACTGAATTATGATAAAGAAAAAAATCTGACTTATGCCACTTTTCCGTAAAAATTTTTTTTCACAAATGCATCTAAATAAAGCATTATACATACAGAGATCATATATAGCAGTGATACTCAATACGCGGTTGGGTATCCTATGTATTATCATCCAGTTTTATCTTTTTTATGATGTGTCACAAATTTGCATTTATAATTTGAGATATGGTCCCCATTCACAATGTTCAATTTTCAATTAAATATAACTCGATTAATTTTAAAGATACAGATATGCGGGTTTTTTTTTTTTAGTGATCTTGTTGCATTAAAAATAAAAATTTTCTGATTGACCAAATTTGTCTAAGGGGGTCGTATAAAATTTAAAAAGTGTAACTTTTTGAAAATTAATGGGAGGACTTTTTAATTAACGTAGTCTTATTTCCTACCTTTCTTTCAACATTTTTGCGATTTACATTGCCTACTTATATTTCCAACAGGTAAAGACTTAAGCGCGTTTCAATCTTTTTGGAACACCCTGTATATATATATCATGATATAGATATATACTTTATGATAGAAATTCGGTAACTATAGTACAAATTACTTTTCAAATAATAAGACTTTTATTTGAAAAGTAATTGGCATATTTTATTGTTTCATTATACGCTCTTAAAAATGTGCACCCAACTATCCTGTAGGATAAAGAAATACAGCTACTCTCTAAGAAGCAGAAAGTTTTCTTAAATAAAGTGTTTTTCTTAAATAACTGTAAGCATTTTCTTCAGTCAATGTTTACAGTTCTAGAATTGGACTAATTTGAAGTGTTTAGCGATCTACTGTACTTTTAAGAGGCACTTTGACCAGGGGTTACAGTTTAAAATCGATTTCGATAAGCATGTACGAATACATAGTACTTGCCACTTGTAACCTGAATTCAAATCTGGTTCTTATGAGTTTTAAGCCAAAGAGCTAACATTTTATCATAGGTAGACATTATAGTAGATGTCTCTCCAGCTCGGGACTGGCTCATAGCATTTAGGGATCATAGGACTCTTAAAGTGCTAAAAAAGTAAAAAAAATGATTCATCATCTTGATGAAGATAATTCATCTATGTTTTCTTTTTCAATGCACATTTTTTAAACATAATATAAAGAAATATTTTTATAGAGTTTGAAATATAGAACCATTTGTCGACCAAAAAATTGGTCGAAATTGCTTAACATTTCAAAGCAACTGAAGAATAAATCTTCAATTGCTCGACATTGTTTCAATTTTTACCACTGCTTTACATTTTATTCCACAAGGATTAAACAAACATACACGTTGATCTATGATCTTGACTTTTTAAAAACCTCGAGAAAAATTCTAGTAATTTGGCTAATGACGTCCAATAATGCATTTTTTTCCCCTGTTAATGTTATCCTTTTGTTGTTAATTTTCTTCAATTTTTGCCTGTTTCTTAGCTTACTCTTTGTCTTATTTTCATATTGTGGATACTCTCTTAATCTTATTTTCTCTTGTCTTGTAACATTTCTGTTGTGTTTTGTTGTAGTCCAATCTTGTGTGTTAGTTCTGAATGGCTGGGCATTCATTCTGCATTCTGATTTTTTCCCTCAAGTGGACTGTTAACACATGATTTAGGTATGTATACACTCTAAGACAAAAAAATCGACGCATCCCACAAAATGATCCGATAGTAATGAAACTTTATATGCAAACACCATTCGACCAAATATGCAAATGATCAAAAATTCGCAGCAAATGAATAACTAGACGGAACTACAGAGCATTGAAACTGAGCACCATGGTGGTGTGTATAAGGAGCTAACCTCGCTTTCAGGAACAAAATGTGCAGTGGATTTCGATTGCGTTTAAGTACCTTGATTGTAGCAATTGCCTCGGCGAAAATCCTAGCGAAATTGTCTCGGCGGCAAATTCGCGACTACTACGAGCATATGAAGAAGTTTGAAAAACGACATGCTGTTGGACTGCATGAGGCTAGATGGGCACACCGACGAATCGCTCGGGATTTGGGTAGGAGCGATGCGGCAATTAGACGACGTTGGCAGGAATGGGTCCGGAATGGCAGATATCAGCGGCAAGCGGATGGCCTATAGCGACGACAGAACGGGAAGATAGTGCGATTGTCAGAGCAGCTGTGACAGCACGAGATTCGTCGTTATCAACCATTCAACGTGTGACAAACACGGAAGTGACCACCCGAACCATTAATAGAAGACTACGGGCCTGGAATCTATACTCTCGACATCCATTACGCCGCCTACTACTGACCAGTATGCACCGTCAACAGAGATTACAATGGTGCCGAGCCCGATCAACGTGGAATTGTTCGGATTGGGAAAGAATTGTCTTCAGTGATGAGTCCCGTTTCGAACTGAGTCCCGATGACCAGCACAAACGTGTCTGGGGACAGCCCAGCCATCGTCAGGATACTGCTCTTACTGTTATACGCCACATGGCCCGACAACAGGGAGTTATGGTCTGGGGGTGCCATTTCGTTTGATAGCCGGATATTTTTGATAGTCCTCCGTAGCACCATCACAGCACAGCTGTACGTTGCCGACATTTTACGACCCGTTATATTGCCATTCCTTTCCCGACACCCAGGGCTGACTGTTCAGCAAGATAATGCCAGGCAAACACACGGCACGCCTCTCTATTGATTGCCTGCATGCTTATGGCACACTTCCTTGGCCAGTCAGATCCCCAGATCTCTCGCCTATTGAGCACATTTCGGCCGAGATGCTCGTGTCGCTTCGCTTCACCTGCGACCATCCCAGAATGTAGACGAATTAGCTCGTCAATTGGAGGCCATTTGGAACAACATCCCTCAGAACACCATCCGGCAACTTTATGCATCAATGCCACGTCGGGTAACAGCTTGTATCAAGGCCAGAGGTGGACCAACACCATATTGACGTACTCCCTTTATGTAGATCTTTCAGTGCAATAAATCATCCAATCGTTCTGAAATTCTAATCATTTCTTTTTCTGTACATCCACATTACACGTACCAAATTTTGTCTCATTTGGATAATTCTTTCTTGGTGCGTCGATTTTTTTGTCTTAAGAGTATATATACATACATACATATATATATAATTTGTTGTAAAAAATTTAATTACTTGTATATTTTTATTGCCTGTGACTTATACCTTATTGAAAGTTGTAAAAATAAAAACGAAAATAAAATAGACCCAACGTTTGGCTTGAGAATAATTCCTTTATAAATAAAGCAGGTACTAAACAGGTACTAAATAAAACTCGTTCCCTGTTCCATATATAAGGTAAGCAATTGAAATCTGGATATCATGTTGAGAAAGCCATGATATAAGTTAAGGCTGTAACTACACCCAATAATGAAATTGATATTTAATTTTTTTAAAATCATATATGTAATACAGGTACTAAAGCCCTTGTTCCCAGCATCAACATGCATGGTATAAGTGCATGAATAGTGAATGATCTGAATACATTCAAACTGATAATAAATCAACAAATGGAGCTAGGCCTTTACTGGCACCCAAACATTGAGAGAGTATCACACAAAATATAATAAAAGTGAAAAGTATCTCGGAAACCATGTACGTTTTCGTGGGCCATAAGGGATTCGGTAATACTGAAATTCTACGCTTCTGTGTGCATAACTCTAAATTTTATTACAGAAACTATGCACATGGTCCTACACACTGTGCACATGGCCCATCATATATATATATATATATATATATATATATATATATATATATATATATATATATATATATATATATATATATATATATATATATTTCTTCATTTGTACCCATTTCGTCTTTTAAATTTTGGGTTTATTGGTCTATCTTGCAAGGAAGAAGATCCAACATATCCTCGAAGCAGCTGTCCGCTGCTTTGTTTTGTTAATTTGTACTTAATTACGTTATTTAAGATTTTCCTTATACTTAAATGATTTTACATACTAATGAACAATGGTTTTGGTCGTTAAGAACGCATTTGTTAGAACATGTTTTTAATGCGTAAGTATGCACTTCAATTACACTTTAATATACCTTTTAATATTCACTTTAATAGTATTCACTTTTACGCAATTAAAATTTGCACTTCAATCACAATTCTATTGCTAAAGAAACGAAATGAAAAATAGAAATATTAGTTCAGTGATAATTTTGAAAATGATTATAGATATATTTGTAATTACTGTAAAATGATCACGATATCTATTATAATATATATACATATATGCTTAAAATGAGTTTGAAAGTTGCCATAAATGTCTAATGAACTAAAAATCATGCTTGTCTAATAAAAGTCCTAAATCACTCATTTTACAATCTTTTATTTAACTTGATCTGGTGTTTGTTTGTTGGTCAGTGTGATTCACTTCTTTCAGGCCCTAACTAGTCAAGTTATATTAATCATAATAACATGAAATTTGGTCTTTTTTAATACATTTTGATTCTTTTTATTTTCAACCTTATCGAGCCAACCCATCCTGTGCCCATCATAGGAATGTACTATGGGGGGAATGTACTATTTCGAGAACAACTCAAGATTCGGTGTAGCTAGAAAGATCATATTTAAAATATCGCTGTCTTTCGTGGTATATTTCAATTTTTGGGAATTTGATCCTTGCGATACCAGCCCGTCCTTCGGCCCACCATAGAAATGCACTCGTTTCGAGGAAAGAACTCGAGAACCGTAGCAGGTAAAATGTCCAAATTTGGTATGTCTTTGTATTCATAGGTTTAAATAACATACATTTTAATAAATACCGTTTTCATACATTTAAGCTACATACAAATAATAAAGTGTAGTTAAGAGTGTAGTTTAAAAAACTATGTTTTTTGCTTTTACTTGCTTACACATAAAAACAATTAAAAATTTTTCTTTAACACGTATAAATATCCAAAAAATGCTCATGGACTTTCTAACTACAAGATTAAAATTTTTAGAATTAAAAAAAGTATTTAATATTTTTGCATTAAAATTTAAGAGTTTAAAAGTTCATTTCATCATATGTTGTCATATGATGTCATTTCATCATATGAGTTTTGGTGAAATAATAGCTACAGAATTGAGAAGTATATATTTTTCTATTGAATTCCCCCCCCCCCCCCCGAAAAAAAAAGGAAAGAAAGAAAAATAATCAGTTGACACCACTTGACTCTACGATATCTCTTGATAAGTAAGACTCGGAAAAAATTGTGTTTCCATAAAGATAACAACTGTCTGTTTCATTTCAGTAAATAAATATCCAAAGATTTGTTTAAACTATAGCATGACTAGTGTATAGTGAATATTTTGGAAAGAGAGGATGAATAATTGCTTTTATGTTTTACATTCCCAGGCCTGTTTTTCTTTTATTTCAGTAAAGTATTCAATTTAGGTAACTTCTTCATCTGTATTGGTTACCATATAATTTGTTTTGACGAGATTTTCCTGTGGTACTTTCATACTGCTAAATGATGAGAGCGTACCTCATTATCCCGTAATTGCCTAAATCTAATGCACGGGATCATGATCACATTCACCTGAAAAACATTTAATTGGCTGATTTAATGAGTTTATTTTGTAATTCTTGTAATCGCTCGGTTGCATAGTGGAACGCGTATTTAATAGTTTTCTTTTATAAGTTGGCTTTCCATAAGTTTACTGCAATAGAATGTTCCTTAATTTACTACGAAATCAAAATAATCAATTCAAAATATTAATTTGACTTTGAGTAAATTTAACTTTGAGTAAATTTGACTCTGATTAGGGCACCCACTACCAGATGTCCTATTCCAAGCTTGTCAATCGTAGTTCTGCGTCCAGAGACTAAGATACAGGCCCGCAGTCCCCGCGACTGAGGGAATGTGCAGAAAGTTTGGGGAGGTTTAGGGGCTCAGTGTGGATGCATGATAACATGAGAGCTAATTGGAAGGGTGCGGAATAATATGATGTGCAATATTTTAAGCTGCCAGGGGGGGGGGGGGGGGGGAATGCAACCAAACCAAGCTACATCACAATGTGCGTCGATCAGTAGAGGGCGTTTCTAGCAGAGGAAAAACTCTATTCAAAACACAATAGTTTTTGTAGCTTCGCTATAGGAAAACCCTCTATCGATTAATGCAGAACTTCGAACTTCAAGCATAGCATAATGGCCCGGGATGACGAAAGCTGGTATTTATGCCAAAGTTTATCGGTATTTGAATACCGGTATTGATAAGAAAATGCCGGAATTATATTGTTAATTGTTAGATTGAAAAAATGACTTAATGACTGAAAAATTATATTGTTAGATTGAAAAAATGACTATATTCTTTGTTGTTGTTTTTCATTTTTAACACCTTACAACATAGTTGAAAAGTGTTTATGACTTTGGTCATTCTGTCTGTCTGTCTGTCTGTCTGTATGTCTATCTGTCTGTCTGTCTGTCTATCTGTCTGTCTGTCTGTCTGTCCCTTAGCACGATAACTGCCGTAAAAATGACTTTATCAAAATAAAATTTTAGTATGTTTTTCAAACGGTCTGTGGGACCTATGGGAATATAAATAAACAATATCACCCAATTAGTTTTTTATTGAACCCGGGTTGAAAAAATGAAATACATTGAACCCTACGGGACCTAATTTTTCAAACATTTTTTGAGCTAATTTAAAATTCACAAATTGCTTCGAAATTTTTAGGAAATATTCACATTATCCCATAAAATATATAAAAAAAATTTCAGTAAAATATATTAAGTAGTTTTTTAATTAAAAATTATTTAATATAGGGAAAAAAACAAATTCAATTAAATTCTGACTTTTGGGATATCCTCCAGAGAGAAAAAAAAGAAAGATCAATCATACTTAAAGCATTGATTATGAAACACTTTCCAACTTCAATGCAACTTTATTTAAACATGTCTAAAATGCAATAGATTCCTCGGTAATATTTTAAAATTTATCACAATACTACATTAATTTATTATATTTGAAAACTTAAACCTTCATAAAAAAAATGAACTTCATTCAAATGACGGCATTGAAATATAAATTGCCTGGTTTAAACATCTCTAAAATGTTATACATTCCTCGGTAATAGTTTTAGAATTATCATAATACTACGATAATTTATTGTATTTGAAAACTTCATCGAAAACAACTGAAATTAATCCAAATGACGTCATAGAAAAAATAACACGCCTGGATTTCTCTATAAAAACAGGATTTCATTCATAACTTTCTCCCATTCATTTCATTCATCACAATACTATAATAATTTATTTTATTTAAACATTTTGTTTAAGACCATGGAGCTACAAAAAATTAAACTCTATGCTTGAAACTTCATCGAAAAAAATCGTCCTTCTCTTTATGAAATCAATTAATATTTCATTCATATCAGCCATGCAGACTCCATGGACGAAATTATTTTGTATTAAAAAAATACAGGAATTCTAATACAACTCATTCTATATATTTTGCTGTTTACATTTTACAAAGGTGAAAAATAGGCTTAGTTGTAGAAATAATCAAATTTAGATAAGCATTTAAACTCAAATATATTGTCATTGCGTTGTTTCAGTATGTAGATGCACAGAATTTAAGCAAAAATAAAGTAGTTTTAGGACGGATACAACACTCAATATGAATTAAAAAGAGCTTTAAAAAATCACGATTTTGAAACAAGATGGATGCCATATATCATTTTGAAGTGGGTCATGTGATCG
This sequence comes from Amaurobius ferox, assembly GCA_951213105.1. Classification (NCBI taxonomy): domain Eukaryota; kingdom Metazoa; phylum Arthropoda; class Arachnida; order Araneae; family Amaurobiidae; genus Amaurobius; species Amaurobius ferox. The sequence continues at coordinate 67,039,919 of OX578133.1, read as the reverse complement.
TTTCATATCATGGTCACGTGATCGTTTCATATAAGAGGTGTAATTATTATTTTAATTTTTATTTAAAAAACTACTGAATATATTTCGCTGAATTTTTTTTTATATATTTTATGGAACAATTTGAATATTACCTAAAATTTTCGAAGCAATTTGTGAATTTTAAATCCGCTTAAAATATGTTTGAAAAATTAGGTCCCATAGGGCTCAATGTATTTCATTTTTTCGACCCGGGTTCAATCCAAAACTAATGGGGTGATATTATTCATTTATATTCCCATAGGTTCTACAGACCGTCTGAACAACAAACTAAAATTTCATTTTGATTAAGTCATTTTTACGGCAGTTATCGTGCTAACGGACAGACAGACAGACAGAATGAACAAAGTCATAAACACTTTTCAACTTTGTTGTAAAGTGTTAATAAAAAGAGATATATTGTATGATAAATATCTATCCAAGAGTTTAATCATTTTGTATATGAGAGAGGCTTCACATTCTAAACTAAATTTGGTAGATAACAATTTTTCAATTTTGTTTTTAATTTTATATAACTCTTCGTGACATACTTAATTGATGGCATTTTCAATGCACTTCCTTATGTCCTAGAGAGCTAAAATTTGGTACACAGCTTAAATTTGTTGAACATTTTATTCTACAAAAATTTGGTGGAACTTTAAATATAGATCATACATTTTTTTCGAAATGGCCTGCAAATAATCCCCGTTCACTTCTATAAATCATTGTTGTAATATTGTTAAACATTCTGATGTGGGCAGCACATGTCTTTCCCTGCAGACTCATATTCACGTTCTCTTTATTTCTTCAGTAATAATCTGCACAAAATAACAGCCATAAGTATTTTAAATGACATTGAATTTGCACGTTAAACTTAAATTTGGTTCTCATTTGATAGCTGGACTTATTGTCAAAGGTGGCGTAGCGAAAACGCGAAAAAACTAGAATATCTCAAAAACGGCTAGTCCTAGAGTAGTGGGGTTAGTCTTATTCTTTTTGTTGTCAAAAATCACGTATAAAATAGGAATTTAATTGATATAATTGAGCACACGTAGCCTTTTATTTTTATATTTAACGATTTTTGCGGGCCATTTGCCAAAAATAATCAGTTCCTTTTTCCCGAATCGTACTAGAATAACCTACAAATTATTTATATACCAAATTTTTTAAATTTGGTATATAAATTACTTGTAGGTTATTGAAATATTATACACCAAATTTTGTTAAATTTGTTCCATTAGTTTTTATCTAGAGTGGATAAAGGCAATTTCTGCCGGCCATTTCGCAAAGAAGGCAAATTCTTTTATTACGAATCGTACTATAATCTAATGAACATCAGGATTTCCCACAAAAAACATATCTACCAAATTTTATGATTTTCGCTCCATTAGTTTTTCAATTAGAGTGGATGTAATATCCTCACAGACACACAGAAACATACACAGATACACCCTTACACACACAGACGTCTTCCTAAAAATAGTTTTTCGTGTTCTAGAAGTCCCAAAACGTGTAGATCCTTCGAAAATTCGAGTTCCGATCTTCGGCACGATTCCAATACTTTGAATACATACACACACATATTATCTGTGTATCTGTGTATTATCTGTGTATCTGTGTATTATCTGTGTATCTAATTTCCGTGACTATGCAATTACAATAGTTGTGATTTTAAGTGATCCCTAAACTTTTATTATTTCTTCAACGAAGCCTAATTTTAACTTATGCAGAATGCAAATATCTCAAGCGATTGTAAGGTGAGTTACACAAGAATTGCTGAATATTTTTCACACAAAATTATTTAGCTCTGGAGTCTGGAATACAAGTTATATGCATGAAATATTCATTGATTTTGCATAGAGAATCTGATGATTTATATTTCGATACATTTTTAAATATTTAAGTATAATAAATTACTGTAGTACTGTGATAATGTAAAAGATATCACCACTGAATGTATCACATTTTAGAAATTTTTAAATTAAATTGCATTTCAGTTGGAAAGTGTTTCATAATCAATGCTTATGCATGATTGATCTTTCTTGTTATTATTTAAAAGTTATTAAAAGTCAGAATTAATGCAACTCGTGTGATATTTTGATTTGAGAATTGATCAATATTATTGTGGAATGTATTCTTAATTCACTCCTGTTTAGTGTTTTAGAACAAAATATATTTTCGAAGGTTATATATATATATATATATATATATATATATTCTTTTAACAATTACCTATCAAGCAGTAAGTTAGTACACACAGTATCGGAAGTATTTCAGTTATTTTTCCAATACTTTTTAGTTTTTTCATTAATTTATGAAATGGCAAATATTTTTTTTTATTTCATGCAGCTTTATTTATTTATTTACTTTTTTTTTTTAATTTCCCTGCAATACATGGTAATGTATAGGGAAAGTATTGGAATCATGTCGAAAATCGCAACTCGAGTTTTCGACGGATCTACACGTTTCGAGACCTCTAGAATACGAAAATACTATTTTTAGCGTGACGTCTGTGTGTCTGTCTGTGTGTCTGTCTGTGTGTCTGTGTGTCTATCTGTCTGTCTTTGCAATGTATGTATCCACTCTAACTAAAACACTAATGGACCGAATTTCATAAAATTTGGTAAGTAAGTCACTTGGGTAAGACCCTGGTGCTGATTAATTTTGGTAGGATTCGTAAAAACAGAACCCGCCTTTTTTTGCGAAATGGCCCGTAAAAATTTCATTTATTCACTGTCGCTAAAGTACTAATTGACCAAATTTCACAAAATTTGGTAGATAAGTTACTTGTAGGATACTCTGGTGCTGATTAGATTTTTATACGATTCGGAAAAGAACAACCTGCCTTTTTTTACGAAATGGCCCGCAAAAATTTCATGTATCCAACTTAGCTAAAATACCAATTGACCAAATTTTACAAAATTTGGTAGATAAGTCACTTGTGAGATACTCTGGTGCTGATTAGATTTTGGTACGATTCGGAAAAGAACAACCTGACTTTTTTTACGAAATAGCCCTCAAAAATCGCCAAAATCTGAAGAAAAAAAAACTACGTATGCTCAAATGTATCAATTAAATTCTTGTTTTATACGCAGTTGTTGACAAGGTAAAGAGTATAACACACTCCATTATACTTTAGGACTAACCGTTCTCAAGATATTTGAGATTCCTTGCATTTTTGTTACGTCGATTTCGGGAAAATGTCCAATTACGAAATAAAAACAAAAATTGAATTAAAAATGCAAATTTAGTATTATTTGGTTCAATTAAACTCAGTCTAATGAATTATTAAAGAAATAAAGAAAATATTAATTTGAGTCTGCAGGGAAAGTCATGTACTGCCCACATCAGATTTTTTAAAAAGTTTTTCTGTTTTATTTTGTATTTCAGTCGGTAATTTATATTTTACAGATTGAGGCGGGCACTCCTGTTATTATTTATCATGTTATTATTATCACATTATTATCAAGATGATACTAAATTAAGGTGATATATATTATCTTCTTGATTTTTCATATGTCACAGTTGAACTTTGTATGGTTATATTAAATTAGATAAGTAAAAAATGTTCTTTTAAATTATGTAACAGAATAAACCTTGTTGTTTTCCCCTACATTTATTTTTAACTGTGCTTAAACCCTCTCTTTTGTCCCGTCGTTCAATATCTTTTCCAGACTCGTTTTCGTCACCCAGAACACGTAAAGAGCTAAAACTAGGCTTAAAAAAAAATCTCTCAGAATATTTCCATCACTAACATTTTCACGTCTTTGTGTTACGCCGTTACGTCATTTATGCACTCATGACTATGTTTCTGCTTTTTCATACATTTTCTTTGCAAATTAAGGTTCAGTGTCTTCAAATAAAATGTCTCCCTGGTTATAATACATCAGTCCATGTATATTACTAAATAGGTTTATATACTATATATAATTATATTAGATATACTGCTTATAATACAACATAGTATTATATATTATAGTTATAATACTACATAGGTTAAAAACTAAAAAGTAAAAAATAAATTATGAAAAAAAAAACAAATTTTTGTGTGCTTTCCCCTACACAACAGTGGCCCACTGAAAAGTAGAAAGTAAAGTTTTATCACACCCGAAATAGAACCAATTTTAGGGTTAGGCGGTTTCAATTCAAAACAATACACTACAAAATTGTCGAAGATTTGCCTTCACCCTTATTCACCTTTGCACAATATCAATGATAAGATTAATGATAAGATTAATGATAAGATTTATGAATGATATTGTTTTGAATTAAATCTGCCTAAACTCTCAATTTGGTTCGATTTCGCGCGTGATTGAAATTTATTTTCTACATTTCCGTGCACTACTGGTATGTAGGCGAAGGGATGACATTGGAAATCTTGTTTTTTCTCATAATTTATTCTTCAATTTTCTTCATTTTTATCCGTGAGCAAAATACCGTTATCGGTACCGATATCCCTGTTTTGAAAATTAAAAATACCGGTTTATCAAAGTACTGAATGTTAACTTCGATTTATTCAAGTTCAAATTCTGATTCAGGCAGACAAACACACGCAATCATTATCTCTAAACAACTTCAAATATCTCCTCCCATCTTCTTAAATGTGAGTGCACTGTGGACTGTAGAGATAATGTCATTTCAGCTTTGAACCTTTGATTCTCAAGCAGGAAATCACATCGTTTGAAAAACGTTTAGCTATGACGTCACACGACCCACGACATAAGACTTATTTTGGTTATTTTTTATCTGTAACTAGCCAGAGTTCATACAGAACGTAGGATAACACTTCAATTCCCAGATGTAAGAAAGAAACAAAATATGTGGAGTAAGATTATTTTATGATTATACAAATCTGATGTGGGCATCACAGGATTCCAATTGGCTTCTTCTGTTTCACTAATTGTATTTATTGAAGGGAGATGGATTTATTTATCCCTCAAAATATTAAATATAAAACTAGCAGACATACCTGTCGTTGCTCGAGATTTAGAATGTGCAAATTCTAGTAGTATTCTAAAAGATAATGTTCTTCAAAGCATTTTATTAAAATATTAATTTTAATTTCCCCTTAGACCCGGGTCAAATGCTTCGCACCTTCGGGTAAGCCTCACCCCCCCCCCCCCCCCCCTAAAAAAAAAACAGGGCCTGGGTTTACAATTCCCCCTTAGAAGAATGAAACATTTTGACTCAGTTTGTAAACCAATTTACAAAATTGGAAGTTTAGGGAACATACGCTTAAATAAAGGCGCTTGAAAAAGTTATAACCGTACGATTTTTATCCTGTTGCAACAATTGATTTCAAACAATAAAAAATACATATAAATTTAAAAAATATTTGCCAAAATACAACCGATGACTTAAAGAAATTGAAATTATCAATAATTCCAGGAATCTTATGTCCCAAAGCCGTAACGTAAAGGTATTATGTCCAGAAGTGACTGTTCTAAAACTGAGAGGTGATTTATGGAATTTAGGAACCAAAGTAACATAAGGAAATTTTTAAAACTTAACAATTAATATTTAATTGTGTATATAATTTTAGCATTTTAGTTTTGATTTTGATAGACTGATTATTAATGGGTTTAAAAATTTGATTATTTTTTAAGTAATTCTGTAACAGAGAAACATAATATTTTTTACAAATGATGGCATAATTATTAGAAGCTTTATCTACATAAGTTATGACAAAATGTTGTTGTAGTTCTTTAATAGCAGATAGGAGTTGTTTATAAGGATACCTAGGCTTCGTTAATTTAATGTTTATAATGTGTGTGACATTTTTAAGTAGATGTAAGGTAGTATACTTCCATAGATGGAATGCTTCAATAGGAATGGAATGTGAACAAGCAAGTTGATATATGAATTTATCAAAATCAAATGATACAGACTGAAGAAGTTGTTTAGGGTGATGGCAGAATGGAATACGAAATTTAGACCCTTTATTCATAATATCCCTAAGTATATCATCCTGAACTATACTGAGATCCCCAGTAATAATGTGTCCATGAGAGAAGTTGACATAAGGGGCAAGATTTTTATTGCTGCATACACATGATGTAAGGTCATCGGAGTTTAATGTCCTGGAAACTTCATTGTAATTGTATATAGTTCTACCAATTGGTAAATTATATTTGAAGGATTTTTGTATTTTGATTTCTTTTACGGGTAACAAGTGCTGATGTTTTGCAAATAAATTATTGAAGTTAAGAGAATTAAGAATAGGGTGTTTAAAAGAAATTACACAGTAAGCTATTTTAGTATGTGGATTTGGTGAATGGAGAAGGTGGTAATTTAAGAAATTTGTACGTGAAAGAAGCAAATCATAAAATAAATGTTTAAAATGCTCATGTGTGTGTGTGAGTTAATTTTAATTTTAAAAAATTAGTATAAACAATACTTAATTTGCATTTTCTGACTTTATATAACCAAGTTCTAACAGGTAGAAAATTGAAAGTTTGAGAATAATTATATTGTAATTTCAAAATGTCTGCATTGTAATCAATAGTTTTACTTAAGTTACTTTTTCCTTTGCCACGCTTATATCGCTTTTTACTAGACGTTGATGACTTTGAATATTGAAAAAGATGTTTATATACTGAAGATTTATTAGAATTGTATTCAAAACTATTGTTTTAACAACATTATTATTATTATAAATTTGATTTAAGCCATAGGGGAAGAGAGTTTTATATTTTTTAATGTAATAATTTTCAAATACTAATCTATCAGTGAGTGAAATTTTAATATCTAAAATATAAAGGGATACATTTTTAAATCCGTGTGTAGCAAAGTGCTGATATTCAAATAGATTTTTAGTAGGGAGATCATTAAAGACTTTACGGTCAAATTTTTTAATATGATCCCTGTGGACATTCATTCTCAGATGTAAAGGGTTGCTGGTTTGGCCAATATAGGATAAGTTACAAATAGTATAATTAAGTTTGTATATGCAATTAAAAACTTTGCAGAATTTTTATGAAGTGGAATTATTATTAATTTGTAATGGGCCAGCATAAGGACAAGTTTTGCACCTAAGATTATTGCATCTATTGAAGGAATATGATTTAGATTGAGAGTAGGTATGGTATTCTTCCAAATGCTCTATAACGCTAAATATATATATATGTGTGTGTGTGTGTGTATATATATATATATATATATATATAGCATTCAAATACCAACTATAAAAAACTCAAGAGAATGCCAGTCATAAACATAACTAGTAAATCACCCATTAAATTTAAAACAAACATATCAAAGAAAAATGAAATATCATTCGATAGAATGAAGGTGGTGCAATAGTAATATCGTCAGAGGGGCTACTACTATACATCAGCTTCAATTAGCACATTTCATTTATTGATCTGTTATTGTGAACAAAAGGTCAATAGAAGCCCCAATGTGATACAAACGGAAAATAATTGAGAAAATTGAAAAACTAAGAATAATTGAATAAATTGAAAAAATAGAATTGACTTACACGTGTGTAGAAGTTCAAACAGCTAAACCAACCCAACATAATGGACAAAAAAGGTATTACCAACCGTAAAGAGTAATGTCCATGTTGCCCTTCTCAAAAATTATAAATTGTAAATCCATTCTAAAGTATTAGAAGGTATAATAATAATAATAAAATATATAATAATAAAATAGGCATAGGAAGTGCAGAAAGTTAACATTTTACATTCATTTTGGAAAGGACATCACATTTACATTTTATACGTATTTAGTACATTTTATATTTATATTTGCATCTTACATTTACATACGTATGGCATTAAGTTTTATATTGGCATCATTTACATATGCGATTCAATATGTTTTCCTTGCATATGTTCCAAAAAGTGCATTCTCTGAACAGCATTCTCTACTGCAGAATGCAGCAGATCTCCATTGATTTGCTTGACGTGCAATGTTATTCGGTCCTTCAAAGTGGCTAAATTATCCACATTCCCTTGATATACCAAGCACTTTACATAACCCCACAACCAAAAGTCACAAGAGGTCAGATCAGACGAACGGGCTGGTCACTTCATAGGAAACGCTCGACTAATTATTTGATTGTTGGTAAAGTGCTACAGTAGGACTTCCTGTACTCGCAATCCAATATGAGGGGGGAGGGTTCCATCCTGCATAAATATCGCATGGAAGACATGATTGCTAAAATGTTTGATAAAATGTAAGTGCAAATATGAATGTAAAATGTGAACTTCCTGTACTTCTTATGCCTACTTTACTCCAAAAATGGGCCTTACAGCGACATTTTGACCCGCGGTGGCAAAAATCCAAACTATTTTTTTTTTCTTTTAAAAATCAAAACCCCATGGTCTAATAGTATCTACTACAAATTTGGTTGAGTTTGGCCCAAAAGTTTTCTCACTATTGGGCTCTAAACACCTCTACTTTAACTATGGCCACCCTGTCTATATATATACAGGGTGTCCCAAAAAGATTAAAATGCGCTTTAATTCTTTACCTGTTGGAGATAAGTGGGCAATGTAAATTGCAAAAATGTTGAAAGCAAGGTTGGAAATAAGTCTACGTTAATGAAATAGTATTCCCATTAATTTTCGAAAAGTTACACTTTTTAAATTTTTATGCGACCCACTTATTAAATTTTTATACGACCCCCTTAGACAAATTTGGTCAATCAGAAAATGTTTATTTTTAATGCAACAAGATCATTAAAAAAACCGCATATATGTATCTTTATAATTGAGCGGGTTATATTTAATTTAAAATTGAACATTGTGAATGGGGACCATATATCAAATTAGAAATGTAAATTTGTGACATATCACAAAAAAGATAAAACTGGATGATAATACATAGAATACCCAACCACGTAGTGAATACCACTGCTTTATATGAGCTCTGTCTGTGTAATGCTTTATTTGGATGCATTTGTGATAAAAACATTTTGACACACATTAACGTATTTTTGACCTAAACAATTTCCATCGTCCATGTGTTTATGATCCCTATTTTCACTGATAAAACAGCCTTTCTCATGGTACGGAAAAGTGACATAAGTCAGATTTTTTCCTTTATCATAATTCAGTTCATTTTAAAGATACAGATATACGATTTTTTTTAATGATCTTGTTGCATTAAAAATAAACATTTTCTGATTGAACAAATTTGTCTAAGGGGGGGGGTCGTATAAAAATTTAAAAAGTGTAACTTTTTGAAAAGTAATGGGAGGACTATTTATTTAATTAACGTAGTCTTATTTCCTACCTTACTTTCAACCTTTTTGCAATTTACGTTGCCCACTTATCTCCAACAGGTAAAGAATTAAAGGGCGTTTCAATCTTTTTGGGACACCCTGCATACAGGATGTCCCAAAAACATTGACCTCGGCTTTTATTCCTAAATATTGATCTTAGACATATATAATAAATTACAAAGTTGCGTAAAAAAAGGTACAGAAATTTATGAAATCGATAAACATTTTCAGGGGATTAAATTTGAAGAAATGCAAAATTTAAATTTTTATACGGTCCCCGTAAAAAACATTTCCAATGAGTAAAATGTGCCCCATTCACTAATAAGGTGATGTACAAAATTTCAGCATTTTGTCATAAAAAGTCTCAGAGATATGTTTAAACAAAGTTGGTGAGGGATTAATCACAAATTAAAATGTAAATGTTTACAGCAAGAATGCAAATGACGCAACTCAGAAATGGCATCATAGGCAAATAATATCTGCCTCTTTTCTTTAATGGATCTTTGGCATGGATGGAAAACATTTAGAACAAGCTTTGTAATCGTTGTGTAAAGTTATTATTTCTACGCAGTGTAGATACTTTTGTACCAATAAATAGCAAAATTATTATTTATTTATGTAAGCATTGTTTTCTTTCGTAATTTGTGTATGACTCCTGAAACGCGATCTACCGGCATGATTTTTCCCCTCTGAAAACCCATGTCGATGCATCGAAAAGTGGTTTAATTCAGCATTTTTGTCTTTTCATATCTCTGGGACTTTTTATGATAAAATGCTGAAATTTTGTACATCACCTTAGTAGTGTATGGGGCACATTTTACTCATTGGAAATGTTTTTGTACGGGAGCCGTTTAAATTTTGTATTTCTTAAAATTTAATTCCCTTGAAAATTTTAGTCGATTTCATAAAATTCTGTACAATTTTTACGCAACTTTGTAATTTATTATATATGTCTAAGATCAATACTTAAAGACTAAAGGCCGAGGTCAATGTTTTTGGAACACCCTGTATATTCTTTTAATAAATACATTTTCAAATAAGATACACAGTATCGATTTGCTAGAAGGGAATAATATGTAAACTACAACAAACACTACAATTTTTATCCACGCAAGATTTGACATTCTCTGATATCTGAAATACAAATAACCGAGAACGAAAACATTTAACTATAGCAACCATGTTCTGAGTAGTAGAAACGATGTTTTGAAACACGCGTATGGAGTTAATGTCTCTTCATCTTTTGTAAATGAATTTATACTGAAATTTAGTTAGTTGTGGTAGTGTGAATGGATTTTTTCTTTCAAATACTAACACGCGAGTTTGAATATTGAAAAAGATTCTGAAACTCGTTTGTAAAATTATCAGTGCCAAGTTCGTATTGCATTACTGTCCTTTTTTTTCTTTTTTTTTTTCAAAGTATTATAAAATATTGATATTTTGAGACATTGGTAGTACTGATAGAACAAAAAGTGTTCATATACAAAGTATTCACTTGCTTAATGGTAATGGAATTTTTTTTATGGACGAGCGAAGCGAAGACCATTCTCCATTCCTAATGAAGTGAAATCAACATTTGTCTGAATTTTGTGGTCCCTTTTACTCGAACACTAACTACAAGAGCTAAAAAGATGAAAATTTGTATATACGTACGTAAAGTCGCATGCAAAGCATACGTACCCGGCCGCGCAAATTGCTGCTCCCAGTCTTCGGATGAGTCGGTCGGCCTGGGCTTTCGACAAAACATACATACGTAAAATTGAACACAGATGTTCAGAATCACAATTTCAATAATTAAAACGAACCGTAACAGGGTAAAAAGTCCATTTTTAACTGCCCATGCTCACTACACTTCGTATAAATAACAAGTAAACAACAACTTTTAAACAAATAATCAAAGCATGTGCTGATTTAAACGTGCTGATTTAATCAATGCATGATTTAAACGTGCTTCTGTATATTAAATACGTTTTTGCGATTTAAATGTCTAACTTTGATTTCATTGTTTACCTGTATTCTAATTTGTTTAATTTAATATTCAAATTCTAAAAACTTGTATGCTCTTTTGCATTAGGATTCTCAAATATTGAAATTAATTTTTTATACTAATTTCATAATTAGTTGTAAAATTAAGTTTCAATTTGAAACCTTTCGCAGCTCGATGCGTGAGTAAATTCAAAGCCCGACTTTTTGCTTAGATATTGATACCAATTATACTCGTATACTTGCAGCAACGTATAGATCAGGGTCCGAGACATTTTACCACCGCGAGCACTCACAGACTTCAAAAATTTCTGCTAGCCCTCGACAAAGGATATATCATATATGCATCTTACATATGAACACATATATATGCACATACATGCTTATATGCATAGATACGTAAATGTTCTCTTCACACACGAATCGAGATTCACTCGGCAATTGGACAGTAGACGTGTATCAAGTCTGGAGAGAACAAGGCTTACGTAGCGAGTCCAGCAACATCATTGGAAACCATGTTCGTGGTAGTATGATAGTATGAGTTGGCGTTTCCTTGAGAGGCTGCACCGAGCATCATTCGTTCTCATGCAGCATTGCGACGACTCAAAGGTATCTCGACGTCATGTATCCTTGGGATATGGATCCTTGATCCATATATCGGATATTTTGCAACTTCAGTCGATCTGGATTTTTGCTTAGGACGGCACGTTTGTCCACAAAGAGCGAACCTAGGAGATTTGATTATGCTGATCTTAGGAGCCGACCCGTTGGGGTTTGCAGCTTTAAAAACCTAAATCGGCTAGTACTGCAGAAGTTTGGGCCGCCGGCGATGACCACGCGGCGGGGGCAAAGATACTTAAGCTACAGAATGAAATATTTACACTTATATTTATAATTAATGACCGAATATTACTTTGTTGTTCCGTAACCATGCTAGGCTTCGATGCATGCAGGCATCTAACCATTTATAAGAAGGGCTCTTCTAGGATGGCCAATTACTACTAAACATAATGTAGAACAAAGTACATATATGGACACAAAAAAAAACAATTACATTATGCATAGAAGTACATGATGAGTAATGGTGATAAAGTCATTGGCCATTTTGTATATTGAGGGTGAAGGTGCTGTGGATAAGTGTGCATATAAGGTCAAATGAAGAAGAAAATAAATAAAAGAAAGGAAGGGGGAAATGACAGTGAGACTTTTGAAATTTGGAGATGGTGGGAAGTGGAATGTGACGTCGATGTTCTTCAAGGCTTAGTGAGGTTTTCCTCGGTGAGGTTTTTCTCGGTGAGGTTTGATTCGGCGAGTTTGATTCGGCGAGTAGTTTGGTGATGACTGTAGGAAAGGCTTGGTTCTGGAGCTATTTTTACTGCTTGTCTTGTTGGAGCTGTTTGTGTCGTATGCTCATGAGAGTGGCTGCAGGCTGTTTATTTCAATGCTAATTCGATTTACTTTTTAGCTGGACTGATGAAAGAGAAGACTTTGTGTATCAGAATGAAAGATACTTGAGGTTTAATTATTGCGTTCATTTTCTCTGGGATAAATCATTAACCGTTTATTTTTCTCTTTGGATTTGTCTAATTGCATTATTTGTACCCATTGCTGCCTGAACTATAGCGCTAATAGTGGTGGTGCTATGTGGTAGTTTGAAGTGAATGAACAGCTGTTGAACGAGCTTAGGACTATCTTCAGAACGAAGGTATTGAACGTATTGAGTGGCCAGAGTATTTCTTGAAATTTAACTCTATCAAAAAAGTTTAGGATGCACTCTGGGGGGAGCTGTCTATACGCCTACCGTTTTCCACCACCCTCAAAGAAACAAATGCAAAATGCTCCTATACATGAACGGCAATCTTTGTGCTTCGTCACCTCGGATCACTTGATTGAGGGATGAATCGTTGCTGCCAAGCCTGCTTGGATCTGGAGGGGGCATATTTCAAATTAAGCATCCTTTAGCCCCTCTATGCACCATTCGGTAAGTTTATCCTCTATATACATCATTATTTGGTTGTAGCAATTTAGGGGTAAATAAAAACCCCATATATAACATTCTTTATCTTATTAAAGTTATTTTCACAAAATAATTCATCAGAGTATTTTCTTGGAAAAGTTGAAGTCGATCGGTGCAAAACTTCATGAATTATGCAAGATTTGCTGTGATTAAATTTTGGAGGGCAGTATATACACTGAAATAATTGGAAGGGGGGGGGTGGACTTTTACTTTATTTTTGTGTAGGAGTCCTGGCAGAGGTTATGTCGGCCCTGCCTCCTGAAAGAAATTAAAGGAATTAAAAGTCCTGACAATTATGTTAAATTACAAAACAGGCAATATTTAGAAAATATCTGCAAGATTTAATTGTAAATAGGCGGGACATGTATGAAGTGTGTGCATGGGCACGCCCCCATTTGTCCACTTCCATTTTTAGTATTTGGAGTTTTTTTTGAGGCATTGAAATAGTGTTTATTTGCAATAAATATGAAAAAGGGGGGAATTTTCAAGTAGGTGGTTTCATTGCAAAACATTATTTCCGCAAGTGCTAAAGTTATCAAGAAAGAATGCGGAAATTAAATAAAGTTTTCAACTAGATTTCATACTGGCACTAATTCTGTCATGTTTCATTTTATTTCCATTTATTTCAATTATAGGCCACCAGGTCATAGATAAGTTTTTCAGCTACAGCCCTTAGCTGAAAACTAAGTAGCATTATTCTATATTTCCACAGAGTACAAAATCGTGAAAAATTAGAAAGAAAATATTTTCGCTGTTACGTATTTTGCCGTTTTTATATTTTTGCCGGAAATATTTACCGTTCATATATACTGATAATATTTTAAAAGTATATTTTATATATAAAAAAAAATGATGTCGCTTAATCACACGACTGTGTGTGGATAAAGAGGTAAATCCTGAAAACCGCGCAAAATAAAGCCGAAGTTATCCGAAATTGGTAGAACAAATAACCGCGATCTGTCCCCTCCAGACTGACTGACTATAAGAAAACGTGTTGCTCGGAATGAAAATCCAAAGTAGAATTGATTAAAATTTCGCCAATTTTAATTTAGAGCAATTAACCGATACTTCGCTATTTTGTAAAGACCTCTAAATACTATATTAATTGCATATATTATAAGTCTGCCATTGTTCAGGGATGCCCATTTGCGTCCCAACATCCGCAGGCCGCATCTGGACTAACCCGTAAACCCAGCACGCTTTTAAATAAAACATTTTAAACAATTTACTTATATGAATTTTCTACAATTTCTACATGAATTTTTAACAAAAATGAACAACATTTATACATGGCTTTTGGCAGGGGTGTGTTAGATTGTTTTTAATTGTAATTCATATTTCTAAAATTTTAATGAAATTTATTAAAGCTTTTTATTTAACTTTCCTTCTAAACTCTATTTAAAACATGTTTTAATATTTACCAGCTGCGATGTTCCGCGTATAGCAGTTCATTTTTAGCTGTGACACTTTAGAGTGACTTATTCAGCAGGCACTTTTTTAGCAGCCGCAGTTAACGATAGATACGACCGACCTCTGCGCAGGTGCAAGAAATCCGAGAACGATAAATGTAAAAAAATAGATCTAATTTACAATATATATATATATATATATATGTGTGTGTGTGTGTGTGTGTGTGTGTGTGTGTGTGTGTGTGTGTTTATAAATATATATATATATATATATCGTATGCTCAATAAAGTCGTTTATTACTGCAGGTAAAGTAGTTAAATACTGGAGTCTCGCAGTTGTTAGGAGACCTAATACCTTTACCCTATCTACATTTCGTACAATTTTTAAAGCAGCTTTTATCCTCTTCTAATAGCACTCGAGATATCATCTATGCAGCCTTAGGCTATTTTCTTCACAATATTTAATTATTATATTTTTGCATTCCCTGCAATATAGAGTATGCTATGTATAGGAAAAGTACAGTAACAGAATCGAGTATTAGAAATAGAGGGTACATTTTCACATTTTGTAAATGATTTCTTGGACTAGGGCCAGTCAAGATATTAATAATAAACGAATCTTTCATAGAGATAACTTTATGCACACGATATTTCTTCGGCATATTTATTTGATAAAAAAATATCATACTTATTAACAACGGAATGTAATCCAATGTGTTTATACGACAGATCATTATTATTAAATCTTTTCCGATTTAAATAATAAAGAAATGTTCGTATAAAGTCAAATTTTATCGAAATTGAATTTTTAACTGGATTATATCAATTACGGCCTTCTGGTTGAAAGATTACGGGAATGATTGGTAATTTCAATTTCATACGTTATCTATTTTATTCTAGCAAAGATTTTTTAAACTCATATACTGTGTTTAGCCGATTAACTCATATATTCTGTTTAACCAATTGCTGAAGCAAAATAAAAGTAGTACAGGTGTATCTTCTAATACCATTTTAGAGCTTTCATTTTGACATATATTAATGCAATTTCAGATATTTTAAAAATTTGTTTACTAATTAGACCAGGATGTTTTATTCTTCAGATCTGCCTGCGAAGATTATTTTGTATAGCAAAAACAGAGATTCTTATACTTCTTTTTAAGAAAATTAAATTAAATATTTTAATAGAATGCTTTAAATAACAATGTCATTTAGAATACTATAAGAATTTGCGCATAATTGTGAATAAATATAGTTTATTTATATTATATATTCCGTATGAAGAACGAATATACCACTAGTATTTTTCTATGATGCTCCTGGTAATACTTAACCAGTCGTGATTCTTAGCATCTTTTACATAACAACCATCCAGATGAACAAAATATTTCCATCCACTCTCCCTTTTTATTCAAAAAGAAACCCATTGTTATATATTTCTTTAGACATGCGTCACGTTTCACCTGTAAATTGTTCGCACCTTCCAATAAAAGGAAATAGTGAATGTTTGCTTTAAAATATAGTTTCACTGTTTTGTCACGAATATAAAGAATACCAGTGAAGCTAACGATGTTATAAATACTGTAACTCATTCTTTTTATTTCAATTTATTAATACCAAATAAAATAACATAAAAAAACAATTTGTTTTATTTATTGAGGTTACAAGCTTTACTTTCTGAAAATAACATCTGCAAATTCGCCTCCATTTTGATGCAAGGGAGTTAGTTCTCGCTGTTCTTGCACTTCCACCTCTTTTTTAAACGCTGAGCCGTTATTATGCCGTTCCACTGCTCCATGGTTACTGAATGCTTGAGTGGGAAAGTTGTAACGGTCGTTTCCCTCTTGCCTCCCCACCTCTGAAACGGTCTCCAGCCATTCTTAAAAATAGTCCGTTTCACTGCACTCTATAAATTTAAATAACAAGCAATACAAATTCAGTTTCGTTCTGCATTAATTTCTGCTTAATAGTAAGTGTCACGACAATGACGGGGTGAGGGAACTGCAAGGAACTATGTTACAGAAATGATTTCAAACTACATACCCTGCACCTATATCTCTAAATCCACAGTGGATAAAAGAATTTATGATGCCGCTTTGGAAAGGTTTATAGTAGTCTAGAATATTATTCTATTGTCGCATAGTTGTCTCACAAGCGAGAAAGATACAGCCTTTTGAATTTCAGAAAAAGGTAGTAAATTTACAGATTTTTCTTATTCTTGTTATTCTCCTCCTCCTCCTTTTACTTATTTAGATAAAATATATACATGAAAAACAATCTGAGTTTGACAAATTTTCAGAAGTGTTCACAAATAGTGAGAGACAGATACTCTAAAATATCTGAGTTTCTAAGTCAAAGCCTTCCCTTACTTTAAGCCAAAATCTTAAAAGACTCATACATATTTTATACGAAAGTTTAGCCATCACATTGCAAAACGGAAGCCGAAAAATTTGACGAAAAGTTGGTAACTTTTCACATGTCGCCAAATTGAGAAAAACGACGTTAAATTAACAAAAATGACGGCAAATTGATACAATCTAAAATCAAAATATAAGTAGGAGTTTTATTTTAAATTTCATGACTGGATTGGAATTTAAAAATAATAAGCGAATGGTACATTAAGTAAGTTTAAATAGGATATTCTTGTCTGTGCGTCTGTCCCACTTGGCGACTTTAAGTGTCTCCAAATTGAAATTAATAATTAAACAGATGTTATATTAAGTATGTTTCAATAGTATGTCCCACTTGGCTACAAATTTGGCAAATTCGGTGACTTTTTTTAATGTCGTGAAATTGACGAAAAGGTCGCCAAATTGATAAAAACTGCACCAAATTAATGAAAATGATGCCAAATGGATAGTCTAAACTCATAACATAAGTAATTAGGACTTCGATTTAAAATTTTATGAACTGATTGGAATTCAAACAAATTAATAAATTGCTGATATATTAAGTATGTTTCAGTAGGGTCTGTCTGTCTATACCACTTGGCGACACATTAGCCGACCTTAGCATATTTTGAAAAATATCTCAAAATTAACAAAGCAAAGCCAAAATCGACAAAAACGTTGCCAAATTGTTAAATATTCAATAAATCAGAATATCTACACTATTGATGAAATTTAATTTATTTGATAATTTCTGTCAGTTTGAGGAAATTATTAATTTAATATTCTTAATTCAAAATATAGCGAGTTTCACTGTTCGTAGGATAGTTACGTTTAATTGCCGTTTCTAAGTATCGTAAATAATTACGAATTGTTAAAGAATGGTATTGTATATATGCTTTAATAGGGTCTGTCCGTTCCACTTGGCGACAAATTTGGCGACCTTTTTAAAATACTGCCAGATTGACAGAAATAACGTTAAATGACGTAAACCGTTGTCAGAAATATAAATATGAACGAACGGCAGTTTTCTAAGGTTTATCTTACATTATTATTATTTAATCAGTATATTATTAGTATTTGTAAAGTGTATTAGTGATATTTATATGTCTTAACAAATAATATTATCAAGTGATTAATATCTATTTACTAGAGTACCTGTGAAAAATCATGAAAAAAATTTTATTCACTGAAAGGTAATCAGTGTAAAATATATGTCAGTTTGATTTCTTTTTATGTCAAAGATATCTTCAAAAAGAGTATTTTTATATACTATTATTTACTTTAGCAGAACGATTCAAAATGATCCATCTCTTTAAATCAGTTTTGATATTCTCTTTCTTCCTCAAGTGATCGGATAATAATTGCGGAAGCCATAAGGGTGTCGGTTAGCAGTAAATGTACTCTTACGGTGAACCTTTTGGTGAACATATGGAACTTTTACTCTGGTTCAAGATTTAATTAATGAGCTGGAAGTTATAAAAAAGGATAAAAATATTGTGTATAAAGAGTTATTATTGCAAAAAGGTATTTTAAAATAACGTAACTTTATTAAAAGCGAATTATGTAAACAAGCCCAAATCGTCGAACATGTTCATATGCTTGTTGCCATTCGGCGGACGATAATAACGTGCCTAAACCACTCACACTCGATATTATGTTATTTGTTTCCTTAACGTGCCACCAGGATGAAACAAATTGACAATTATATCTTCCATATAAAGACAAAAAAATATGAAATTATCTTCATAAACGTCAAAAAAATGATATCCTCCTAAAAGAACATCCGAAATGTAAAAAAGGGGCACAAGAGCGTAATTTTCCAGTTCAGCACGCTTGCACGTCTCGTTCAGTTCACTTTTCTCACTTGCACGTCTCCTCCAGTTCACTTTTATCGCTTGCAAGTCTCGTTCATATGAGTTTATTTTTCTCGCTTGCACGTCTCGTTCAGTTCACTTTTCTCGCTTACACGTCTCGTTTATATCAGTTCACTTTTCTCGCTTACACATCTCGTTCATAACAGTTCACTTTTCTCACTTGCACGTCTCATTCATATCAGTTCACTTTTCTCACTTGCACGTCTCGTTCATACCAGTTCACTTTTCTCGCTTACCCGTCTCGTTCATATCAGTTCACTTATCTCGCTTGTGTGTCTCGTTCATATCAATTCACTTTTCTCGCTTGCACTTCTCGTTCAGTTCACTTTCTCGCTTGTACGTCTCAGACATACCTGACAAAATAAGCAGAAGAATAAATGATTAGACTGCATCTAATTCTAGACTACATCCAAGTTCAAAACAAATGTTATTTGTACTGTGGAAAATGTGAAGATGTATTGTCTTTCTTATGTTTTACATATATAAATTGAAAAGTTAGTTAGATTCAATATCAACTTCCATATATATAAATAATTATTTTCTTATAATGTTGTAATGCTTGATTTCCTCTTGGTTGATTCTCAACTGCTTGGTGAAATAAAATGCTGCTTCTGCGGCAGAACGAAACAAAAACCGAGTACACATAGTGCTGTGAATCTCTCTATCTCTCTATATTAAAAAAAAGTTGCTGACGCCGCCGCCGCTCTTTGACAAATTTCTCGTTTCTCGAGATTCTTTGCTTCGTACCGCAAAAACTATTGCATATACAAATATGAAATTTGGTACACTCGTAGAAAAAGCTTTGGGGAATACACTGAAATAAACCGTTTTTTTGATATATATTGTAGTTTAAGAAATATTTAATGTCAAAGACAAAATATTTGAGCTGCGAGTTCGCGTCCTGGATAAACTAACAATAGCAAGGCAAAGAATTTTTGCGGGCAGGTTTGTGGGTGAATTTTGCAGGACAGAGCCCCTGTTTTTAATTTCGATGTAGTTTTTGAGATATTTTACTTTTTATGCACTTCTAAAGTGAAAAATTTTCGTATCGGCACGTCTGGCGATTTCTCTGTCTCGTAACGCAAAAACGATAGCATACAAAAATTTGAAATTTGGTACATTTATAGAGAAATAATAGGGTAACACGATAAAATAAACCGTTTATCGATTTAATCTTTAGTTTGGCATGAAATAGCTCGCGAAGAGAACTCTGTATCAAGAAATTCAGTTTCTGGATTCCCTGGGCTAAGAAAAGTCCCTGCTTCTTCCTCCTGCGGAAAATAGGTAGGGATAAAAAAGGAGATTTGTGAAAGTAGAATTTTTAGGAGAGATAGTTATGAAGCGATATCTGCGAGCGCAGCGAATAGGATGCAAAGCCTCCCGAAGGGGAATGGTGAAGCTTAGTGAGCAGGGCGCAGAGCCCCCTAGTATTAAAAAAAGTAGCTGCCTCCGCCGCCGCCGCCGCTGTTTGACAAATTTGGCGTTTCTATAAAATCTATAGCATATAAAAATATGAAATTTGGTACATTTGTAGAGAAATATTAGGGGAATACACTGATATAAACCGTTTTTCGATTTAAAAATTAGTTCAGAAAATATTTAATATCAAAGTCAAGGAAAGAGAATTTGAACTGCGAGTTCGCGTCCTGGACAGACTAGCAATTTCAAGACCTCGAATTTTTGTTGGCATGTACCTATATAGTTGAATTTTTGCAAGACGGGGCCCTTTTTTCAAATTTCGATTTAGTTATTGGGTTATTTAATTTTTTATGCACTTCTGGAATAAAAAAAATACCTTCTCTAGGGGCGAAGATTTGAAACTATTGTTGTCATGAACATTACAGTTTAATTTTTATATTTCACAACAATTATACTATGCTTCACTGTTGTAAATATCTCTATACTGAAAGCGCAACACGATATTTTGTCACTGTATTACGAACAAACGACAAAACATACAGTTATGAAATTTTGTTGTTTGGTCGTAATACAGTAAGCAATCGTCCTTAATACCAGTCGGCACTAAATAGATTAAGATTGCAGGCTCAGCGAGCGCCAAGAAGTAGGAAACGAGGCCTCCGAACTCATGAAACGAGTTTCGGAGCTGGCTGGGAGCTGAAGCTTAATGAAATTGTTCGCAAAACGAGTGTCAGCGAGCACAGAACACGTAGATAATCGTGTGCGCCGGCCGGATTGAAAGAGCTCGCAAAACGAACTCCAGGACTGGAGTATGTTAGTTAACAAGGGGTGGTGCCCAACAGGCGTATTACGCCTGCGTAGCAGGCGACACTAAAGTGCTCGCAAAATCAGTAGACGGCGAGGCCTATCGACTCGCGAAGGGAGACACGAGTGTTGGCGAGCGTAGCGAGCAAGGGGTGAAAGCGTCAGCCAGCACAGGATACGTAGGAGGACTTGGAGCCGGCCAGATTGAAATAGCTAGAGAAGCGAGTTCCAGGGCTGGTGAATGTCAGTTAATCAAGGAAGGTTCCCAACGGGCGTATTACGCCTGCTTAACAGGGGCAATAAAGTGCTCGCGATGTGAGTTACGGGGGTTGACGAGCGTAGTGAGCAGAGGGGAGAAGCCCCCTATAAAAGCATAAATGTTTCGGCTACATCTAAAAAAAATCTGAGGTGAGCAGCACATGAATTTCCTCACAGACTCAAATTAATTTTCTTATTTCTTATGTCATAATGCATTATGCTGAATTTGATTGAAGAAAATAACATAAGTACTTTTCTTACGTTATATCCAATTTGAATTTGTAAGGCATCTTCGTTTCATTTGGTAACTTAATGCATTTTAAATATTTAACTTCTCAAAATTCCAAAGAACTAAAATATCTCGAGAACGGTTCAAATAGATAGATAGATAGGTAGATAGATATATAGACAGACAGACAGGAGGAAAACGAAAAACGCCAATTACAAAGTTGTAGAGCGTTGCCAAATTATTACAAAAATGTGTTTGTCCGACAGAAAAAACTGCAAATAATTGTCAAAAAATATTTTTAAAAGCATATGATTCTTTACACTGCAAATTCTTCTGACGGCAGTTGTATAACAAGCAATTTAATAAATTTGGTTTGAATGCTAACTGTTTTATTGAACAAACGATTTGGCGGTAAACATCATTATAATCGAAGCCAGAAAAATATGTAAACTAATCTGGGGTTGAAGGGCATAACATCTGCAATATTGTAGCCTTATGTGTATAAGGAGCCTTATTGTCGCCTTATGCTATATGTTTGTCACTTCGTTCTGCTTTTATTTCGATTTTATGAGCCATGTTTACTATGTTTAGTAATGAAGAATATTGCGAAATAATCCTTACTTTTGGAATATGTAGCAGAAATACCAGTGCAACTGTACCCGTAGTGTTTCCCAATGAAAGGCATCCGTCTGAATCCGTCGAAAGGCAATCGTCTGAATACGTTAATGTTTTATATGGAGGAAGGTTTAGAGTACCGTGGTTTTAAGAGTTTTTTCTGTATTTTTTTGTCAGATAAATAAATATTAGTACTAATTTGGCAACGTTCTATAACTTAGTAATTGGCTTTTATCTCTATCTCTAGAAGGGAACGAAATAGCCCCCTCCCCATAAATGTGGCTCAGCCCCAAAAGTTGCCTCGTCGTGTAGCTCCATAGGGATTTCCAATGCAGCTGTATTAAAAGAATAAGAATTGCTCTCTTCGTTCTTGAGAAATTTTCCTTAATACGGTCTTTCCAAGACACATTGTGTGTGTGTATATGTGTGTGTGTGTGTGTGTGTTACGGTCAATTCGATTAATCGGTTATTATTAATAATAACTAGCTGTTATTAATACTAACCCAATAAACCGGTTAAAGTGAATAATTTATGAGAATTTATCAGATGAACCGGTTGTTACTAAAAATTACCAATGAAGTTTGGTCAATGTAATAATTTTCAACGCGTTTAGCTTGAGATTTCCATTTATTGTATTTGCAATGTCATTTGTTTGCAATTTTTTGTCACCTTAAGGTGTTCGTGTGTATTGAAATTTATTTGTTGTAATAAATAATGAATGTATCTTATAAATAACAGTAATCATTATTATAAAACATTTTTTACACTGACCAAATTTTATTGCTAACTAAACTGTTCATGTATGTAATATCGTACACATCCTATCGCATGACATAAAAATAACGTTAGAGTTGGGATTTCAATAAATTATGCTTAATTAATCACAATGACGAAAATTTATTGGTAATTATTAATATTTACAGATAAATGTAATTAATATGCAATACTTATCACATTTACCAAAAGACTTGGTTATTATTAATACTAACAGGATTTTTTACTTTAACCGTATCATATATATATATATATATATATGTGTGTGTGTGTGTGTGTGTGTATCATATATATATATATATATATATATATATATATATATATATATATATATATATATATAATAGTAGTTTGAAAGTCCAATGAGCAAAAGTAAGAAGCTGCAACACGATAAACCCAACTTTCCAAAACACCCACAAAATAAAATATAAAACAGCAAATCATCAATCAAATGGAAAAAAATACAACACACTAGTAATCAAGTTATAGAAAATGAACAAAATTCAATGGTATGGAGACAAATAAAGAAAATCTTAAAAATTCAAGCTAAATCGCTATACACGTGGAAAAGGGCTAAGCCTAAAATATGGATATGTTCACTTCGCAAAATTCGTTCTCAAGTCCAAGTATTTTGACGAAGCAAACACAAAAAATGTATGTTTCTGAAGAAATAGATAGATTATTTCTATAAACTATATATATATATATATATATATATATATGTACATATATATATATATATATATATATATATATATATATATATATATATATATATATATATATATCAATTGCTTACCTTATATATGGTACAGGGAAAGAGAAGTATTTCATACCCATTTAATACCTGTTTTATTTATAATGTTCTATTTATAATTTTCTCAAGTTTGTCGTAGAGTCAATTTTGATTTCAAATTTTCACTTCAAACCATTTTATTTTCCCAGTTGCTCTATAGACCATTTTCAATAAATGATCAATCTCTGATACTTATAATACAAGGAAATTAATATTCTTAATATATATATGTATATATATATATATATATATATATATATATATATATATATATATATATATATATATATATATAATTAAAAATGAATTTGGGCTGGTGCTGTTCTCTTCTCTTATCGGCATTATGGCCGTGAATTTGCTTCTATGGTGATGTTAATATTAATATTACTTGAATTTTTTATTATTACATAATTTTTTAATTTTTTATTACATATTTCTAATATATATATATATGTGTGTGTGTGTAATTTTAGTGTGAAAGTTATAAAATACCAGAAATCACACGAATAATGCGCGAAGCTGCACTATAACATGGATTTAAATATCACAACAGAAAAGTAGACAAGTAAATGGAAGCAATATACTACAGATTGGCCGGAGGGGGGGGGGGTGTGACCCCCACTCCCCGGTTAAGCAAGCTTTTCGTCTAGACAACACTCCCGGAAGCCGATATATTGCATTAGATATGAATACCGAAGTATCAAAATGTAAAAAGATGTAGAAAGAGTGTACCAGATCATGAAATCGTGAAATAACCCACAAGGTACGAAATCCAAAACTTGTATTAAAGTGTCTTAATTCTACAATTTAAAAGTCAATAAGAATTAAAAAGTATAATTTATAAGATTTTCATAATTGCATTTTAAAACAATCCTCATGAAAAAATTCCTGTAATTACTGGAGTTATTACCAAAATGTCTCAGGTTATATATGGGAAAATTTGCTAAGAAATAATAAGATATTAATAAGATGTTGTTGAAATTTCGAAACTTTTGTGAAATTTAAGTGTAACATTGCATAAAATAGCATAATTAAAATAGTCCAACATTGCCTAAATTAATGTACATACAAATTCATTTGGGTTCAAGCAATTGCTCCTTAAGTATAATTAGATACCAAAAATTGTGTTTTGGATTTTCAATTTTCTAGTAATGTTGCTCGCAAGCAGTCATACCTATTTCTTGTTCGAAAAAGGGTTCATAGTTTCCTCCTTTTTATAAAAAATATTTTTTACATTATGTTTAAAATAATTTTACGTTAAAAGGAAACATAGGTTTGTCACTACAAAAAAAAAAAATGTGTTTCTAAAGTGTATACTTTATAAAATATGAAATGCTGAATATGATAAAAAAAAAATTCACTTTTTAGCATGTTAAGAGTCTTTATAAGCCCTTAACATAAAAATTCAAAAATCATCATTCAAAATTCTGCAGTCATCATGTATTATTATATGACCAAACTATATTAAACACAAACATAAAATATTTTTAATTAATACTGTCAAAACTATTTTTGGTCCTTTTGAATATAACATTTATTCTGGCGTATATAAAAGACGTAATTGCAGCATAAAAACATACGAACTCGTTCTATACAGAACACAGTAAAAGCAGCAACTGCAAATGCATTTTTCACTTAGCCCAAACTACTTTCCTCCAAAGCTGCTACGTCAAGCCCGAATTGCGTTAGATTCTACCTGGGGCGATCTGTGTAGAACTTTCAGATTTCAACATTTGCAATTGGAGCTGCGTCAATTAATCTCTTTGTACTGAGATGACTCCAAAAGAATTTCCCAACGAACTGGGTGAAGAAATTCAGAGACGTTGTCATATTGAAGTCACTCATCAAACGTTGATAGAACTTTCTTCAACAATAATTGTCTGAGTCTGATGAAAGTCCTTGATTTTTCCTTTAAAAAAACCGGTACATCAGTGAATCGCTATTAACTGAAAATGTTCTTTAGATTTCGCCCCATTGCATTGAATTCGCTTCCGCCTATACCATTGACGTTGGCTAAGAGAAAAGAAATTTCCTGTGAAAAGCAGAACCATCGTTATTGATGTGTGTGGATTTCTAGGAAACCGCAAGGTAGTATCAGTATTGGGATTGGGTTTAAAGTCTACACGTGCAGAAATTTCAGACTTTTCAGGTAAATAACTTTAATGGTCAGGGTATTCGACAAAAAAAGGAGCATTTCGAAAAATGTAAACGCTTTGGGCGTTTATATCTCAAGCAATTTATTCTTGTTTTGTCATATATATATATATATATATATATATATATATATATATATATATATATATATATATATATATATATATATATATATAATAAAAATTGATAAAGCATTACAAGATTAAAAGGTTCGAGATAAAAATTATATATATATATATATATATATAATAAAAATTGATAAAGCATTACAAGATTAAAAGGTTCGAGATAAAAATTATATATATATATATATATATATATATATATATATATATATATATATATATTAGAAAAATGTAAGCTTATACGATAAGCTTATAAATATGAAAATGCAGCTTATAAAAAGAATGATTTCAATAATAAAAAATATTATATGAAATTCCAGTGATAGATTAGAGATAAGTTGTAACTCATATAACCATAACTTAAAGTATAAGATATTTACGTATAAAACCAAATTTAAACACATACCAAACAGTTTTTAACTAGGGAATAGTAAAACATTGCATATGCCTAATTACTTGCAATGCCAGAAAAATGAAAAATAGAAATAGTTTATAAAAGTCCAAATATATATATATATATATATATATATATATATATATATATATATATATATATATATATATATATATATGTAATAATAGTAGTTTGAAAATCCAATGAACGAAAAGTAAGAAGATGTAACACGATAAACCTAACTTTTTAAAAAACCCACAGAATAAAATATAATACAGCAAATCATCAATCAAATGGATAAAAAATACAAAACACAAGCTATCAAGTTACAGAAAATCAACAAAATTCAAAGGTATGGAAACAAAAAAAGAAAAACTATCTAACTATCAATTCAACTATCTAACTGGCTTATAAAACAAAAGTAAAAATCAACTAATCTTCAAGCAAATGGAAAAAAATAAATAAATAAAATAAATATCGAATCAACAAGTCAGTGAAAAATATCATAATACAAAGGTATGGAATCGAAAAAAGTATAACAAACGAAATCAAGCACAAACGCTATACACGTGGACGAGGCTCTAAGCCTAAATCATGAATTGTTAACCTCTACAAAAATCTAATCATGTCCAAGTTTTTTGTAGAAGCAAACACAAAAATGTATGTTTCTGAAGAAATAGATAGATTATATCTATAAACTATTTCTACTTGGACGACATACATAAAAAAGGAATAAAAGAGAAAAAATGAATACCTGGAAAAAGCACAGCGTATGTACAATCGAGTCGATACCGGGTACACTGATAGAAGGGACCAGTGTTGCCATTCGTAAAGAAAAAATAAAAAACCATTTACTGTTGCCATTCATAAGAATTGAAACACAGTTAAGCGAAATGTTAAGAAAAAGTATTAATATACAAAAAGAGCTACTAAAAGGAGGGGCAAATAATAGTAATGCTGAAGTGGAAGAGAATGTAAAAGAAAAAAAAAAAAGAATGGAGATGTCTGGCTAATATAAGATACTATGAATAGAATTATATGATACTATCAGAAGAATTATAAAAATCCAGCTATTTTAAATTTTTTAACAATACTATTTACTAAATAAGAGGGATATTTATATAAATTGCTAGTAATTTTGAGATTATTGATATGCATAGCATGAAATTTTTTATCAGATAATCTATAAATTCTAAAAAGCTGATTGAGTATAATATTTCTAAACAATTGAATCGAGTTACAGGAATTAAATGGTAAGATTTTATTAATATTAAAATTATAAAAGTCTTTTTCATCATATAAATTTGTAACAATTCTATTAGAAGGATCAATAAAAAGATTTAAATCCAAAAAATTAACATTTTTACTAATAGTAGCTTCATTAGGAATTAATTCCAAATTGTCAGGATAGTAATCTATATCTATGAGATAATTTTCTGTATGTACTAAGCAAATCAGATCATCAACATATCTGTAAAAAGTATAATCTATTGAAGTAAATGACTTTTCATAATGATAAAGGTATAAATTAGCTAGCATACTGCTACTGCATCCACCCTGTGGAACTCCTGAGACTTGTAAGTATAATTTATTTCCTTGATAAATATAATTTATTTCCTTGATATATATATATATATATATATATTAGGAAAATATAAGCTTATAAATACGATAAGCTTATAAATATGAAAATGCAGCTTATAAAAAGAATGATTTCAATAATAAAAAATATTATATGAAATTCCAGTGATAGATTAGAGATAAGTTGTAACTTATATAACCATAACTTAAAATATAAGATATCTACGTATAAAACCAAATTTAAACACATACCAAACAGTTTTTAACTAGGGAATATTAAAACATTGCATATGCCTAATTACTTGCAATGCCAGAAAAATAAAAAATAGAAATAATTTATAAAAGTCCAAAGATATATATATATATATGTACATATACGTGTGTGTGTATACGTGTATATATATATATATGTATATATATATATATATATATATATATATATGTATATATAATCTATCTATTTCTTCAGAAACATACATTTTTTGTGTTTGCTTCGACAAAATACTTGGACCCGAGGAAGAGTTTTGGAGAAGTGGACAAATCCATGATTTAGGCCTAGCCCTTGTCCACGTGTATAGCATTAATGGTTGGGTTTCATTAGTTTTTCTCTTATCGATTCAATACCATTGATTTTTGATGATTTTCTTTAACTTGATGATTCGAAATTTGTATTTTTTCCATTTAATTGAAGATTTGCTGATTTATACTTTTATTTTGTAGGCTTGTTAGAAAGTTAGGTCTTTCGAGTTACAGCTTCTCACTATTGTTTTATTGGACTTTCAAACTATTATGTATATATAAAAATTGAAAGATTTTAATCGAAAACTATGCATAAACTACTGATGTACAAAAAAACCCATCTCTAGCATATCTGTTACAAATGAGTAACTATAGACCAAGACTAGAGGTCCATGTTAAGACATAGATGGGCTTGTAGTTAAAGTATAGAAATGCGTTAGCGATAATAATAAACAAAATAAAATTAAAATTAAAAAGAGAAAAAACTCTGTAATAAGCGCAAATGCAGCTTTACAACAGGTTTTACCTTTTTTAAAAAAGTTTTTTGCAATTATGAAAATCAAAAAGTAGATGGTTGAATTCAGAAGTAAATAATAAATGTAAAAGTACAAATATATATATATATATATAATTATCGTTGTTATTCTTGCATAGTAAGTAATTAATCAAATATGCAATGCTTTACCTTTCCCTAGTTATAATTTTTTTTAGGAAGTGTTTAAATTTGGTTTATACGTAGCCAAAATTAAGACGCTAAAATTGTGGAAAACATACACCTACCATTTCTACCGAGTTTCAACAATTGTTTAAGCACAATATAAAATATATGAGCTTCAATAATCTTTGCCAAAATAAAACCGTTGATTGAAAGCATCAATTGAAATATCAATAATTCCGTAAATCCCAAAACAGTAACAGATACACCCCCTCCTAATTGAAAATATAATACCCTTCATTTAAAACAAAATTTTATATCCATTTCGTTGTTATTCACATCGTAAAAAAAATTAAAAAACGTCTGCTGAATCATATTATATTTTATTTAATTATGTTGCTAAGCAACATGGTATAATTTTCTTCAAATAAATTTTCGGAAAATAATCGTCTACATAATGTTATTTCTATGGAAAGTTTTTTTTTTTTTACTATTATCATATAATAATAATAATTGCTAATATCATATATATATATATATATATATATATATATATATATATGTATATATATATATATATATATATATATATATATATATATATATATATATATATATATATATATATATTATATATATATATATATATATATATATATATATATATATATATATATATATATATATATATATATATTATATATATATATATATATATATATATATATATATATATATATATATATAATATATAATTTAGAATAGATTTGTCGTCAAGTCTGAGTATCGATTGAAATTAGCCAAGAATACTGTTTGTTTCTGAGTACAGAGCTAGTTAATAACTATGAACTCCATACACTCGGTCGACAAGCATAAAAAATTGAAAAATTATGTTATCTTTCTTCAATCTTTCTATATCATTTTTCAATCATTCATACGCCTCTTAATTTCTGTATTTTTATTACGTTTTACTGATTAAAAAATCATTGTGCTTACAGCCCGGACTTTTCTTTTCTGTTGGCATTGATCATTAGTAAGTATATCTATCCAAATTGTTTGATGCTTTCTTTCTAATATTGTTTAATTCTTCTCTTATCTAAGTGTTACAATATATATATATATATATATATATATATATATATATATATATATATATATATATATATATATATATATATATATATATATATATATATATATATTCAATTTATTTTTATAATTGATTTAAATTTTCATTTAAATTATGCTACAGATTAACCACCTATAGGCACCGACCCGAAGGTTTACAGTAATTACAGCCTATGGTGGAGGAATCTGTCAAAACCAGAAATCAAAACTTAATGCCAAGATAAAAATGATAAACAATTATATACAATATGTTTGTCTATACTAGATACAGATAGTATTTCACAAATATTTCATATCCATAATCACTTAGGTGCAGAACTGTTTCATATGAGAGCAACTATATATATAAAGATATTTCTAAAATTGGTTAGTACATATACAAAATGAATAATTTTCAAAAATATATACAGATATATATATCCAATATATACAAAACTACTTATGCGAACATACATACAAATCTATATATACAACAAATCTCACAGATTAACATGGCTTTCAATACCATATTGATACATACAATGATATTTGCAATGATTAAAACAAATGTGAATATAAAATTAATTAGATTGCAGTATTTATAATAAAATTTACAAGTACTGTGAATAAATATGCAATAAACATTGAGCGAATGTGTGGAGGTTACCAGAAATAATTCACAGGATATGTTCGTTTTCCTCTAGGAATTGAATTATAGATTTTATTCTCTGTTTAATTATGCTACAGCTTTAAGTTTTACTAACCATTTCACCTGCGCTTCGAACGTTCTCAGTGGTCAATGGTCACTAATGGCTAATGACACTCAGTGGCTGATGACACATGCGCACTTAATTAAAATTCTGAATACCAAAAAGCGTTTCGAATTTGGCATAAAAATGCAATGGCGCGCATTTTTTAAAAGCAAGTGGTGCAAGCTTTTTGAAAATTCCTTTGGATCGTCAGCTTTAATTCGAGTTTTCGAAATAGTTTTTTTTTCATTGATCTAGAAGCTGATACAGATCGATAATTATTAGAAGCTGATACAGATCGATAACAGATCGATAAAATAATTATAAAAAAAGAGTAAATTTGAAATTAAAAATGTATGCCGTATGTATACAATGTGCATTGAATTATCGAGCACTTCCACTATGGCTAGAATCTTGATTCTGTGTTCATTGGATTTGTCTCAGCAAGGTCAACGAGAATGTCTAATATTACATTACAAATATTACATTACAAGCCATAATCTCGAACGAGATTATGGCTTGAGTGAAAGTGCTAGATCATTTTGAAAAGTATGCTTAATTTTTTTTTCTTCTTCTTTCTTCTTTTTTTATTACATTCCTTTACATCGTCACACCTAATTCGAATTTTTGAAATATTAGACATTCTCGTTGACCTTGCTGAGACAAATCCAATGAACACAGAATCAAGATTCTAGCTATAGTGGAAGTGCTCGATAATTCAATGCACATTGTATGCATACGGCATACATTTTTAATTTCAAATTTACTCTTTTTTTTATAATTATTTTAAAATTATCTCTCTAACACACTTCATGAACTAAAAATGTGCGTCAAAATATTAAAACATTCAACTAATTTTTACTGTCCCTATAGAATAATGTATAGAGAAAGTATTGCAACGAGATCGAAAATTCCAAGTCGCCTTTTCGATGGGAGAGCACGTTTCAAATATCATTGTACTCGAACTGACCGTTTTTGAGGGGATGTCTATATATGTGTGAGTCTGTGAAAGCGATATCTCATGAACGAATGACGTGTTTCGAATTAAATTTGGTACAAATATTACATTACAATCGGTGAATACTAGAAGCCTATTGATTTTAAACGTAATCAAATCTTCGAAAATTCAAATTTTCTAATGAAATTTTGAAAGCATCAATAAAAAATCAGAACCTTTAATAATGTTACGTTAATTGCCATTTTTATGTAATGTTTCATTATGAAACGATTGACATAAACTTTAGAAAGCTAGCATGAATCGTTCTCAAGATTTTGCACGCTTTTTTAATAAGTTTATCAAAAAATGATACAGAATGAAATAAAAAAAAATATTAACTATCGTGAAATAATTATACTTTTTATTCAATATTATGCGACAAGTGTATTAATATTATTCATGTGGATCTAGTTCGTTCCATTCACGAGAGAATATAATTGTGCAATAGTTATACATTTTTACGACCAACAACTAGCTAGCAGTCATTCATATATAAGAAAATCTCTTTTCTTCGTCTGTGTGTAACGCTTGGCGGTACATTTGTCGAACTCGGTGACTCATTTAGCAAACTATAGCCAACTTGGCGATATGTCACTTCGGATTGGCAAAAATATAGTTCAATTTGCAAAATTGACGAAAAAAGAACGGAAATGACGCCAAATTGATGAATTAACTATTAAACTATTTTAATATATGGAATATACTGCTTATTGCGGATGCTATCAATATTGATAATCATCAATTTAGAGTTGCGCGAAATATGAGAGTTAATTAGATACTTTCAAAAACTGTTGTCAACCGGAAAAGCGCTAAATGTACAATCCAACGATAAAAATATTGTGCCGTGGATATTATACATAATTTTTTTTAATGTGAAAGAAATAAATTCATTGCATTATTAAAGTCATGTGCTGCCCACATCAGATTTTTTGAGTAGCAGTTGCAGAATACGTGTAACAAAATAGCCCACTGAAGCTGCTACTTTCTAAAAATGAATGACCTAAGGTGTAATCAACCATTCAGTTATTGTGTTCACGTAGCGTAAATAATTATAGTCAATTTCCGCAACATAAAAACGGAAAATGCGATTGTGAAGCAAAATCATCACTGAAATTTGGCGTCTGAAATAGTGCTTAACATTATCTTTCCAAATTCCAGAAATTAAATTGTCTATCAAATTCATACTAGGCAGTCATGCTGAACATCCCAAGATAAATTAATCATCAACTGTGGGAAAATTTAAATAAAAAAAAACATTAAGCAAATAAATCTGCGTCCGCTATATAACTTTCCTTACAAATTCACACAAATTTCGATATTATGGGAGAAAAATACTGCAAATTAAAGCTGCCTTATATCCATATCTTGCTGAAAAATCATTAGAATTTTATAGCTACCGATTAGGATAAGCATACCAAATTTTAAATAATGCAATGATTATTTTCAGAGATGTAGATCTTCCTGAGTAGATGTTAAATTTTGGATATCCCGAGAACGACTCGTGATAACGACTAAATAATGGTGATCATTTACTTAAATGTACTTACAAAGCATGTTATTCATTTGATTACAGTGAATGTAATTAAATATATTATAATTCTTTTCAATTTCAAATTAGAAATGTGCAATATCTGGAGTATGGCAAATGTTACTCCTCTGTAAATGATGTCATTCGCTTTTAATTTGAAAATCACGCAGAAACTAACTATTTTTCAACATATTTTAGAATTTTTTTTTCATAAATTCTTTTCGATTTTTGGATACAATGTTCAAAAATGTAAGGCCACTTAGCCTTTTGAAAATTAATAGGCCTCTGTCGTTTATGGATTGTAATAATCATACCAAATATAATTCGATTTGCTCAATTCGTTAAACAATCCATGTTTAAAGTTAAAATTTTCAATGTCTCGAGAACGGCTAGTAATAACTTCTAAAAACAATTACCATTTATTTCTAGCTAAAAGGACTACATTCATTCGGTAATAGTAATTATAAAACGTTCAATACTTCCTTAAAAAAAACAGGCATATGAAAATTAGTTGACCACAATTGTTTTGAGGACATTTTATAACCCTATTTTTCGGGCCAAAAAACTGTGTCTTCTCTTAACAATCGCTAAGAAAGAACTGCGGACAATTCTTCCTCTGCGGACAATTCATTCCTCCCTTTTGGGGCCTGAAGGAGGCAATAAAACGCCCTCAAAGCAATTGTAGTCAACTAAGTTTCATATGTCTGCTTTCTTTAAATATGTATTATTGAAAGTTTTATTGTTACAATCTGCAGTTTTATTTATTGTAATAATGAGTATATTTCATACGTCAGTAGAAGAGGAAGGCCGGTTCTGCACGGGAGGCGGTATGTGCGGTATGCGGTATGGCCGCCATCTTGAATTCTGTAATCCTGGACGGGGGTGTAAAAGGGAGGAGAATGAAAAAAGGTGGGGGTAAAAATTTTTGAGAAACTTTTTGTCGGGTGGCAACGATTTCGTAGTCTTGTACGAGGGGTTTAGGGGGAAATAAATTTTTTGGAATGAGTGTTTTCTAAGTATAGGAGAAACTATTTTGAGGGTGGCAACAGCCGCGAAGGTGGTATGGAGCCATCAGAGCCCCCTAGCGGCGGAAAGTGGAACTATCGGGGATAGAACTTAAAAATATTTTTTGTTTGGATTGCCATAGCAACACCTGTGGGAGATAAACTTTTTTCAGGGTGGCAACACCTGCGAAGGAGGTATGAAACCATCAGCGCCCCCTAGCGGCAGAAAGGAGAATTAAAACTGGGGTTTATTCTGATTGTTGAGATTTTTTTTTCTTTTTTTCTAAATGAAGTGATTAAGTATGAAATATTCGTATTTTTTTCTTTTTTTAAAATGAATGAGGATAATTAAATAAAGTGATTAAGTATATCAAGGTCATTGTTATTACATGTCGAGGACATACCAACGGTATACTAAGGGTGTACCAAGGTCATGTCAACATAGCTGCCAACCCAGAGAATAAAAAATTAGGAACACTGTACGCGAGAAAAATGACACGCAATAGTTGCACACAAAATATATATACATGGGTATCTCCAGCATGGGAGTACTTGCTTCCCCCCCACATTGAAATTAGCATGTCAGTATTTCTTAGCCAATGTATTATGTATTGACAGTGATTTTGCAACCCCCCCCCCCCTGGAAGGAAAGTTGATGAAACCCATATATATATACTATATAATTAATCTTACTTAATAAAAAAATATTAAGACCTCATGAGATAAGAATTTTGAAACATACATGAAATGCATAATTTTTTTACACCCATAAAATTATAACTATATTTGTTCTCCTTAAATACATCAATATTCAACTAAAAGTAAAATTAAACTATTTTCATATTTGAAAAAAAAAAATGTCATTACACAATTTAAATACACTATTACAAAGTAAGTAAAACAAAGACAAATTAAGAATCTTTTTGGTTTATTGATACATAGGTAGCAGATTTGGCATTTTTCAAGAAAGTGGCACCATGTTTGTTCATACCAAGCACCATTTATCTGAGATTTGGCAATTAAAGTAGACTGTAAAGTCAAAATACTCATGGAACTTCTAAAATCAGTTTTGTTTCTTTTTACAAGACTAAAAATTCATTCACATGCAGCATTACTATGGGGGAGTGTTAGTATCCCCAACATGATACTACTCAATTTACCATACAAAAGTTTATACACAGGATCTTTTTGCTTTCCTAACTTAGCCCACTGAACATCTGGTCTGCAGCAATTATTTCTCCTGGCAGAGCTGCCATTTGATAATGCAAAAACTCAGTTACACTATCAATTATATCAAACATTGATTCTGTTGAGTCTTTTTGCAGTATAGAGGGAAATCTGTCTATAAAAATTTTAATCAAGGAAATTTAACTTTTTCCCTCTGAGACACATCTCCGACTTCAGCATGATGTAAAACATCAGAGTTGATTGGAAAGTTTCTGATAATATAATTACATGTCATACAATAATAGTTTTTGACGTACTCAAAAAACTGCTTTGTTTCATCAGAGTTTAACTTTTTCAGGCACTCTAACCTCTCTGATCCCACAAATATGTCTTCATTATCCTTATGATTTGTTGAATCACTATAAGAGATATCGAAGACACATGTGGAAGCTTTCACGACATCAAGCTTTATGAATCTGACTAAAATATCTGTAAAAAAAACTTGAATTTGGGACTTCTCTGGGGTTTCTGATTGCAGACTCACATTAAATTTTTCGAAAACACTAATTACATTTTTTAGAAAAAATGCAAAGGAGATAGATTTTTCAAAATAGAAAAATTTGTATTATGCAAATATAATTAAAAAATTAACCTTAATAATTAGTCATAATATGAAAATAAACTAGTTTAGTCGATCTAATATGCAACATTTAAATGATGGAGATGGATGGAAAAAGATACTAATGTACTCTCGGCAATTCACGCGATGTAACTGAATTGCGCAATCGCACTGTTTATGCGAAAATAATTAAGTAATTAACAATAATAATTAATCAGAATATGAAAATAAGATAATTTAGTCGATCTAATATGCAACATTTAAATGATGGAGATGGATGGGAAAAGATACTAACGTACTCTCGGCATTTCACGCGATGTAACTGAATTGCGCAATCGCACTGTTTATGCGAAAATAATTAAGAAATTAACCATAATAATTAATCAGAATATGAAAATAAACTAGTTTGGTCAATCAAAAATGGAATATGTAGAAGATTGAGATGGATGGAAAAAGATATTATTGCACACTTGGCGATTCATAAGAACAAACTGAATTGCGCAATCGCAGTGTTTATGCGAAATTAATAAACAAATAACATTTTAGCGATTTATGCTGAATTAAGAAGTATATTTATTACTTTCATAAAATAAGCGATCGAGATCTTAATTTACATTACACGCGGCCGTAAATCTACGTTAATTTGTTTGGCATTACCCTGCATTTTATTATGGAGTTGCTACGATCCCGGGAATGGTAGAAATCAGTGCTAAAAAAGCGGTGTTTCCGAGGAATTATACCATGTCTGGTTAATTGATAAATTTAAAACAAAAAAAGCCGGAGAATTTCGTTAGTAATCCGGAAGCCGGAGAAGCAATGAAACATCCGGAGTTTCAGGCCCAAATCCAGAGAGTTTTTCACGTCTGATCTGTAATCTTATGAGCGTACTTTTGATCAAATAGAGAAAAGTTTCCCACTTAGCTAAAAAATCCCCTTTATAGGGAAAATTTTTGGGATATTATCCCTAAACGTAGAGATTTTTTCAAAAAATCGTTAAAATCGGGAGATGTGTCTTCAAAAGCGGGAAATCGGGATAAACACTCAAAAATCGCGAGTCTCCCGCCAAATTCAGTAGAGTTGGCATATATGTATGGTCGCAGAGGGGGGAAAATGGGGGAAAATAGGAATATTTTCAAAAATTCGGATTTTGTGGAAAAAATTCGGATTTTCGGAACAGACGTAAAAATTCGGAACGAATCCGGAAAATCCGGAACGGTTGGCAGCTATGAATTGTCAATATCCCCCCGCCTTCTAAGAAAAGAGTGCTTGCCCTATTCGTAGGTTACGAATACTTAACTGCGAGAATCTTGTATGATGAGGGAAAATAACATAAATTTTAAGAATGTGCCACTTTTAGCGTTTTTTCACAAAAAGTTTCAAAAACGTTAAAAAACAACAAAAATGTACGTTTTTAAAATAAATTGTGGTTTTTAGATTGTTTGAATTCTCTATGGGAAATAACATGGGTTTTCGCACTTTTGTGTATTTTTTGTAAAAAAAATGTGCGTTTTTGCAAAAGTGTTACCAAAAAAGCGTTTTTTGAAAAATGTGACATTTTGCGATTTTTTTTCAAAATGCCAATTTCTCTATGGGAATTAACATAGGTTTTCGCACTTTTACATTTTTTTTAAAAAAATGTGCGTTTTTGCAAAAGTGTTACCAAAAATGCGTTTTTCGAAAAGTGTGACATTTTGCGATTTTTTTCAAAAACAGACTTTTTACTTGTAAAAACTAAGAAAAACACGTTTTTAAAGTTGCAGAATTTCGGGAATCTTGGCAATTTCGGGAATCTCGAGAATCGCGTGAATTGGGTGTATGGGTGGGGGGGTGTTTCCACAATCATTTCGGTCTTGGAGTTCAAAATTTTTTAAAAATAAATATTTTCAATAAATATTCCCAAAAATAAATATTTTAAATAATCGTGAAAGTGTGCTTATGTCCAAAATACTTGAGTGTTATGAATCTCACAAGTTAATTAAAGGATGATAATTAAATAAAGTCTTGAAGTTTAAATCATAGCAGCTACCAATGGCTGTATGCATATGTTTTTACACGAGGGTTTCTTTAAACCAACATGGTTTAAAAAGAAAGTGCAATGTTTTAAGATGAAACCAGAGACACGGTTTTGCTTTAGAAAACCCCTGTTCGATGCCTATGGTAAAAACGTGCGAGAAAGAACGTAGTAATGGGGAGCCCCCATTCAAAACCGCATAGCATAGTGCATTAAATCAGGATGACAGATCTACCCCTCCCCCACCTCGCGTGAATGAGGATAGTTACGTTAAAACATCTTATGGCTGTCGGAGTTATAAGCGTGATTCTGTACCAGGCTATATGTCGCGTTGGGCTTGTGCTTGGTCGACTGTTTAGAACTGCTCTCGCAGCTATTGTTAACATCTGTGGGGAAAGAATGCTTGTGTTGTTAGGTTAAAAAGACACCACTAAATATCATTGTATTCTCAGCTGGGAGAGGCTCTTTTGAAGAAGTTCTTATGCATTGCTTGCTAATACCTGAAACAAATATTTTTGTGCTTGTGCATTTAAATTCTTATTTCCATTTCCTAATAATACCTGAAAAAGAAATTCTTGTGTTTCTACATTTTCGTTTAAATATATTTTTTACCAAGTTGTTAAAGTTACCTGAAAAAGAAATTCTTATGTTTCTACATTTCCGTTTAAATATATTTTTCACCAAGTGCTTATTTCCATTTAAATTCTTATGCGTATGCATTTCCTAATAATACCTGAAAAAGAAATTCTTATGTTTCTACATTTCCGTTTAAATATATTTTTTACCAAGTGCTTATTTCCATTTAAATTCTTATGCGTATGCATTTCCTAATAATACCTGAAAAAGAAAATACTGGATAGCTGAAACAACGATGTATATCATGCATTTTGCATTTCCTAATAATACCTGAAAAAGAAATATTTTTACCGAGTTTTTACGAATACCTGAAAGGTGTGTATCTGTAGTTTCCAAGAAAAAGGCAGGGTTACAAAAAACACACATTTATTAAAAAAATAAATAAATATTTACATATATATATATACATTATTCTTCTTCTTCTTTTGCACATAGATTTTGAATAGTTTCAAAAAGTTCGGTAATATAAATGACTTGAAAAAAGTCATGGATAAACACCAGTTCTCCAAAATCAGGATTATTCAAATTGTCTCTGCTAAATAGATGTGCCACATGAAACCAATCCAAAGCATACAGAGCCTGTTGTCCGTATTGTAGGTATTTATCTAGTTCTGTAAAGGAAACACAATCGTGGCTCGATGCATCGTCGTACCCAGCTGTACAGGCAAAACATTCGAAAAGTTCAGATATTTTTTCCATTAAACAATTTTTTAAATGAATGCATAAAGCAGACCGTAACTCATAAAATCCTTGAGGGTTATCAGGATCACCATTGGAAACACTGGCTGACACTGAATAGCTGTTAAGTTCTCGTTTCACGAAATAATCCAAAGTATTGGGAATGACACTGGCTTGGACTTGAATGTTAATAGCATCGATGTAATCACACAAGTGCAGAGTTTCAGGTAGAGTTAAAACCACATATTCTGGAACGAACTGGAAGGATGAGTCTTTCTTTCGAAACATACGCTGGAATGTTAGTTTGGGATCTCCTTGGAGTGTATGCCGGGATATACAGAGACCTCTTTGTGTATGATATGCAGCATATCGTCTTTCAGGAGATTGACTAGGGATTTCAACTCGGTGAGAAGAGCAAACCATACGGTGGTGGAGAGGGAAACACCTTCCTTTGTAGGTTTCAGACTCCCATCAGCATCTGTTGTGAATTTTCGAATATGTATCCATGTTTGTCCAATAAAATAAACAACACTGGCAAAAATATCACCACCCAGATGAAACAAAGTAGGAGGTAATGAATCCAATGTGATACGCTGAGAACAGACTCTCTTTGCTGAATCATCCATAACATGTGTTAAAGTACGTTTACAAGACATGGTTAACAACGACGACCTATCTCTATGGGTATCTAGCAGAAAGTAAAGAGTCCTTGCGAAAACACTCGCCAAAAGATATGTTGAAATCTCGCCAAAAAACTAGTAGGACCTGTTTAAAATCGCCAAAAAGTGGTATAGCGGGTTAAAAAAGTAGCCAATGCAAGGCACTCCCCTCTGTAAAAGGCGCCAAGGGTGTGTGACGTAGTCAGGCAATGACGTCATCCGTTTCATGTCCATTCTTGAATGGCACTTGTATTGCAGGGGTAGTTTCCATAGGGTTTGGTTCTATAACACTGTCTCGTGGTGTATGAAATATGAGCTTATGGTTTATCAGATATTCATGAAGTCTAAATCCCATACCACATTCAGAGCATGTGTTGGATTCTAAATGGATGGGCATATGTCTTTTAAGGCTACCCGATTGAGTATACTGCTTTCCACATACTTTGCAGTCATAGGTTTTAGTCGAAGGTGGTAGATAATGCAATTTGGCATGCTTACTTAAATTTGCAGGTTTGCTAAAGGCCTTTCCACACATACCGCACTCATAATATTTCAGGGAATCTTCTTTCGGATGTTCCTTGATGTGCTGACTTAAATCTCGCACCCAGCTAAAACCCAGGTTGCATGCTCCACAGCCGAAGGATACCATATCTTTATGAGCCATTAGATGTTGAGTAAGGCACCACTCCCTTGTATATACTTTCCCACAGATGTCACATGCCTATAAAAGATGAAATACAGGAACTTAGTATAATCGATATATAAATTAACTTTAACAATTTATTACACATCACCTCATTGATTTTAAATCATATAAAATAATATAATTTTAACACATTCTAAAAAAAGCAAGACTTTATAAAATTACTTAATAGAAATATGTTAAAAGCAAATACTTACATGTTTATTCTTGTCTGGGGTTATATAATCAGCATCACCATCCTCATCAGTAGTATTTGGCACAACATCCATAGAAGAACAAGAAAAATCGTTAAAGCCGAAATCCCAAGAAGTCATGATAGCAGTTAATAGAAATAAAGCAACTTGGCAGGATAGAATCTAACGAGCAAGTAGCCTATCTTAAACACAATCCCCCACACCAGTGTTTCGCCCTCCCACATGCTGACGTAACAAACCTGCTCTACCAATCCCCTGCAACCCGCTTCTCACGCGTGCGTGACCCCCGCTCGACAAGAACGGGCATGTTCAGTGACGTCACTGAAGCCTGTTTCGTATGGGCAGTATGCAATGATAGTATACAATGGCAGTATACAATACCAACACACACTTAGTTAAAAGAATGAAAACAATACACAGGTGATTATGAATGGAAACACTACACAGGTAATTATAATCAATCATTATTTTATTCATTATTATTCATAATTATCCCATTTTAAATAACGGGATGTTACAGGTTCTGCCTTAGGTGGAGTAGGAGTATAAGGCTGATTATACAAATTCTTGTTTTTTACAAAGTGGGTAGGTATATTCAGTTCATCTAAAGCTGTTAAAAGCACTTGCTGTCCTGTTACAGTTCTTTTCCTTTGTCCAAATATGAGATTAAATAAATCTCCAATATTAGTCTTTGGAATCCATTGCTGATGATGGGAAATATGTCCTTTTTCTTCCTATGAAAGAATGTTGGGATGCTCTTTTATAATATCCAATAAATTGCTGGCATAACCTTGCATGTTTCGAGGAACACTGTTTAAAATAATATCTTCATATCTTGAGATGTTCTGCTTTGGTAGGGCATCTTCGGATATTTTCATCTCTGTATCCATATCTGTATCCATATTCTCGAGAAGGTCCTTGTGCGATACTTGCGTATTGAGAAGGTCTTTGTACGATACTTGCATATTCAGAAGAGGTTCCTTGTGAGACACTCGTATACGTGCGTTGAAAGAATCCATCTTTATTTTCTTTTGTAAAAGTTCATAATAAAGTTTCACTTTATCATCTTCACTCATGGAACTGTTGAGAATACGAACCATTTCCTTATCGAAATGGGTTCTTTCTGTAGTAGCATGTTTAGACAAAGAGTCTTCAGGAACCAAGGCATACTTTTTAGCGTGCTCCATTGAAAAGGGTTGTAATCACACTGAGGGCTGCTGGGATGAGTAAGTTCAGAAAACTACCTTTCTGAATAATAAGCTTGCGTTTCAGATAC
Organism: Amaurobius ferox; assembly: GCA_951213105.1. NCBI lineage: Eukaryota > Metazoa > Arthropoda > Arachnida > Araneae > Amaurobiidae > Amaurobius > Amaurobius ferox. The sequence goes on along the minus strand of OX578133.1, from coordinate 66,997,354 downwards.
AGTGGCTTACGCTTGTCTGCCAATTCTCGAAAACAGTCTTGTGATGTCGAAGTTTGCTCTTTTGTTGTGTCGTGAGTGGGATATTACCCTTTAATGTATTCAGGCTACACTCACAGATGGCTTTTATACAGGAACGAGGAATCTTTTTTAACAAGTTCTTTCGTAGTTTGGTGGGACATAAATGAAGCAGCCGTAATTACTTCTGTTGTTGCTTGCTGAGTGTCATCTTCACAACTGAGAGAATACTGCGCATGCGTATCCATTTATCCATTTCGAAAAAGGCTTAATGTCTCTGTTTATACACGTATTGTGTCTGATCTGGTAAAATCGAGGTGCGCAAACGCATCTCTTCTGGAGTCTCACTGCGCAAGTCTATAAACAAATAGGAATCAGGCTCTCGAGTAGCATCTTCGTACACTTCTTGGAGGAAAGGCAGGTGTCTGGGAAACAGTTGCTTTCCCAAATGCATGATTTGGCTCATGTCTCTTCTATTCTTGCAGAGTAGCAGATAATGGGCATTCAGAGTAATTTCACGCATTTCTTTCCCTTTATGAAAAAAATTTTGCGTGATAAACACCACACTTAGATTTAAATGATGACTTCCTGTCGTAAACAGATGTGTTAATCGCTTATCGTTACCACATTCACTCATTAAATCGTCCATAATAAAGAGAGTATTCAATCCCAGATACTCTTGATAGTTTTTAGGCAATCCTTCCACAAACAAAACGCTTGGGATTTCATCGTATAAAGGCTGGTGGATCCCATAGAACCACACGATTTTGTCCGGAGAAGGCGAAAACATATCCCGCCTGTGTTTAATCATATCCCGCACAAAAAAACTCTTCCCACATCCTGTGGGACCCGAAATAACCATAGTAAAGGGGTGTTGTAAGGATGGGAACTCCATCGTAAATAACAAGATCAGTATGTAGACATCCATATTTATTGATAAAAGGGTGCACTTATGTGAAAGCGCTTGGTTACAAAGTTATATACATTAACATCATTACATACATCGTGGGGTACAAAGGGTAATAAAAAGTCTTTTAAAGAAGATCCGCGACATCTTGAATACAAATAATAGATACAATAGTGTCCACAAACAGCTGTTACATTGCTTTGTAGAGGCATGGGGTTGTACTCTTGGTGCTGGAACGTAGAAACAAAGTCCGAGAGGGGTCCTTCAAAGGCTGTAGGTGGGTGTCCATAAGAATCAAAGAATTCTATCGAATCTTTATCTTGCATGTAGAAGGCTACCCAATGGCTTCCTGGATCGGTCGAAGCGTCCACGTTGGCAACCAAACAGGCTGGGAATGTCACAATGTCTTGGGGTAGTAAATCACTCGGAAAAACACCCAGAAGAACGCCCCATGCGTCCTTGGTTATAGGATTCTTGGAGAGGGCTTTATCCAGTTGCTGGCTTTCCATGATTAATTGGCAAAATCACACAAAATATGTCTAGACTTGTTAATTTCAACCACGTTTTCAAATTCAGCATGCAGTAGAATGGAGATGGTTTCCTTTAAAGCTTCCGAAAACTTGATTTCCAATCGTAAATTTCCCTGGTGCTGTAGATTCATATGAGGCCCATCGCACATGTCAGGCGATAAATCAAATGTGTACAAGGTAAATCCCTTTGCAAATTCGTCTCGGGTCAGATGAATTCCTTTGTCTTGGTTAAATCCGGGGAATAAGGTGTGATAGGCACGGATATAGTTGTTTTGGTTAAAGTTTAATTCCAAGGGTCTGCTGGGTACTGGAAGTCCATCCACGTAGACACATAGAAAATTCACGTTGTAATGGCCTAGCAGGAAAAGGTTAGAATCATACTGTCCATTCATACCCGCATTGTTTAAACAGGCAACGACCACTCTTTTAGGCATCACACTTAAAAATGTATTATCCTGCATAAAAGACCAACTGCCTTTAGAAACAGAATACGTCTTACACAGAACGCGGTCAATGGGATACTTGGCCGTCGTAGTGTCGTACAAGACAGAGCACCAGGCGCGAAGCGCCTTTAATCTCCAGTTTCAATATGTGGTTCTTATCGTCAAACTGTGACATTAATTCAGTGACCCTAATTGGAGGTTCGAGGTTTTTATTTACTACTTTTTATTATTTGTCCTAGCTCCTAGTGTGGCAGTTTGTTGCACATTTAGAGTTTAAGCAGTTTGGGAGGTTGATGCAGATCTAAGGGTTACCTAGCGTTTTGGCAGTTTAGAGTTTAGAATATTTTTTTTTTTTTTTATAAAATAATAGTCGCGAGTTTTATTTAAAAATCACATGTTTGAGGTGGGATCTTTTAATTCCGATTATCGATGTTTAGAACAGCGCGGGGTCTCTTACGAGATTTGGCCTTGCGATGATCATAGTCATGCAGATTGAATAACAGTTCGTTTGGAACGGATGGCAAATTTCTGTAAAATTTAAGCGCTAGCTTTTTAATTTGGGCTCTAACAGTTTTTATTTTGAAGTCATTCCTAATTACCGAGTTTCTTAAGTACCTGGGAGCTTTCCTGATAATCCGTAGGATTTTGTTTTGTTTTGTCTCTAGGAGGTCTATTGTAGTTTTACAGGCATATCCCCATACGGGTGCTGCATACAGCATTCCCGGGCGGATGACCGATTTATAAATTAGGAGTTTATTTTGATAACTTAGATTTCCGTTTCCTATCATTGGGTATAAGGCTCCTGTGGCCATATACGCTTTTTTTATTAAGTTCGTTACGTGCTGTTTCCAGGTTAGGTGGGAATCTATCGTTACACCTAGGTATTTAGTAGATTTTTCCGCTTTTAGGGCATGGTTGTTTATGTACAGAGGCGGCGGAGGTTTACGTTTTCTAGAGAAATAAATCCAATGACATTTATTGGGGTTTAATTTTATTCGCCATTTTTCCAGCCAAGTTTGGAGTATGTCTAAGTGTTGTTGTAGCTGTCTGTGCATTACTGAGACATAGGGGTGTTTTGCAAGTATCGCACTGTCGTCTGCATAGAGTGCCAGCTCTGTGTTTGGAGTCCTGGGGATGTCATTCAGGTATATGTTAAAGAGTGTCGGGCCCAGGATAGAACCTTGCGGTACACTACTTTTAATGAGCTTGGGTGTTGATAAGTTACCTCCTACTCTGACTTGAAAGTGTCTGTTATTTAAGTATGAGATTAAAAGTTTGACAAGTGCGTCAGGGACTTTTAAAGTGATCAATTTGTACGCTAATCCACAGTGCCATACTTTATCAAAGGCTTTTTGTATGTCCAGAAAAATCGCAGCTGTGGGTGTCTTGTTATTGAGACCAGAAGATATGTACTCTACCACTCTCAGCAATTGATGAGTGGTGGAGTGCTTTGGCCGAAATCCAAACTGCTCCGGAATGATAATGTCATTCTCACTAAGGTGCGTGTTCAGTCTCTTAAGAATAATTTTCTCAGTAATTTTACTAAGTGTCGGTAGCAAGCTAATTGGTTGGCTGGAATTGTGGCATCCTCACCAGGCTTATGGATTGTTATAATTATCGCTTCCTTCCATTCTTTGGGGAAATAGTTTAGTTTTAATATTTTATTTATTAAGATAGTCAAGTAACATATTACGTTTAAGGGTAGGTTTTTAACCGCAATATTTCTGATTTTGTCGTGCCCTGGGCTTTTACGGTTTTTGAGATTTTTAATAATGTCTACTATCTCCTGCGGGGTGGCTGGGTCAATCTCAGCCGTTACCGGGGAATTCCTGAAGTTATTTAAAGTTTGACTAACCATTCTTAGGGTGTCCTGACATATTATATCGTGGTTTGGTTGGAATTGTTTTTCATAATGGCTTGCGAGCGCCTCGGCTTTTTCCTCGTCTGAGTACGCGATTTTAGCACCATCTATTAGTGGCGGGAGCTTAATTTGAGGTTTCCTGAGTCTTTTTGCGAATTGCCAGAGCGATACGTCTTCTGGGCTAAGGGATTCGATTAGTTCTTTATACTGTTGCTGCTTTTCTGCGACAATTTTTCCCTGACTTTGCACGTGAGTCTGTTAAGCTCCCTTTTAAGGCCGGGGTCTCTGTTAGCCTGCCATGTCTTACGTATTCTATTTCTTTGCCTGACTAATTGTTTGACATGGTGGGAAAGTGTGGGCATTTTTGGAGACTCATGATGTGTTGTGGCAGAGGCAATTGCTCTCTTGATTTCTGTTGTGAGTGTGTGCGTGGCAGAGTCAATATCCGCCGTGCTCATTATGTTAGGTACTGCTAAGTGCGGCTCGAAGAGTGCTCTTTTGAATACTTCCCAGTTGACCCTCTCTTGTCCCAAAGAGGCTGGAAGAGGTGTTTTCAGGTCGAATGTCACCAGTACCGGCAGATGATCCGAGTCGAATTCATCCAGGGTACTAATAGTGTGAGCGTAATCTATGTTTCGCGTTAGGACAAAGTCTATAAATGAGCCGTTGGCGCCTGAGAAGCAGGTTGGTGTCGACGGTACAATAATGTTAGTGTTTGTCGTGTTCAGCAGTCTGTGTATCTGTGTACCGCGTGAATTGGCTCTCCTACAGCCCCACGCTCGGTGGTGCGCGTTGAAGTCGCCTGCGAGTATCCTGTTTGGATATCGCGCGAAAAGCAGTTCCAGTTGCGCAGCTATATCTACTCTACTCATATTTTTGACATATGTTGAGGTTAGGATAAACGGGCTAGTATTATTAATTTTAATTTTTATACTAGTATTTTCTATACCTTGAAGATTTATGTTGCTTAGTTCCTCGTGGGGAATATTTCTTTTAATGTATACCGCTGTTCCTCCATGGGGCGTTCTAGCATTAGTATTTGAGCTAAGATTATGATAGCATATGTAGTTGGCTATGTTTAGTTTTTTACTTTCTCTAACTTTAGTTTCCTGAATTAATAAAGCGTCTACGTCATTTTCATTTACATAGTTCCTAAGTTCATTTATTCTTGGAGATATGCCGTTCGCATTCCAAAATATTATTTTTAAGGATTCTTTTTGGGACCTAGCCATGACGGGTTTGATTCTCACTGTTACTTTTAAAGTCCGCGATTATTTTAAGGGCCTCAAAGACCATTACCATAGGATCGCTCTTTTTTTGTACTAACTCTGCGAACTGCATCAACAGATGTTTTATGTCGTCTAGATTGAACATGCTAATAAATCCTCTGATGAGGTTGAGGATATCCTCCATCTTTTCAGCATCAGATTTATCAGTCGGTTCAGTCTCAGCTTCCATTTCCTCAGCCTCAACCGCGGTTTGCACATTTTTGTGAGTGTCCTTTTGGAACTCGATAGTTTTTTGCTTTTTTTCACCCGTTTTAACTAACAGCTGGGTTTCCGCGATCTCTTCACCCCTGACTCGTTTATTTTGTTTCCAATCCTCAACCTTCCTGTCAAGCCTATCCTTTGCCTCCTTTGCCTGTCTGGCTTTTTCTATTTCCGATCTCTTTTTAATGGCAGCTGTAGCTGCTCTTACTTCCTTCAGGGTCAATTCTCTGGAGGTCTATGATTTGGGGGCCTGCTCTTGCACCGATCTGGTAGGTGCTGAAGGTTGGTGTCTTTTTTCCTGTGGCACTATGTGCGAGGAGTCCTGAGGGGGTGCCTGGGGGTTTAGTCCGAGGGCCTTTTGCCTCCAAGGGGGTATCTGATTTTTTGGGGGAGGGGGGGCATACCCCGGTGCCTTTCCTCTGTTCCAGGGGTTCTTCGGGCATTGCCTGAAGTTCGCCGGGTGGTCTCCATTACAATTTGCACACGTTGCCTTCTCTGTCCTGGGTCTCTGGCAGTCCCGTGTGAAGTGTTCTTCAGCACACTTCAGGCACTTTGGTGGCATACTGCAGTTCTCAGAGGAGTGGTTGAACTGCTGGCACCGGTAGCATATTTTGAAGCCCCGTGCTCTGAAGGCCTCTACCTTCACAGCCAAGTATCCTAACCTTGTCAGTCTGTAAATCCTCTGCCAGTCTTCCGTGGGCCTAAGGCTGAGTAAGAAGATCGGTAGGGGGAATCTCGTTTTAGTGTTTCTCAGTTGAGAAACCCGGACTACATCTAATCCCATGGATGTTAGAGTAAGTTTTATTTCCTCAATGTTATAGTTTGCTGGTAGCCCCTTCGAAACTACCTTTTTGGGCCTTTCTGTTTTCAAGTTTAAGCTGTGGAAGGGGATTTTCTCACTAGTCAAATGGCGCTGAACAACCCTATAGGAGTCAGCGTCATTAGGTATCAATTTAAGCATATCTCCTGAGAGTTTGCCAGATACTTTGTTGCCTGTGATCTCATTTAACTTTTTTAAGAGAGCCTGGTGGTTATCTCTAAACTTAATGAAAAAACATTCCGCTTTTGGGTCTTTTTTCTCTACTTCCATACTTTTATCACTACCACTATTTACAACCGTTTTTGGTTTTGGTGCACTTTTTAACACTACAGGTTGCGCGACAATTTCAGCATAAGTCTTAGGCTTATTTACTTCATTAGAATTTGCATTTACACTTTTGTCATTTACATCCTTAACAGTTACATCATTACAATCCATGTTATCATGGTCACTAGGTTTTAAGTTTGATTCTCCAGTCTGGATTTTAGTAGGAGTTCCCTTAGTGGGAAACTCCTCTGTCCTAGCCCTCTTACTTGGATTTTCAACCGTTTCAGTTTTATCAACAAGTTTGATCTCTTTAATTAGTCCTATCTCTAACAGTTTAGATTTAATTTCAGTGTTGTTTAATCTTAAATTACTATCCTCAAATGAATTAAAAATTAAATACATATCACTACTTCTAAATTTAGTCATGTCACACCCTAACATAAAAGAATTCACAAAATTGAACATACCCAAAATCCGGGAGACTTGATCCTTGTCCTGGGTGATGAGTCCGTTCTTGAGCACATCCCCGATATGCAGAGTCAGCGTGTAGATCAGTAATCCACAGAAGTTCACTGTTTCCCTCACTTCCTGGGTCCACGTGCGAGAAAGTCCATCGTCCGGCAGGGAGTCAAAATAAGAGTTCATGGCATCCCTGAGAGGCCGAGCATCATCACCATCCAGTTCCCTTGCAACATCCCTCGTCACTTCCAAAACTTCTCTGTCCAGCTCCATAGTCCAGCAGGGTCAATCCAAGGCACAAAAAACAGAACCACGTGGGAAAAACACACGTGTTAATCCAAAGTCGAAAGCACAAAATGGCGAAAAGCCGCACACAATAAAGTTGAAGATTACTTAGCCCGACGTGCTCTATCGTAACAAGATATAACACGCCCAAGCGTAAGCAAGAAAGTCACCACAAGATAAAAGCAGCAGCTTCTCAAAATCACAACCTCACACTTCGAAGTCTGGATACTTGGCCGTGTGCTTCTCCAGGGCTTTTATATGTCCCAGTAACACGCCGGGACCCACTTTCACTTTTCGAATAAACATGGAAGCATGCTCTATCATCACTTTATAATCAGGTTTGGCAGCACTAGACACTAAACAAAAGTCTGATTTGCTACGTGTCATCTTTATCTTCATGTCCACTAAATTCAATATAAGGCGGTTCTGCTGAAAAATATCTGAATGAATCTGTCCAATCATATCCACGGTTTGGCTTTGTTTGCTTAATTCATATCTTTGTTTCAGTCCTTCGTTAGCATCCTTTTTGCAAGAGGGTTGGTATTGTTCAGATGGGTGTCTTTAAAAAAACATTCACAGGTCAATAAACTTTTCTTGGCATCGGCTCCATAGTTCAAGAGGGTTTCTATATAGGCTCTGTAGGGATAGGTGTTGGTCGCTGAGGAAATAACTCTGTCATTCAAACTCACATCCATTTGGGAGAACAGGGAATGTAGAAATAAGTTCACGGGAGCCACAGGTTCTTTGTCGGCTATTGGCGATCCATCCGATTTCACAATCTTCGCTTTCACGTATAGAAAGGAAGAACCCAGATCCATATATTCATCTCCGCTTCCAGATATGTTAAATTCCACGGGGCCTCCATCTCGTATATTAGAGAGGGGGTGGTATTCGATAAAATGACCTTTTTCTATAGCTGTCTGAGTAGGTGGGGTCACGAATAAATCCAATTCGCTCTTGGTACAAGGTGAAGAATCTTTATGAATAGACATCTTTAGGAGAAAATATCTCGTGTTCTCGCTTTCTTTGCTGAAGTGGGAATGAGGTGATTCTCGGATCGCTTCCTCTTTTTATTGCTTTTTCCAGAACCAATCATAGTCTTCATCTTGGTTGCAGCCTTGTCTGTTAAATTACGACCTGCTTCCTTTAAATGGCGCTTGGCTGCCACTTTTAAATCTTCTCCTCTGGATACATCTCCCATCACATTGAGTCCACTCTGCCATATTTGCTTTCCCACGGCTTTGGCACCCGATTTAAGAATGGGTACAGCCGCTCTAAAAAAGGAACGAAACAAACTTCCAAATCCATATCGTTTTTGAAATGCAGATCCTTGATAATAATCCAATCCATTACCGGTTTGCTGAAGATAGTAGTCTTCAAAAGATTTCTGGCAACATTCACAAGGCACATACATCATGAGAGATACTTTTGACGAAAGTGTAGCTTCACGTACGAGCGTCCGCGTTCAAATGGCGTGAGTTCTCCTGTGTGCGTCCTTATAACGATTTCCAAAGTGTCAATCATCTTTCTACTCACAGGTAAATAGTGGGGGCGGTCGAATGTTAGAGAAACCAATTCACCATCGTTTCCGGCCACTTTCACTATGCGTTAAAGGAGTGCTAGTACATCTCCCACAATTTGGGGTTCCACAATGTCGGAATACACAAACAGTACATGATAATGAGCGTTCACATCTGCAACGTAGGGTCCTTCCACACTGGTTTCTAAATGAGAGTCCGATTCAATCACCATGGGATTAAAACCCAGTACTTGGGCCGTTCCTTTGTCTAAAATCACTCTTGCTTTGTTCTTTACTTTAATGCGTACTCGTTTCGTAACAGGATTATAATGAAAAGATATCTTGTTTTGGTGGTCTTTGATGAAAATAGTTTTCAAAATGTCTGGGATGGTTTCGTAATATCCCGCTGGTATTCTACGTACAAGCATTTTACCATCTCCTAGATCAAATCCAATAAAATTGTTCTCGGCAGTTATATTCATCCATGTATGGGGATATAAAAACTCTGTAATTCCAATCTCCCAGCTTCCCTTTAGCTCTATAGGGGTGGGTAATCTCGTAATAAAATGTGAAATTTTATTCTCAGGAAAGTAGCTCATTGAGCTATCACTAGGAAGTGTCACGTAGAAACTCATCGTATCAACTGATTTCAGAAACAAGCGTCCCTTTCTTTTATAGGGCGGATAAATCAGAGGCAGGTATCCACTGATTAAACTTGTGGGGGTAACCTCGGTATTTTACAAAGTATTCCATATTATTCTTCTTGAAACTTTCTTTAACACTTTTTCAATGGGGAATTCCTCTTTCATTTTCACTTTTTGTAGTTCTTGCAGATAAAAGGTACCTTGTATGGGTTCTCCTAGTAAATCTTGGATTCTGTATACAGCAGGTTCTAGCTTCACACATTCTGTCACTTTAAATAATTCCTCCGACCAATTTGTTTCATACCCCTTCTCAAAGGTCATTTTAATCTTGGATACTCGCACGGTGTCCCCCGCATTTAAAATACATTCGGATACACCCTTAGGCAGGTTACCATAGAGTGTAAACCACACTTCTTGTTCATTGTCCGAATTCACATTCACAGGGGCTTTCTTAATGCTGGAGTAATAGGTATGATTATAGCTGTCCATCAACGAGTCCAATACATCCAAATAGCGATAAGTATTCTGATTGGTAAAGTATTTCCACATTTTTGTCTTAAGGGTTCTGTTAAACCTCTCAACAACAGATGCTTTTGTGGTGTTAAACGTTGTAAAAAAACTTGATATGATGTTCTTTAAGTAATTTTTGAAATTTCTGATTCTTAAATTTTGTACCTTGATCCGTCTGCAAAGATTTTGGAATGCGCTCTTTAAATATAGTCCGAAAGGCATTCACGATATCTACCCCTCTCTTGTGCTTCAGGGGTATAGCCCATGCATACTTGGATAAAATGTCAATGCATGTTAAGATGTAGCGAAATCCATCATTCTGTCGACTGAGTGTTGACATATCAGCTAAATCGGCTTGCCATTGCTGATCTATAAGAATACCCTATAACACGGTTGGTTTTAAATTTCCGTTGAACTGGCTTGTGTAATGTATAGGCATCCACACCTTGTAGCCAATTCTGAATTTCCTTCTTGGGTACTTTTCCTTGAAGAGCACGATATATGCTATCCACTCCACCGAAACTTGCGGGGTGCTTGGGGTCTTGGTAGGTTCCATCCATCATTCCAACATGGAAATATTCACAGATTCGTTTAAATGCAGAATAAAATCCCTTGGTATATTTAAATCAATCAAAACTTCCGTTGTAATGTATACTATTAAAACAGTAATCAGATAGACACACGTCACGATAACCTCCTCTCTCGAAGACATGACTTTAAATAAACTAATCTCTCTTCTTGCCTCTTTTATATACAGATTTAAAAATAACGCCAAATCTTAAAATGCGCTCTCTGAAACGCTGGGCGTCAATTTCCCAGAATCCCTTGCGATCTTCATCTTTGGGTACCTCTATAATGCATACCTCCTCACAAAATCTAACTCGCTTCATCCTGACCGACCCCTTTCAATTCCAAGACTCAAATAAATATACGATTCATAACACTCAAGTATTTTGGACATAAGCACACTTTCACGATTATTTAAAATATTTATTTAAAATATTTATATTTTAAATTTTGAACTCCAAGACCGAAATGATTGTAGAAACACACCCCCACCCCTACTCCCAATTCACGCGATTCTCGAGATTCCCGAGATTCTCGAGATTGCAGAAATTCTGCTACTATGAAAACGTGTTTTTCTTAGTTTTTACAAGTAAAAACTGTGTTTTTGAAAAAATCGCAAAATGTCACATTTTTCAAAAAACGCTTTTTTGGTAACACTTTTGCAAAAACGCACATTTTTTTTACAAAAAATACAAAAAGTGCGAAAACCCATGTTATTTCCCATAGAGAATTCAAACAATCTAAAAACCACAATTTATTTTAAAAACGTACATTTTTGTTGTTTTTTAACGTTTTTGAAACTTTTTGTGAAAAAAACGCTAAAAGCGGCACATTCTTAAAATTTATGTTATTTCCCCTCATCATACAAGATTCTCGCAGTTCACTTCGTAACCGCCAGATAGGGGAGGGGTATTGTAGGACCTTAGCATGTAATAACAATGGTCTTGATATACTTAATCACTTTATTTAATTATCCTCATTCATTTTAAAAAAAGAAAAAAATACGAATATTTCGTACTTAATTAACTCATTTAGAAAAAAATCCCAACTATCAGAAAAATCCCAATTTTAATTCTCCTTTCTGTCGCTAGGGGGCGCTGATCATTCCATACCACCTTCCGTGGTGTTGCCACCTCGAAAAATGTTTCTCCCATACAGGTGTTGCTATGGCAACCCAAACAAAAAGAAATATTTCTAAGTTCCATCCTTGATAGTTCCGCTTATCGCCGCTAGGGAGCGCTGGTTGCACTGCACAGCCTTCCGTGGTGTTGCCACCTCAAAAAAGTTTCCCCGTACTTAGAAAAATCTCATTCAAAAAAAAATTAATTTCCCCCTAAACCCCTCGTACAAGACTACGAAATCGATGCCACCCGAAAAAAAATTTCGAAAAATTTTTACCCCCACCTTTTTTCATTTCCCCCCCTTTTATACCCCCGTCCAGGATTACGGAATTCAAGATGGCGGCCATTGCACAGCATTGCACAGCCTTCCGTGGTGAACTCTCCTTCCTCTTCTTACGTCATTATTTTACCACTTTAAATCAAATATATAAATGATCTCGATATGTATTCGATATAGCATTCTCTTTTCATATAAATTATTTTTGTAATATTTTAAAAGATAATAATGTTTTATTAAGTTTTTCCAATTTTCAAGAAAAAAAATGTTCCAAAGATTGAAGACCTTCTCCAGAAAGATTCAGCTCGAAAATCAATAATCCCCTAAAGTACATTAATTGTAACAGTCGTACTTAATTTTATTCAATTTGTTCGAGGGATATCGTAGCCACAGACTCACAAATCAGTAGACACAGGGACATCATTGGAAAAATGGTTAATTCATATTCAGGAATGCCCGAAACGTGTAAATCCATCAAAATCCGCGAGTCGAATCTTTACCCACATGACTAACTTTCCCTTTATATGTACTATGTATTGTAGGGAAGTAAAAAACGGGCTCCGTTAAGTTCTATTCCATGGTCAATACTATAAAAAGATTCAGTATTTTAATCACCAGTGGGGTTTGGAAAAACAGAAATGCGTTAGACATGTGATTCACAAACTGTTCGGGTTAATGGTACCCTTATGAATATGATTTTACACTAGCGGCACACATGATTTTTCATCAATGTTCGTAATTTTTTTAATATTTTACTTTCAGTCGATTTGCATTTACCTTAAAATTGAGAGAATAGGTGTTGCTAGTGTTAGTAAAATAGCTGCTATTGTTAGTTGACACAGCAGAAAGGTATAGTATTTATTATATGCATTTTTGATTATTTTTAAAATTAAAGGTTTCCTAATTATGAGTACAATTCACCAGTATTTATTCATAATTGCCCGACAGAGCACAGAATATATGGAGATAAAAATCAATTGAAAGGTAAAATAATGTTGAATACGTAGGAATATTATTTATTGTTTACTTTGCATTGCCCTAATAATTTATTTTTACAAAATTGACAGTTTAAATAAATATTTTAGGCCTATCGCCATAGAAATGCATACAATGCAGGGCTACTTACTTTATCTCAGCGCCACCTGAATGATTGACGCAAACGATATTGGCGTTTTAGTAAAAGAAGAAAGATATTGGTAGGGGAGGCTCGTTGCACGGAGTCGGCGGCTTTCTCTGTCAAGTGGAGTCGTAGGTATCTTAAAGAGTATCTTACATAGTACGTCTACGGGTATCTACGGGTGAGGTCGTAGGGGTATTATGGGGTGGGGTGGGCCTCCGTGCCTGTTTTGTGTTGGGGTCTAGGAGGATAGAATGTTCCATCCAAAGAGCTAGATTGCTTCTCGAAGGTTCCATTCAAAGAGCTCCTCGAAGGTTCCATCCTCCTAGGTTGGGGGTCGACATTTCCCCCGGCTATGAATTAGATACTTTACGCCTATCTGTCAGGCCGCACAGTCTGGGCCGAAGAAGCTCGGTCCATGTTTGAAAACTATAAAATAATATTTTCACGAAATGGATGAAACATTTTTAATGTCATCATCGCTGCAAGAAATGCTTAAAGAAGAAATTTCTTAAAATCTGAAATAATTTATGTCTTGGATTTTAAAGTAATAGATATATCTGGTGAAAAAAAAAACGATTTGGCCCATGCAATGTTAGGCCAAGGATAAAAGATTTTCTGATCGGTCGGGCTCGAACAAGTAAAATATCGTCGGACTAGAACCGATATCGGGTTCTATCGCTATTGGGGACGATCCAGACCTCTGGTTCAAAACACAAGTGCACCAAATCCATTGGTCTAAACTTTATCATACTCTACGATAAGAATACGCCGCTTGAAGTAAATGACTTTGACGTAGAATGAATGATATGCAAAATATCAAAAAAAGTCATGGACCAGGCCAATAATTCGAGAAGTATTAGGATTACCGTATAGTTTTCATACAGATGTATAGGAAACGCCATATAACACTACATAATGCGACAACTTTAGGGGAAGCTGACCCACATTTTTAGGGAGGGTGCGGGTGCTATTTCGCTTCCTGTCAGAGATAAGGGGGAAAAGCAAAGTACATTGTACAGCATTTTTAGTACTAAGCCTTTTTGTCCCCTCCCCTCCTAAAAAAATTAAATAAATAAAGATGGAAAGGATAGAGAAGGAGAAACATGAAAACCAGTATATCCAATCTAACTCTCCTTTCCTCAAAAGAAAATATTTTTTAAACATTTAGACAAAGTGGCAGAATAAAATTAACTTTATTATATACAAATTATATCTTTTAAAATAGCTATTTATATAGCTATTTTGCTGCTTTCACTGTAAGACAGAAATGCTTGATATTAATTTTGCAACAGTGTATAATTTCGTAACTAATTTTTTTACCCCTATCTCTATCAAGAAGAGAGATAGTCCCCACGACCTCTCCAGAGGCGGGGGGTCAGTCCACCCCCCTCCTAAAGTTGTCTCATCACGTAGCACCATTGGGGTTTCCTATACACCTGCATAAAAAATATACGATAACCCTCATAATTCTAGCATTACTGGTGTGGTCAATCACATTCCTTGTCACCCTATGCACATCCTATAGTAGAATAGCAGCAGAAATTCAGGAAATGATATACCAAAGAAACTTCTGTGTGATTCTACCCAAATGTCACTATCCTGAGTAAAGCTCGGATTTTGCCTATTTGCCGATATTTTTCCTGATTATAGAATCATAAGATTTTAGCACATATACTCATTACTGGCTCTAAGGGGTCCATTATCCAAATCTTACAATGCATATAAATGCCTATTTCGAAGGTTAGTGCCCATAAAAGTCTATTTTAAGATGAATATCTATTTTAATGGTTTAATCTTTATTTTCCCTGCTTTTATTGGGAACAAAAACTTTGCCTTACTCATAAAATTTTTTGAAACGTCCATTTCTCCGTATATGCTAAACATAGAGCTTAGATAATTAATGGCATGGATTCAGCATCAAATTCTGAAGAGGTAGGAGGGATTCACAAAAAATTTTACTTCCGACTCTTTTTCCTGTTCCAGTTCAATTTTTATTTTTATTTTACTTGAAGCGTCTGTTTCTCAGGATTGGCTATATGTAGAGCTTAGATAATAACAGATATGAATTCAGCATCAAATTCTGAAGGGGTTGTAGGCTCATTAAGGATTTCAATTTCTGGTTCTGGGGATGTCAGATACGCTTTTTCCGCAAATTCATATGACGGTACAAAAAAGGTGTGCAAAAAAGTTAAAAATAACTGTAACTGTTTAGACGGCTGAAACAGTGCCACCAAATTTAGACCAGAACCCAATGTGGGTAGCTACCACAGGGACCGTACCATCTTTCCCGAACCCATCACCACTCGAATGAACTTTCACGTCTACAGATTAAACGTGGATATATTCCTCATAGACACAAATATAGTTTTGGACGGAGGGAATCGAACACCCCCCCCCCCTTCGTCTGCGATTCCAACGCCTTAACCACTGGGCTATCTCAGCCCAAATGGTGTGTCTACGTATAAAATTTCCTGACACGTTGGGTGTGCTTGGTGAGAATGAAGAATATGTCGCTGACCTGCAGCCTTACAGCCCTGCGAGGTAACAGACTTTATATACAGTCTTGTGAACTCATGCAATGTGGATCGGATTTTCTTAAATTATTAGAGCATTTAACAGATCAAAGGTTTTCTTTTAGACCAGCAAATATTGAAATGTATTTGGTAGCAAACTTCCATCAATAAATAAATAAGAATAATAAATAAAGTGTTTTGTCTTTGTAGGGTATTTTTCAGGTGTATAAATTACAGTAAAGGTTGTGTGTTAATGTAAACATTTGTAGGTAAGCTGTTGTGTCGTCTTCTTTAACCAAACGATAAATAAATATAATTTAATGAACAGAAATTTCTAGCTTGTAATTGGGCTATTTTAGTGTTCCTTTTTGCTTTTTAGTGCCATTTTAATAGTTTGTTTTACCTTTTTAGTGCCTACTGTAAACGCTTCTTTTATCTTTTAATGCCTATTTTACCTATTTAATGCCTATTTTGAGATTTTTAGTGCTTATAATTCTGGACTTTGATCATGAGTTATGTATATTAAACGTAGTATTGCATATTATAAACAACATGATGCAATTATTAACATAAAATTTCAAAACGGCCCTTCCTGTCCATTGAACAAGTTATAAAATTTATTATACAAAAGGATCTGGAGCAACCAAATGTTATTTTTATCCCTCTGTATAAAAGTATCCGGGAAATCTCCGAATGAAAGTCTGTTTGAAAACGTTGCATCTATCGATCGCGCCTCTTCACCATCTTGGTAGGCATCTTGGGGTGTAATTTTTCCTCACAGTGGGAGTATGAAGTACATAAATGTCACCGTAAGAAACCTTTCTGGACTTGATTACGAAACGGTAACCTTCTTTGCTTGTTCTTAAACACACTCACTAAAAAGAAAATGAAAAGAAAAAGAGAAAAACAGCTAAAACAACACCCACGACATTTTGGTTTTTCCTGTTACACTTCCTAGTCAAGCTCATTGTCAAGTTTTCTTACCCATTTTAGTTAAGTTTTCTTTTGTTATGCTTTATTTTTTAAATGAAAAACATTTCATAGAAAGTTTATTCCTATAATAGTAGTTCACAAACTAAAATATTCATTCCTTTTCTCCCACCTGAATTTGGATACTTCTATACAGTGTGTATTCAAAAAATTGTAGGACTATATATCACTCAACGATTGGTCGTATTGAACGATTGGTCATAGATCCAGGATTTCAATTTAGGAAATGATTTAATTATGGCAGATTAATTTCGTATGAAAATGTTAATCATGTGACACCTTTTTGTAAAAAATACAAAATGTAACATTTTATACGGACCCCTTAGAAAAAATTTTCAATTATAAAATTATTTCCCATTCTACAATTAATCAAACTAAAAAAAAATCCATTAGCATACGCTCAAAATCACCAGAGATATATCATTAATAAGTAATCTTTATAAGTTTTCAGCGGATAATTGGCGACTATATGAAACAGAAATTTTGTCTAACGAAGTTCAATTTTTGTTCGATACCTGAAATCTATGATTTCGTCGTTTCTTTTGATCAAATCGACGTGGTTTTAGTCTTATAATTTTTGACAGCGTTTCATAGCCAATTTTGCATGTTAAAAAACAGGTTTATTCGGGGTTTTAACCCCAAAAGATCTTTAAATGAATAAGTAACAATTAGCTATTTGAAAGTTCCTCTGTAGAGGGTCTGTATAAAAAGTTAAGTTTTGTACCTTTTTTTACTAAAACATGTCACCTGGCCAAAACTGTTCTAGTTTAAAACTTATTTCTTAAATTAATACCACGGACCTGTGACAAATCATTCAAGAGATATTTGGCAATCATTTAAGAGGTATTTAGTAACAGTTACTTTATTTTATTTTATTTTGTTCAATATATTCTACACCATCTTTCATCATAAAAAAAATTGACAAAGCAATAAACCAATAGTTAACTAATTTAGTCTAATCTATCCTTAAAAAATTTTAACAGAGAGCAATTAAGAAGTTTTGCCTGTCTTTCCTTTACATTATTTTTATCAATGTTAGTTACATAAATATTGATATTTCATTTGGTGTAAATTATTTACCTTGCATACTTTTTTTATGACTGGCAATTATGTATTTACTAGCTTGTAATCTATAAGTTCTGCAGTTTCAGCAGATTCAAAAAGGATTTCTTATTTTCATTTATTCTTGTGTTTATTTCCACATTTATTTCTATTTATAATCTTCCATAAAGTTTTATTACTTTTCCAATTTTCATATTAATTATATTATTAAGCTGTTTATTGCTATATTTCACTTCTGTGGCGTTGTATGTAGAATCCATCAAGAATATTATATGCTGTATGAAGATACATTTAAAAAAATAACATATTTTCCACTAATGTAAAATATTAAGCATATATATTTTTTCTGTAGGTGTATTTACATTTATAATGTGGCATGCTTATGTAAATTATATGGTGTATATTTATATAAATTCGTATGGGGTATGATTATGTACATTTTATCAAACATATTACGTAAATGCAACTTTAACTAGAAATCCTGAATCATTACCAATGATGAAAAAAAAATCCTACTGATTCAGCTTATTTAATTTTAACAATTCAAATTTGAATCGAAATAATTATTTTTATTTTTAAATTATAATACTATTAATAGCAGAAATAATGTTCCGTGTAATTTTTTTGCAAAAACTATTAGTAGTAATAAGTCTGTAAATAGTAGTAATAATAAATAAGTCTTTTCCAAGATTATTTTATCCTACATCAAATCATATTTCAACGCCCAATCACGAGAAGTCAAATTTATTTTTGACTAATGCGGAACTTGATCTAAATTTTGCACTACTTCGAAAATCTTCTGCTACACAGCACTTTTAGAATAATTTTTCGGGCTGTTGCTCTCCATGACAGCACCGTATAGCGTCTCACCTAGCTTTACGGTGAGATGCAAGCTTTATTCAAGCTTATCACCGTTATGAAATTCCATTTGTATTTCAGGTTGTGATAAGTTGTATTTCAAATTTGATTCTCAGAAAGTTTTTTTTTTCTTTTTTATTTATGAAATGCAAAGACAATCTTTTTGTTTTGTTATTGTTTATTTAAAACATGACAGGACGATATCTTCAAAGTCTTTTGGTAGAGACCCAAATCTTCATTTGTAGTTTATCGTAGACGTTTCTTGGATAATTGCCTAAATGATGCTACAGGTAAACATCTACAAAAAGAAAGCTTCTGAGAAGTGCGCAAGATATATCCCCAAAAGATGAAGAACATACCCAGAAATATATATATATATAGAAATATATATACATACCCTGAAATATATACATATTGCCATAGTTTATGCATAGTTTTCGTTTAAAAAACTTTCAATTTTTATATATATATATATATAATAATTTGAAAGTCCAATGACAGAATAGTGAGAAGCTGCAACTCGAAAAACCTAACTTTCTAATAAACCTACCAAATAAAAGTATAAAACAGCAAATCTTCAATCAAATGGGAAAAAAATACAAATTTCGAGTCATCAAGTTAATGATAATCGACAAATATCAATGGTATGGAATCGATAATAGAAAAACATAAAATCCAAGCATTAATGCAATACACGTGGAGAAGGGGTAATGGAATTGTTCACTTCGCCAAAACTCTTCATCGGGTCCAAGTATTTTGTCGAAGCAAACACAAAATATGTGTGTTTCTGTAGAAATAGATAGATCATAGCTATAAACTATTTCTACTTGGACAACATACATAAAGAAGGAAAAATAAGGGAAGCAAGAATACCTGGAGTAAAACTGCATATGCCCGAACCAGTCGAACCCTGTAGCCCAGAATAAAGAGACCAGTATTGCCATTCACAAAGGAAAAAGAAACGATCTAACGTTGCCATTCGTAAGAAATAAATATCAATAATGCGAAAAGGCAAGAAAAGGAAGTAAAATACAATAAGAGCTACAAAAAAGAGGGGCTTATAATAGTAAGGCTTGTGTTTAAGAGAATGTAAGAATAAAAATACTATTAATACAAGAGAATGGTGATGTCTGGCTAATATAAGATACTATGAATAGAATTCATGAAAATCCAGCTAATCTAAACGTTTTAACTATACCATTTACTAAATAAGTGGAATATTTATAGAAATTGCTTGTAATTTTTAGATTATTTATATGCATAACATGAAATTTTTTATTAACACTTTACAACAAAGTTGAAAAGTGTTTATGACTTTGTTCATTCTGTCTGTCTGTCTGTCTGTCTGTCTGTCTGTCCGTTAGCACGATAACTGCCGTAAAAATGACTTAATCAAAATGAAATTTTAGTATGTTGTTCAGACGGTCTGTAGGACCTATGGGAATATAAATAAATAATATCACCCAATTAGTTTTGGATTGAACCCGGGTTGAAAAAATGAAATACATTGAACCCAATGGGACCAAATTTTTCAAACATTTTTTAAGCGGATTTAAATTTCACAAATTGCTTCGAAAATTTTAGGTAATATTCAAATTGTTCCATAAAATATATAAAAAAAATTCAGCGAAATATATTCAGTAGTTTTTTAAATAAAAATTAAAATAATAATTACACCTCTTACATGAAGCGATCACGTGACCATGATATGAAACGATCACGTGACCAACTTCAAAACATAATACGGCATCCATCTTGTCTCAAAATCGTCATTTTAAAGTTCTTTTTAATTCATATTGAGTGTTGTATTCGTCGTAAAACCTCTTTATTTTCGCTTAAATTCTGTGCATCTACATACTGAAACAACGCAATGACAATATATTTGAGTTTAAATGAGCATCCAACTTTGATTATTCCTCTAACGAAGCCTATTTTTCACTTATGTGAAATGTAAACAGCAAAATATGTAGGATGAGTTGTATAGGAATTGCAGTATTTTTTTAATGCAAAAGAATTTAGCTCATGGAGTCTGCATAGCTGATATGAAAGAAATATTCATTGACTTTACCGAGAGGACGATTTTTTGCGATGAAGTTTTAAGCATAGAGTTAAATTACTTATAGCTCCATGGTCTTAATTTTTAAATAAAATAAATTATTATAGTATTGTGATGAATGACATGAATGGGAAATTATTTATGAATGAAATGCTGCTTTTTTAGAGAGAGCCAGGCGTGTTATTTTTTCTATGACGTCATTTGAATGAATTTCAGTTGTTTTCGATGAAGTTTTTAAATATAATAAATTATCGTGGTATTATGATAATTCTAAAATTGTTACCCAGTAATATATCACATTTTAGAGATGTTTAAACCAGGCAATTTATATTTCAATGCCGTCATTTGAATGAAGTTCATTTTTTTGGATGAATGTTTAAGTTTTCAACTATAATAAATCAATGTATTATAGTGAGAAGTTTTAAAATATTACCGAGGAATGTATTACATTTTAGACATGTTTAAATAAAATTGCATTGAAATTGGAAAGTGTTTCTTAATCGATGCTTTAAGCATGATTGATCTTTCTTGTTAGATAATCTATAAATTCTAAAAAGCTGATTAAGTATAACATTTCAAAACAATTGAATCGAGTTGCAGGAATTAAAATGAAAGATTTTATTAATGTTAAAATTAAAATAGTCCTTTTAACACTTTACAACAAAGTTGAAAGGTGTTTATGACTTTGTTCATTCTGTCTGTCTGTCTGTCTGTCTGTCTATCGGTCCGTTAGCACGATAACTGCCGTAAAAATGACTTTATCAAAATAAAATTTTAGTATGTTATTCAGAAGATCTGTGGGACCTATGGGAATATAAATAAATAATATCACCCAATTAGTTTTTTATTGAACACGGGTTGAAAAAATGAAATACATTGAACCCTATGGGACCTAATTTTTCATACATTTTTTAAGCAAATTTGAAATTCACAAATTGCTTCGAAATTTTTAGGAAATATTTACATTATCCCATAAAATATATATAAAAAATTTCAGTAAAATATGTTAAGTAGTTTTTTAATTAAAAATTATTTAATATAGGGAAAAAAACAAATTCAATTAAATTCTGACTTTTGGGATATCCTCCAGAAAGAAAAAAGAGATATATCATATAATACACATATTTCCAAGAGTTTAATCATTTTGTATATGAGAGAGGCTACACATTTTAAAATAAATTTGGTAGATAAAAATTTTTCAAATTATTCAAATTATTTTTAATTTTATATAACTCTTCATAATATACTTATTTGATGGCATTTTTAATGCACGTCCTAGAGAGTTAAAATTTGGTACACAGCTTAAATTTGTTGAACATTTTATTTTACAAAAATCTGGTGGATCTTTAAATATAGATCATACATTTTTTTCGAAATGGCCTGCAAATAATCCCCGTTCACTTCTATAAATCATTGTTGTAATATTGTTAAAAATTCTGATGTGGGCAGCACATATCCTTCCCTGCAGACTCATATTCACGTTCTCTTTATTTCTTCAATAATAATTTAAGTTTATCTGCACGAAATAACAGCCATAAGTATTTTAAATGACATTGAATTTGCAGGTTAAACTTAAAGTTGGTTCTCATTTGATAGCTGGACTTATTGCCAAAGGTGTCGTAGCGAAAACGCGAAAAAACTAAAATGTCTCAAGAACGGCTAGTCCTAGAGTAATGGGGTTAGTCTTATTCTTTTTGTTGTCAAAAATCACGTATAAAATAGGAATTTAATTGATATAATTGAGCACACATAGTCTTTTATTCTTATATTTAACGATTTTTGCGGGCCATTTCGCAAAAATAGCCCCTTTCCTTTTTCCCGAATCGTACTAGAATAACTTACAAATGATTTATATACAAAATTTTGTTACATTTGGTATATAAATCACTTGTAGGTTATTGAAATATTATACACCCAATTTTGTTAAATTTGTTCCATTAGTTTTTAGTTGGAGTGGATAAAGGCAATTTCTGCCGGCCATTTCGCAAAGAGGGCCGATTTTTTTATTACGAATCGTACTATAATGTAATGAACATCAGGATTTCCCACAAAAAACATACCTACCAAATTTTATGAAATTCGTTCTATTAGTTTTTCAATAAAGTGGATCTAATATCCTCACAGACACACAGAAACATACACAGATACACCCTTACACACACAGACGTCTTCCAAAAAATAGTTTTTTCGTGTTCTAGAAGTCCCAAAACGTGTAGATCCTTCGAAAATTCGAGTTCCGATCTTCGGCACGATTCCAATATTTTGAATACATACACACACATATATATTTTCTGTGTATCTGTGTATTATCTGTGTATCTAAATTCCGTGCCTATGCAATTACAATAGTTGTGATTTTAAATGATCCCTAAACTTTTATTATTTCTTCAACGAAGCCTAATTTTAACTTATGCAGAATGCAAATATCTCAAGCGATTGCAAGGTGAGTTACATAAGAATTGCTGAATTTTTATCAGACAAAATATTTAGCTCTGGAGTCTGGTATAAAAGTTATATGAATGAAATATTCATTGATTTTGCATAGAGAATCAGATGATTTATATTTCGATACAGTTTTAAATATTTAAGTATAATAAATTACTGTAGCACTGTGATAATGTAAAAGATATCACCACTGAATGTATCACATTTTAGAAATTTTTAAATGAAATTGCATTTCAGTTGGAAAGTGTTTCATAATCGAAGCTCGTGCATGATTGATCTTTTTTGTTAACACTTTACAACAAAGTTGAAAAGTGTTTATGACTTTGTTCACTGTCTGTCTGTCCGTTAGCACGATAACTGTCGTAAAAATGACTTAATCAAAATGAAATTTTAGTATGTTGTTCAGACGGTCTGTAGAACCTATGGGAATATAAATGAATAATATCACCCAATTAGTTTTGGATTGAACCCGGGTCGAAAAAATGAAATACATTGTGCCCTATGGGACCTAATTTTTCAAACATTTTTTAAGCGGATTTAAAATTCACAAATTACTTCGAAAAATTTAGGTAATATTCAAATTGTTCCACAAAATATATAAAAAAAATTCAGCGAAATATATTCAGTAGTTTATTAAATAAAAATTAAAATAATAATTACACCTCTTACATGAAACGATCACGTGACCATGATATGAAACGATCACATGACCCACTTCAAAATGATATATGGCATCCATCTTATTTCAAAATCGTGATTTTTTTAAGTTCGTTTTAATTCATATTGAGTGTTGTATCCGTCCTAAAACTACTTTATTTTTGCTTAAATTCTGTGCATCTACATACTGGAACAACGCAATGACAATATATTTGAGTTTAAATGCTCATCTAAATTTGATTATTTCTACAACTAAGCCTATTTTTCACCTATTTAAAATGTAAACAGCAAAATATATAGAATGAGTTGTATTAGAATTCCTGTATTTTTTTAACACAAAATAATTTAGTCCATAGAGTCTGCATGGCTGATATGAATAAAATATTAATTGATTTCATAAAGAGTAGGACGATTTTTTTCGATGAAGTTTCAAGCATAGAGTTTAATTTTTTGTAGCTCCATGGTCTTAAACAAAATGTTCAAATAAAATAAATTATTATAGTACTGTGATGAATGAAATGAATGGGAGAAAGTTATGAATGAAATCCTGTTTTTATAGAGAGATCCAGACGTGTTATTTTTTCTATGACGTCATTTGAATTAATTTTAGTTGTTTTCGATGAAGTTTTCAAATATAATAAATTATCGTAGTATTATGATAATTCTAAAACTATTACCGAGGAATGTATAACATTTTAGAGATGTTTAACCCAGGCAATTTATATTTCAATGCCGTCATTTGAATGAAGTTCATTTTTTTCGATGTTTAAATTTTCAAATATAATAAATTAATGCAGTATTGTGATAAGTTTCAAAATATTACCGAGGACTGTATTGCATTTTAGACTTGTTTAAATAAAATTGCATTGAAGTTGGAAAGTGTTTCATAATCAATGCTTTAAGCATGATTGATCTTTCTTGTTTATCATATAAATTAGTAACAATTCTATTAGAAGGTTCAATAAAAATATTTAAATCCAAAAAATTAATATTATTACTAATAGTACCTTCATTAGGATTTAATTCCAAATTGTCTGGATAGAAATCTATATCTATGACATAATTTTCATTATATACTACTAAGCAAATCAGACCATCAACATATCTGTAAAATGTATAATCTATTGAAGTAAAAGATTGTTCATTTAAAAAAGGTATAAATTAGCTAACATACTGCTACTGCAGCCACCCTGTGGAACTCCTGAGACTTGTAAGTATAATTTATTTCCTTGAAAAATATAATTATTAACACTTTACAACAAAGTTGAAAAGTGTTTATGACTTTGCTCATTCTGTCTGTCTGTCTGTCCGTTAGCACGATAACTGCCGTAAAAATGACTTTATCAAAATGAAATTTTAGTATGTTGTTCAAACGGTCTGTGGGACCTATGGCAATATAGATTAATAATATTACCCAATTAGTTTTGGATTGAACCCGGGTTGAAAAAATGAAATCCATTGAACCCTATGGGACCTAATTTTTCAAACATTTTTTAAGCGGATTTGAAATTCACAAATTACTTCGAAAATTTTAAGAAATATTCAAATTATCCCATAAAATATATAAAAAAAATTTCAGCAAAATATATTCAGTAGATTTTTAAATAAGAATTGACATATTAATTATACATGATATAATTGACCATGATATGAAAAGATCACATGACCCACTTCAAAATGATATATGGCATCCATCTTGTCTCAAAATCGCGATTTTTTAAGCTCTTTTTAGTTCATATTGAGTGTTGTATCCGTCCTAAAACCGCTTTATTTTTGCTTAAATTCTGTGCATCTATATACTGAAATAACGCAATTACAATATATTTGAGTTTAAAGGATCATCCAACTTTGATTATTTCTACAACGAAGCCTATTTTTTACTTATGGAAAATGTAAATACCAAAAATATGTTGAATGAGTTGTACAAGAATTGCTGCATTTCTTTAACGCAAAATTATTTAACTCATGGAGTCTGCAATATAGCTGATATGAATGAAATATCAATTGATTTTACAGAGAGAAGGACGATTTTTTTCGATGAAGTTTTAAGCATAGAGTTTAATTACTTGTACCTCCATGGTCTTGTGTTTTTAAGTAAGATAAATTATTATAGTATTGGGATGAATAAAAGGAATGGAAAAATGTTTATGAATGAAATGCTGATTTTATATAGAGGCGATTTGCCACTATTGGCGCTGGCGCAGAACTTGCTAAATGAACTTATTGCTTTGAAAACTGGTTGCTATATTTATTGACTGCTAGCTACGGCAACCGCAGCTAGTATTACAATGAAGTACAAGTAAGTTCAATTAAAATATGACTGTAGAAACAAAAAATTTTAAATTAACATGATGCCAAAAATTAAAATTATGTCATTAGAGACTTTCGAACATGAAAAGAAAGGGTAATTGTAATAGAAAAATGAAAAAAATTCAAATCTAAAGAAATGTTGAGCGTCTATAAACACTTTCAGTGTAAATACAAGAAGTGCAAACATTCAAAAATGTAAAAGAAAAGGATTGAAGAGAAGGGTATATCTTTAACTTAAAACTTTGTTAAGGATCTTTCTAAGGATAGATATGACCAATGTTAATAATAATGTATTAAAATGTTGGTTTTCAATAGTTTCTTGCTGATTCACGGTAATAAAATTTCTTGATTGCAGGATTTTAGTTTAGGCGGTATCGCAATATGGAAATGGATTTTGCTTTGCCTAAAGATGCCAAAATACATGCTATATCGTAAAGCTCAAAACATGTGTTGCAGCTTCCGATCAACATTTATTGAAAACACGTTAGAACGTTTTTCCTTAAAAATTTTATAAAAAAAAATAATAATATTTTATTGTCATCATAATAATTACATCCATTAAGTTATTTATGACCAATTATACTGATTTTTATGATAAATACGAAAACAGTAATTCTCAAAACATCCATTGCTTGTTAAATACAAATAAAAATTTTTGATCGAAGTTTAAAAAACGCGAGGCCCTGTCAAGCGCAAAGTGGGAGTAAAATTGAGGCCAAAGGCGTATGTTTAACTATGGCCTCACTTCGAAATTAACTTCACTTCACAGCGAAGAATAGTAAATTGTCTGAAGTTCTAACGAATTTTTAATATAAGCTAAAGTAGTGAACAGTCTTTCAAACTATTTTAACACACTTGAAAATAATTTTCATCCAATTGCCTATAGCTGACAAAAATTTAAGTAAACATGTGAACTTCTAAAGGGAGAAGAACGAAAAAAAAAGAAAAGTTAACAAAATACCAAAAATTTCGAATGTTTTCATTTAGAAAGATTCATCACCAAATTCAAAGCATTTTCTTAAAGGCCTTTATTTTCTGGGGACAAATTTTGGGCCCCAAAATTTTAATTATTCCAAAACTGAATTTTAGAGGAATAAAATATTGAGCCCCTAAAATTTAAGATTCCCCAAATAAAGGCAATTTCTTATATACTTATATTTTTAAGAACCCAAACTAAAATTTTTAGGAACCGTTTTACATATTTTGCTTAAGGAACTAAAATTCTTAGTTACGCCGTCGCCAGAACCTAAAGTTTAAACTAGATTCCAAACCATTACGGGCATGTAGTTCTCCACCTGAACTCGCGGAATTCAAGCCCACTTCCTATGGACCTGGAGGCCAGAGAGTGAACCGATTGGCCACAGGTGAATTCATTCTACAATTCACCTAAATGAAACATTCAGATGAATTGAACAATCATTGAAGTGGTATTCCATAATACTTCTTATACCTATAATACAGGGTGACAAGAAAAATCGTGGGACAGACCAATAACTCAATAAGTATTAGAATCATCGTATACTTTTTATGCTGGCATATAGAAAACCCCATGACACTACACAATAAGAAAACTTTAAGGAGTTAACCCGTTTTCAGAGGGGGGGACTTTCTGTTAAAGTTAGGAACAAACTTCAGCTACAAAGTTGTAGAACGTTACGAAATGAGTACTAAGCATGTTGATTGGTCTCCCCGGCAAAAGCTGCAAAATAACTCTCTAAACAACGATTTAAAAAAAAATACTAATATACATGTAACACTGTAAATATAGACACATTGAAAAAAACGCTCATAAATCTTATTACACGTGTTCAAGTATGCTTTTTAACTGAATGTGAACCTTTCGAATTTTGTGTATAATAAAATCAATTTTATTCAGCCGCATTGTTATATATATATATATATATATATATATATATATATATATATATATATATATATATATATATATATATATATATATATAATAAAAAATTATGTATTATGAGTTACTACATACATTCTAACTTTGGATTTACTAATTTATATATATATATATATATATATATATATATATATATTAGAGGGGGGGGGGGTGATTTGGATTGCATACACTGAGTTTTAGGGTTCCTTTCCATCTTTTGCAGGAGAACAAAAATGCTTAGTACTAAATTTGCTACGCTTTACAACTTCGTAATTGATTTTTCCTCAATCTAACAAGAAGCGAAATAGCCCCAATGTCCCTTAAAAAAGGGGTCAACCCCCTAAAGTTGTTCCAGCATGTAACGCCAATGGGGTTTCTTATACACCTGTATAAAAAAATATACGTTAACCCTAATACCTCTCAAGTAATTGGCCTGATTCATGACTTTCCTTGACTCACAAGTACATTCATTAAAATAATTCTTCCAAAATTATTTTGAAGACTTAATTTGTTCCAAAAAAATCGTAGCGACATACTCACCACATATATCATTAAAACAAAAGCACGCTATTCGTGCACATGCATACCAACCAAACCGTGTGAATCCACAAAAATTCAAAAACATAATTTTTGACCTATCCCAATTTTATTTTTTCTTGTCCTGCATATAATATATTGTTGCGACGCATCCTCTGGAATTGTGGCTGTACTCTCAGGATACAAGAATGAATCCATTTTCCTGGATAACTAATTACTGACGTTTATTACTACTATAACTAATTACTAACGATAACTAATTGCTATAACTAATTACTAACTAATTACAAACGATAAATAAACTAGCGTTTATTTGCAAGCACATTGTAAACCTGAACAATATACAGAAAATAGCTCAGTAACTATCTCAGAAGATAACTAAACAACTGTCGTGTACAGTAAACCAGCAAAAAAAAAGCCATTAAATGCTCCGCTAATTTCACAAAACAGCACATACTAATCTCAAAACATTGCCGTATCCCACAATTTAATGTAGCTCGTATCACATCAACTGCTCTCTAACTGAGCGACAACTCCTATTATATACTCTGCTTAAAAGCTTCCAGAAGTGGAATCTGCTCTAGTACCTCCGAAAAGTCTCCAAATTGGCGACAAATCGTCAAATCTGGCAAACCCGAATGTTCAAATATGGCAACCCTACATTGACGTAATGAGACTGGCTACCTGCAAAGGTGTTTTTTTCCTTCTGGTTCCCAAAAGAGCCTGCAGTGAAGACTTTTACACGATCGTAACAATATGCTATAAGGAAAATAAGAACTATTTTACCTGATTTATATAATCCCTAATATTCAGCAAATATGGTGCAATGCCGAATAATTTACATATTTTTATAATGAATCGTTACAAACGAATCAATCAAAAACTCACATATATATGCAAAAGTACGGATATCGCTTTTAAAACACTGATGCAACTATAAAGCATATCTCATACCACATACACTCTCTATATTAAACAAAGAAGAGCAATCATGCTTAAAGCATTGATTATGAAACACTTTCCAACTTCAATGCAATTTTATTTAAACAAGTTTAAAATGCGATACATTCCTCGGTAATATTTTAAAACTTATCACAATACTACATTAATTTATTATATTTGAAAACTTAAACCTTCACTGAAAAAAATGAACGTCATTCAAATGACGGCATTGAAATGTAAATTGCCTGGTTTAAACATCTCTAAAATGCGATACATTCCTCGGTAATAATTTTAAAACTATCATAATACTACGATAATTTATTATATTTGAAAACTTCATCGAAAACAACTGAAATTCATTCAAATGACGTCATAGAAAAAATAACACGCCTGGATCTATCTATAAAAACAGCATTTCATTCATAACATTTTCCCATTCATTTCATTCATCACAATACTATAATAATGTATTTTGTTTAAAAATTAAGACCATGGAGCTACAAGTAATTAAACTCTATGCTTAAAACTTCATCGAAAACAATCGTCCTTCTTTTTGTAAAATCAATGAATATTTCATTCATATCAGCTATGCAGACTCCATGGGCTAAATAATTTTGTGTTAAAGAAATACAGCAATTCTAATACAACTCATTCTACATATTTTGCTGTTTACATTTTACATAAGTGAAAAATAGGCTTCGTTGTAGAAATAATCAAATTTGGATGATCATTTAAACTCAAATATATTGTAATAGCATTGTTTCAGTATGTAGATACACAGAATTTAAGCAAAAATAAAGTGGTTTTAGGACGGATACAATACTCAATATGAATTAAAAAGAGCTTAAAAAATCACGATTTTGAGACAAGATGGATGCCATATATCATTTTGAAGTGGTTCACGTGATCTTTTCATTTCATGGTCACGTGATCGCTTCATATAAGAGGTGTAATTATTATTTTAATTTTTATTTAAAAAACTACTGAATATATTTCGCTAACTTTTTTTTATATATTTTATGGAACAATTTAAATATTACCTAAAATTTTCGAAGCAATTTGTGAATTTTAAATCCGCTTAAAAAATGTTTGAAAAATTAGGTCCCATAGGGCTCAATGTATTTCATTTTTTCAGCCCGGGTTCAATCCAAAACTAATTGGGTGATATTATTCATTTATATTCCGATAGGTCCTACAGACCGTCTGAACAACATGCTAAAATTTCATTTTGATTAAGTCATTTTTACGGCACTTATCGTGCATAGTTTCATAGTACAAAGAGATTAAAAAATATTGCATATCTAAATATCTCTTAAGGATTTGTCGTAGACCCCTAGTTCAGAATTCAGAAATGCTTTAATTAAGTTAGACTATCATCGTATGCAAGTTTTAATCATGTGACACATTTTAATAAAAAACATACAAAAGATAACTTTTATACTGGCCCTATAGAAAAAAATCTGATGAGAACAGCCAAATTTCGTTCGAAACACTCCATTCGTTAATGAGATATCGCGTCTACTCTCTCTCTCTCTCTCTCTCTCTCTCTCTCTCTCTCTCGCACACACACACACACACACATGACCTAAAAAACATTCGATTCGAGTTCAGGGATACTTGAAACACGTTCTTCCTTCGAAAACACAATACTTTCACAATACTTTCCCTATACGTACAATACTTTCCCTATACGTCACAATACTTTCCCTATACGTACATAGAGATAGTAAAAATTTTGAGTTATAAAAATATTTTCCATAGCCCATTCAGTCAAACAAAAAAGTTCCATTGTCATGCGATCAAAATTACCTAAAATTGTTTTCAATGGATGATAGGAGATTGTATAAAATTTTTGCTAAGGGTAGGTGAGCAAAAACATTAGGTAAGCAAAGTTTTCGGGTTCAAATTTTATCTAACGAAATTTAATTGTATGAGGGCCCCCTAAATTCGATGTTTTCACCATTTCATTTGATCGGGTAAAAGTACATAGTGTAAGGGTCATAACCTTGACAATTTTTCACGACCAATTTTAAATACAACTGGGTTTTTTTTATTATTTTTTTTGCAAAAGATCTTTATATGAATAGGAACAATTTGCTAATTGGAACTTTCTTTGTAGAGATCTTGTATAAAAATATTAAATGTTGGATTTTTTTACTAAAACGTGTTACGTAGCCCAAACTGTCTTAATATGAAAGTCTATATTTAAAGCATTTATTAAATTGAAACCACAGCTCTGCGACCAATCAATCGTTCCAAAAGATATTTAGTCGTGCAATAATTTTGAAACACCCTGTATAACTATAATCTAACCTGCGCATGAGCGTAAATATACAACTTAATTATAACTTCTGAGAGTACAAGCATGTGTTGGAATAATATTAATATTTTCATTTTTAGGCTGCTGTTGCCAAAAAAAGATAATTTATCAAAACGCTGAGTCAAAGCCAAAAGCTGTTCTAGAAATTGGATTTTATTCAAACGCACGCTTTAATATTTTTGCAAGTATTTCAATTTCCATAAAACAGATCATGTTGCTCCTTTTAACAATATAATGATTTTTCTATCCGAAACATTTCTGTAGAATGCCATATTTCTACTAAAATTATACTGCATATGAAATTATTGGTGCTAGAAGGGCTTGGGCATTCCCAAAGGTGCTTTAGCACTCCCAAACTAATATGCATAGCTCCGCTTATGGTCTAATGCTTGTGAACAGTAATCTGCGAAATTCTGTTCTTAGACCATGGCAAATATATTTAGCGGAAATAAAATTATTTTACATTTTGAAAAGTAACAATGCATCATGGATTACATAAAGTGTATGCAAGTATGGACGTATTTAAGGGGGATCAGGGGTGTGCTAAGGCCCCGCCCCCCCGAAAATATGTTAATTTAATTAGAAGCCATTCCTTACAGAATATTTTAATGACATTACAAGTGTACTTTAATAGAAAGATTGTGGTTTGAAAACAAATTTGACAAAATCAATAAATGTTAGCAATGTTAAAATATTATGATAAAAATTTGATATGAATGTCATGCAATATGATTAAAACAAGAAAGATCAATCATGCATAAAGCATTGATTATGAAACACTTTCAAACTCTAATTTTATTTAAACATCTCTAAAATGCGATACATTCAGTGGTAATATTTTTTAAATTATCACAATACTGCAATAATTAATTATATTTGAAAATTTAAGACTTCATCGAAAATAACGAATTTGATTCAAATGACTTCATCGAAATATAAATCGCCGGGCTCTCTGTGGAAAAGCAGTAAGTATTTCATTCATACATTTTTATTTCATTCATCGCAGTACCACGATAATTTATTCTACTCAAAAACTTAAAACCATGGAGGTAAAGGTAATTTAACTCTATGCATAAAACTTCATCGAAGAAGTCTGCCATTAAATCGTCTGCTTATCTATGTAAAATCAATGAATGTTTCATTCATATCATCTATCTTGCAGACTCCTGAGCAAAATAATTTTGCGTTATAGAAATTCGGCAATTCTTATACAACTCATCTTAGAGCCTAATCTGTTTACATCCTCCATAAGTGAAAATTAGGTTTCGTTGTAGAAATAATCAAAGTTTGATGATCATTTAAACTTAAATATATTGTCATTGTGTTGTTTCAGAATACAGATGCACAGAAATTAAGCGGTTTTAGGACGGATCCAACACTAAATTTAAATTAAAAAGAACATTAAAAATCACAATTTTGACACAAGATGGATGGCATTGATCATTTGAACTCAAATATGTTGTAATTGCGCTTTTCAGAATACAGATGCACAGAAATTAAACAAAAAAAAAGCGGTTTTAGGACGGATACAACACAAAATATAAATTAAAAAGAATTTTAAAAATCACGTTTTTGCACAAGATAAGATGCCATATATTATTTTGAAGTGGGTCACGTGATCTCTTCATATAATGGTTACGTGATCTATTTTCCCAAAATTTTCGAAGCAATTTGTGAATTTTAAATTTGTTTAAAAATGTTTGAAAAATTAAGTCCCATAGGGTTCAGTGTATTTCATTTTTTCAAACCGGGTTCAATCCAAAAGTAATTGGGTGATATTATTCAGATATATTCCCATAGATCCCACTGACCGTCTGAACAGCATACTAAAATTTCATTTTGATAAAGTCATTTTTACGGCAGTTATCGTGCTAACGGATAGACAGACAGACAAACAGACAGAATGAACAAAGTCATAAACACTTTTCAACTATGTTGTAAAGTGTTAAAAACAAGAATGATCAATCCTGCATAACGCATTAATTATGAAACACTTTCCAACTGAAATGCAATGTTATTCAAACATCTGTAAAATCAGCTAGTTGAAAAGTGTTTATGACTATGTTCATTCTGTCTATCTGTCCGTTCTCACTATAACTGCCGTAAAAATGACTTTATCAAAATGAAATTTTAGTATGTTGTTCAGACGGTCTGTGGGACCTATGGGGATATAAATGAATAGTATCTCCAAATTAATTTTGGACTGAATTCTGGTTGAACAAATGAAATATATTGAACCCTATGGTACCTAATTTTTTAAACATTTTTTAAGCGAATTTAAAATTCACAAATTGCTTCGAAAGTTTTAGGAAATATTTAAATTACTCCATAAAAAATTTCAGCAAAATATATTCAGTAGTTTTTTAAATAAAAATTAAAATAATCATTACACCCATATCATATGAAGAGATCACCTGACCCACTTCAAAATGAAATGTGGCATTCATCTTGTGTCAAAATCGTGATTTTTACAGTTATTTTTAATTTATATTTAGTGTTGTATCCGTCCTAAAACCGTTTTATTTTTGCTTAATTTCTGTGCATCTACATTCTGAAACAACACAATTACAATATATTTGAGTTTAAATGATCATCAAACTTTGATTATTTCTACAACGAAGCCTAATTTTAACTTATGGAGAATGTAAACACATAAAGATGTAGGATGAGTTGTATAAGAATTTCTGAATTTCTTTAACTCAAAATTATTTAGCTCTGGAGTCTGCAGTATAGTTGATATGAATGAAACATTCATTAATTTTACATAGAGAAGCAGACGATTTTAAAGCAGACTTTTTCGATGAAGTTTTAAGCATAGAGTTAAATTACTTTTACCTCCATGGTTTTAAGTTTTTAAATAAAATAAATTATTATAGTATTGTGATGAATGAAAGGAATGGAATAAAAATGTATGAATGAAATATTTACAGCTTTTACATAGAGAACCAGACGATTTATATTTCAATGACGTCATTTGAATAAAGTTAATTTTTTTCGATATAGTTTCAAGTTTTCAAATATAATAAGTTATTGTAATATTGTAATAATTTTAAAAATATTACCGCTGCATGTATCGCATTTTAGAGATGTTTAAACCAGGCGATTTATATTTCAATGACGTCATTTGAATAAAGTTAAGTTTTTTCAATGAAGTTTAAAGTTTTCAAATATAATAAATTAATGTAGTATTCTGATCATTTTAAATATATTACCGCTGAATGTATCGCATTTTAGAGATGTTTAAATAAAATTGCATTGCAGTTGGAAAGTGTTTCATAATCAATGCTTTATGCATGATTAATCTTTCTTCTTTTAATTATCACAGAACTACAATAACTTATTTTACTTAACTTAAAACTTCATCGAAAAAAATGAACTTCATTCAACTGAGGTCATCGAAATAATAATCATCTGGCTCTCTATGTAAAAGCAGTGAATATTTTATTCATAAACTTTCATTCCAGACGCCAGGGTTAAATAATTTTGAGTGAAAATAATTCAGCCATTCTTATACAACTTATCTTACAATCACTTGTTTACATTCTGCATCCATTAAAATTAGGATTCGTTGTAGAAATAATCAAAATTTGATGATCATTTAAACTCAAAAATATTGTAATTGGATTAGCGCAGAATGTAGATGCACAGAAAATATGCAAACATAAAGCGGTCTTAGGACGGATGCAACACAAAATATAAATTTAAAAGAACTCTTTTTATCACTTTTTCACAGTTAAGTACCTTGCATTATGTAAGGAATGTCATGTGCTGCCCATATCAGTTTTTTTAAATTATCGCAGTACTACAATAATTTATTTTACTTAGAAACTTAAAACCATGAAGGTAAAAGTACTTTTTAACACACACACACACACACACACACTACATGCTTAAAA
This sequence comes from Amaurobius ferox, assembly GCA_951213105.1. Lineage (NCBI taxonomy): Eukaryota > Metazoa > Arthropoda > Arachnida > Araneae > Amaurobiidae > Amaurobius > Amaurobius ferox. The sequence continues at coordinate 66,962,034 of OX578133.1, read as the reverse complement.
CTTCATTCAAAAAAGGCAATGCTATAAAATCGTCTGCTTCTCTATGTAAACTCAATGAACGTTTCATTCATATCACCTTCCAGACTCCAGAGCTAAATAATTTTGCATTAAACAATTCAGCAATTCTTATACAACTCATTTTACAGCTTGATTTATTTACACTCTACATAACCAAAAATTAGGCTTCGTTGTAAAAATAATCATTTAAACTAAAAAATATTGTAATTGCGTGGCGCAGAATATAGATGCACAGAAATTACGCAAATGAAAAAGACGTTTTAGGTCGGATGTAACACTAAATATAAATTTAAAAGAACTTTGAAAACCCCAATTTTTACTTTGGAATAAAAGATGGATGCCATATTTCATTTTGAAGTGGGTCACGTGATCTCTTTATAATAAGGGTGTAATTATTATTTTAATTTTTATTTGAAAAACTACCCAACATATTTTGCTCAATTTCTTTTTATATATATTTTATGGGATAATTTAAATATTTCCTAAAATATTCGAAAATTTTCGAAGCAATTTGTGAATTTTAATTTCGCTTAAAAAATGTTTGAGGAATTAGGTCCCATAGGGTACAATGTATTTCACTTTTGCAGCCCGTGTTCATTCCAAAACTAATTGGGTGGTATTATTCATTTACATTCCCATGTATCCCCCAGACCGCCTGAACAATATACTAAAATTTCATTTTGATAAAGTCATTTTTACGGCAATTATCGTGAGAACAGACAGACAGACAAAATCATCAAAGTCATAAACACTTTTCAACTTTATTGTAAAGTGTTATAAATAAGAACTATAAGATTAATCTTGCATAAAACATAGATTATGAAATACTTTCCAACTGAAATGCAATTTTATTTAAACATCTCTAAAATGCGATACATTCAGCGGTGAATTTTTTTTTAATTATTATAGTACAATAATTTATTTTGCTTCGAAACTTAAAACTTCAAGAAAGGCAATGTTATAAAATCGCTTGCTTCTCTATTTAAATAAAATCAATGAATATTCCATTCATATCACTTATATTCCAGACTCCAGAGCTAAATAATTTTGCGTTAAAAACTTCAGCAATTCTTATGCAACTCATCTTACTATCCCTTGTTTTGTTTACATATTGCATACGTTAAAACTAGACTCCGTTGTAGAAATAATCGAAGTTTGTTGATCATTTAAAATCAAAAATGTTGTAATTGCGTAGGCACATAATTTAGAAACACAGATAATAGGCAAAAATAAAGCAGTTTTATGACGGATGCAAAACTAAATGTAAATACAAGAAAGATCAATCATGCATAAAGCATTAATTACACATTCCAACTGTAATTTTATTTAAACATCTCTAATATAAGATTCATTCAGCGGCGATATTGTTTTAGTTATCACAGAACTGCAATAATTTATTTTACTTGGAAAATTAAAACTATGGAGGTAAAAGTACTTTCCAGCTCTTTACTTAAAACTTCATTCAAACTTTATTCACATGAAGTCATAGAAATATAAATCGTATTGCTCTCTTTTCCCCGTAATTTTTGAAGTTCTTTTAAATTTATATTTAATATCGCATCCGTCCTAAAACAGCTTTATTTTTGTATATTTTCTGTGCATCTATATTCTGCTCCAACACAATTACAATATTTTTGAGTTTAAATGATCATCAAACATTGATTATTTCTACAACGAAGCCTAATTTTAATGCATGCAGAATGTAAACAAACGAATGTAAGATGAGTTATATAAGAATTGCTGAATTTTTTTCAAGCAAAATTATTTAACTCTGGAGTCTGTAATACAAGTCTATGAATGAAATATTCACTGTTATTACATAGAGAACCAGATGATTTATTTTTCAATGACGTCATTTGATAAAGTTCATTTTTTAAATGAAATTTTAAGCTATCAAGTAAAATAAATTATTGTACTTCTGTGTAATTAAAGCAAGAAAGGTCAATCATGCATAGAGCATTGATTATGAAACACTTTCAAACTGAAATGCAGTTTTATTTAAGCATCTTTAAAATGTGATACATTTCTCGGTGATATTTTTAAAATTATCATTACGTTTTCAATTTCGGAAACGTAAACCTTCATCAAAAAAGTCAATGCTATCAAATCGCTTGCTTCTCTATCTAAGTAAAATCAATGAATATCCCATTCCTATCACTTATATTCCAGACTCCAGAGCTAAATAATTTTTAGTTAAAACATTCAGCAATTTTTATACAACTCATCTTACAACCACTTGTTTTGTTTACATTTTGCATACATAAAAATTAGGTTTTGTTGTAGAAATAATCAAAGTTTAGTGATCATTTAAAATAAAAATGTTGTAATTGCGTAGTCACAGAATTTAGAAACACAGAATTTAGATAATAGGCAAATATAAAGCGGTTTTAGGAAGGATGCAACACTAAATATAAATACAAGAAAGATCAATTATGCAACATTGACTATAAAACTCTATCCAACTGTAATTTTATTTAAACATCTCTAAAATACGATACATTCAGCGGCGATATTATTTTAATTATCACAGAACTACAATAATATATTTTACTTGGGAAATTAAAACCATGGAGATAAAAGTACATTCTAACTCCATGCTTAAAACTTCATTCAAACTTCATTCAAATGACGTCATCGAAATATAAATCATCTGGCTCTCTATGTAAAAGTAGAGAGTATTTCATTCGTACACTTTTATTCCAGACTCCAGAGTTAAACAATTTTGGGTGAGAAAAATTCACCAATTCTTATACAACTCATCTTACAATCACTTGTCTACATTCTCATAAATTATCACATAAATTATCACATAAATTATCACAGTACCACAAATTTAAGATGAATTACTTAAGGACCCTGTTTTCACCAGGAACTTTGTTGTCGAACGGCCTAATAAGAAGCTCCCTAAGCTGAACTTCTTTAATGTACCAGATGGTACGGTTAAAGGGGAATTTGTTAATGACATTGTGGATCAGAATACTTGCTTAGAGGACCAAAGGAAAGCCTTCATTTTTAAATTTCAGATTAAGGCAAAGACGGAATCCCATCGGGTATTTGACGTTAAGTCCGACCAGTTCTGGGCAATTTTGTTGCAGAGTTTTGTTTATTTTGGCTGACACCGAATATGGAGTAGCGAATTCTTTGCTATTTTACAATGTACGAAATGTGGAAAACTTGGACATACCAAGAGCCATTGTAGCAATATTGAACGCTGTATTCACTGCTCCGGATTGCATACAAGTACTGTTTGTAATGACGTGTTATAAGTGTATAAATTGTCTTAATTTGAATGAGAAGTACGGGGAGTAGAGGACTTTTAAACATTCATGTCGTCATAATAATTGTGAATCGTTCAAGGTGGAATTGAATAAGTATAACAAGAAAGATCAATCATGCTTAAAGCAGTGATTATGAAACACTTTCCAACTTCAATGCAATTTTATTTAAACAAGTCTAAAATGCAATACATTCCTCGGTAATATTTTGAAACTTATCACAATACTGCATTAATTTATTATATTTGAAAACTTAAACCTTCATCGAAAAAAATGAACTTCATTCAAATGACGGCATTGAAATATAAATTGCCTGGTTTAAACATCTCTAAAATGTTATACATTCCTCGGTAATAGTTTTAGAATTATCATAATACTACGATAATTTATTATATTTGAAAACTTCATCGAAAACAACTGAAATTAATTCAAATGACGTCATAGAAAAAATAACACGCCTGGATCTCTCTATAAAAACAGGATTTCATTCATAACTTTCTCCCATTCATTTCATTCATCACAATACTATAATAATTTATTTTATTTAAACATTTTGTTTAAGACCATGGAGCTACAAAAAATTAAACTCTATGCTTGAAACTTCATCGAAAAAAATCGTCCTTCTCTTTATGAAATCAATTAATATTTCATTCATATCAGCCATGCAGACTCCATGGACTAAATTATTTTGTGTTAAAAAAATACAGGAATTCTAATACAACTCATTCTATATATTTTGCTGTTTACATTTTACATAGGTGAAAAATGGGCTTAGTTGTAGAAATAATCAAATTTAGATGAGCATTTAAATTCAAATCGTTGTTTCAGTATGTAGATGCACAGAATTTAAGCAAAAATAAAGTAGTTTTAGGACGGACACAACACTCAATATGAATTAAAAAGAACTTAAAAAAATCACGATTTTGAAACAAGATGGATGCCATATATCATTTTGAAGTGGGTCATGTGATCCTTTCATATCATGGTCACGTGATCGTTTCATATAAGAGGTGTAATTATTATTTTAATTTTTATTTAAAAAACTACTGAATATATTTCGCTGAATTTTTTTTATATATTTTATGGAACAATTTGAATATCACCTAAAATTTTCGAAGCAATTTGTGAATTTTAAATCCGCTTAAAAAATGTTTAAAAAATTAGGTCCCATAGGGCTCAATGTATTTCATTTTTTCGACCCGGGTTCAATCCAAAACTAATTGGGTAATATTATTCATTTATATTCCAATAGGTTCTACAGACCGTCTGAACAACATACTAAAATTTCATTTTGATTAAGTTATTTTTACGGCAGTTATCGTGCTAACGGACAGACAGACAGACAGACAGACAGACAGAATGAACAAAGTCATAAACACTTTTCAACTTTGTTGTAAAGTGTTAAAAAACATATCGATTATGGAGACAGGGATTAATAATTATTATGTGTCTTGATGTTGGTATACTGCATATGAATATAGGAATTTGATATATGGAATTGTCATATATAGGGATTTTGTATATAAGGAGAGTGTTATATATAGGTATGTTATTGTATATGTATTGTATATGTTTTGTGTATATTATGTACATTGTGAATTTTGGATATGTATTGTCTTTTATTGTATATATGTTTATTGGTTCGGTGCTCTTTCCGGGGAGTCCACCGGTTTTTCGAGTTTTGTTAATTTGTCTTTTAATAGCTGCTTTATTTGAATGTGTAATGGTTTAGTTGTCGGTCAGGGACTTGCAGGATGGATTGCTTGGGGAAAAAGTGCATTTCTTACTCCCCTTCTCTGTTCCCCCCCCCCCCCCCTGGGATCTGGGTTTTGTTAATTTGTTTAGTTATAATTGGATTCAATTAGAATTTGATAGTCTAGGTGTCTGTCAGGTCCTTTTGGTTGGAATAAGGAGGGGGAAAGTTTTCTGTATGAACCTGTCTCTTCGAGAAGTTATTGTTTTAAAATTATGGTTATTGATATTTGGTTGTAGTAAATATTTGTTTTAAGTAGAATTTAATAATTTTTATTAAATGATTATGTGTATATAGTTGGGACGTTTGTTTGGGATCATGTTATGAATTGTGGTGTAAGAGGTTTCTCTTTACGTTGGATTTATTATTGTTTGAGTTGCTGGGATTATTCACCCTTGGGCTTGGATGGCTTTTGATAATTGATTGTTGTATGTATTAGTTGTGGTAGACCTTAATAATTTTATTGTTTGTTTATTTTGTAAAACTTTAAGGCCTTTGCTTGGAACCATTCTTAGTTTTATTTTACCCACTATTTGCAGTGGACGGTCCTGCTGATATACTATTATGTTTTATTAGATATGTTAATTGTAAAATATTTAGTATATTGGAATACCAATATTATTACCTGCTTTTGTGGCGGAAGAAATGTAGCCCTACTTTGTAATTTTTGCGTTTAATAATTCTGTCTGGTAGCATTAGCTGGTCCGTTACAAGGTCTACTAAAAGGAAAGGTTGGCCAAAGATTGTACCCGAACAGCTGGAGTTCTCCCCCTCCTTTCGCGACTGACGTCAAAGACAGGTCCATAGTCCTTAGCTGTCATAAGAAATGCATTAAATACCGTAGCAATTTTCTTAATTTAAAGGTACATCATATAGCATATTGAAATTTCTACCAAGTAAATGATAGATTAGATTTCATTATTCCTATTTAAGAATATAATATTAAACAAAACTAGTTATGGTAAATTTTATTTAAGACTGTATCTTTAGTGTTGTTTTTGAGCATCTCTAACGATGACATTAGCAATTGAGCTATTTAAACTATGCTAAAATATTTTCTGCGTTTTGAAATTGTTATTAGCTTTTCTTTAATAAGTGCACAGTAAAATGTCGGAGGATTTAGCTAAAATACAAGCACTATCTTTTACTTGATAGAAATTTCAATATACTATATGAGACTAGTATAATAAGTCAATGAAACCGGTCCATTTTTATCGAACTGCTTTAAAATATAAGACTTGTAGACTTCGACATGATAAAATAAATGAGAAGACAGTAAATGGCTTGCTGAGTGTAATTTAAAAATAGTTTTCAGAATTATAAAAATAAATAAAATGTGATGTCGTTAAAGATTTCAGGCAGAAAAATGCTTGTATTATTATTATTATTTTTATTTATTTATTTTTTTGTAATAAAATTGATATGTGTACGAAATCCAATTATTTAAAGACTTCGCATCCGAATTCGAACAAATGTAGAAATCATATTTTTACGATACAAAAAGAGTAGTGTATGGGTTTTCTTTAATTATGTATTATCATTATTTTATGATGGTCAAGAATTTGAATTATTCAAGAAATTAAATGAGCATTGAATTTCATATAACGATAGGCAATTTTTGAATATGGGTATCTTGATAAACAAGAAAGATCAATCATGCATAAAGCATTGATTATGAAACACTTTCCAACTGCAATGCAATTTCATTTAAACATCTCTAAAATGCGATACATTCATCGGTAATAATTTTAAAATTATCACAATACTACATTAATTTATTATATTTGAAAACTTAAAACTTCATCGAAAAAAATGAACTTCATTCAAATGACGGCATTGAAATATAAATTGCCTGGTTTAAACATCTCTAAAATGCGATACATTCCTCGGTAATATTTTTAAAATTATCATAATACTACAATAATTTATCATATTTGATAACTTCATCGAAAACAAATGAAATTTATTCAAATGACTTCATCGAAATATAACAAGCCTGGCTCTTTCTATAAAAGCAGCATTTCACTCATAATCATTTTTTCATTCATTTCATTTATCACAATACTATAATAATTTATTTTATTTAAAAACTTAAGACCATGGAGGTACAGGTAATTAAACTCTATGCTTAAAACTTCATCGAAAAAATCGTCCTTCTCTCTGTAAAATCAATGAATATTTCATTCATATCAGCTATATTGCAGACGCGATAAGGCAGAACGTATGCCTATTCAGAACATTCAGAAGTAATCTATCATGCCACACGCCAAACGTCGTTTTATCGGTAGTTCTGGTTTATTCTGGCTATACCTGCAATTGGAGGGGAAAGACGAATTGTTTAATAAAGAATATTGTTCATAATTTAATTGCATATCAGATTGCGTAAGAGAATGTCGTTAGATACATTTGTCTTATCAAAGTATTCAGTAGCATTTCAAATACTGGTTTGATTACTTATAAATCAAATAATAATCCGACTTATGTGGTTTTCAAGTAATACTATTAAAATACATGTATTTAAGAACTTTGTGTACTGCATACGGATTGTTTGAAATTAGTTAAAGAAATGTTCGACACACATACATATAATTTATTATTTGAATAAAACGATTCTATGAGAGATTTCGTAGTAAATATATGTCGAAAGCCCAGACCATCCGACTCGTCCTAGGACTTAGAGCACTTTTAATG